>CM062818.1:921628167-922018167 GCA_031772625.1 Pinus tabuliformis
TTTTCAACATGTACCCATGTGAGACAAAATAAGCTAGAGATAGCCTACCAAGACAAAACACTATGACTCCAAATTTTGGGGAAAGACCAACTCAGCAACATCCACTTGGTGCTTCTCGGTCACATACTGATGCCAAGCTTGGTACTATGTGATGATGTCCCCAAACTTCTAGATGGTGTCTTTCTGATGGCATACCCTTGCCTCCATAGCATCCAGGTATATGGTCTTGGAACCTATGTCCAACTCGTCCCGAAGCATGTGTGGCATGGTGTTGACCATGGCAGGACCACCAATGTACTTCTGCATGTTATTTGCTTTCAACTCTAAGTCATCCATGGTGACCTCTCACCTTAGCTTCTCCATGTACCTGTCGATCTCAAGTTGGACTTGGTTCTTGTGTTTAGCTTCAGTGAGGGTACCGATTGAAGGGATATCATGTGTTCCCACCATGACATCCAAACTCTTGTACAATCGTGCATATGAGTCATGTATGTTGCTGACGAATCGGGTGAGTTGTTGTTATGAAACCAGCTCACAAAAAGATAGAAAAGATAGATCAACGCCTTAGAATTCAGCCTCTTCGAGGGGGGAAACCTCCTTTACATTACACAAATGAACAATTTTTGGATGATACAAATGACAAGACCTCCTTTCTATATACAAGAGTCCAAGGGGTCATAATATAATCAGAGTCGACATAACAATAATAATTTAAGGGCACAATAATAACATTAGTGGGCTTTTATGGGGCACAATAATAACAATATGGGGACTACATGGACACAACAATATAATAAGGGGGTTTTACTAATAATAATAAGGGGTTACACTAGTAGTATAGGGACCTAACATGCCCCTCTCCTTCAAAAAGTGTTGTCCTTAACACTTGAGTAGTTTTTGATGCTTCTGTATAAATTCTTGTCCTCCCATGTGGAATCTTCAGCGGGTAAGTTCTTCCACTTGATGAGATACTTTGAAATTGATCTATTTCGTAGCTGTCGATTTCTTAGTTCTGTGACTGCTTTCGGTTCCAATATTATTTTTCCTTCCTTGTCAAGTTCGCACAATACTGTCTGAACTGGGATCTTCTGCAACTTTTGAATGAGTTCCCACTCCTTTGGGCATATGGATATCTGGAAGGCCTGATGTTTGGAGGAAAACTTCCTGGAATCAAATGATTAGCATGATCATGACCATGAATAGGTGGGAGGCCTTTGGGAGTCTCAAATACTTTGGAATGATTGTCCAAAAAGTTTTGGAGATCTGGAGAAATATATGATTTCAATGTGGGATCCTCTAGTGAACATAATTGTGCAATTACTCCCTGTTGTTCTTTATTTAGAAGCTTTGTCATGTTGTTAGAGTTGATTATCTTTCCCGGTTTCCCTTCGATACCCCTCAATTCAACTTCCTTTCCTTCCCAAAAAAAATTCAAGAAAAGTTTTTTAAAATTAAAATCCATCATACCCAAAGATTGTAGCCATTGGACTCCTAGTAAAACATCAGCACCACCCATTTGAATGGAAAGCATTTGGATATTCAATACATATTCTCCCATGGATAGCTTGATATTATGGCACTTTCCAGAGCAATTTATGGTTCCTCCACTTGCAACCATCACTTGACACTTTGGTGCTGGATATAGGAAGCAATTCAATTCCTTGGCTATCTTACAATGAATAAAATTATGGGTACTTCCCGAATCAATCAACACTATTACCTTTTTCTTCTTGATATGTCCTTCTATCTTGATATTTTGAGGAGTGGTAATTTCTTCCAATGCATTACAAGATATGGTCGGATTCACTTCTTGATGCTTGATGTGATCTTTCACTTCTTGAACATTTTTCTTCTTGATATGTCCTTCTAAATTGATAGTTTGAGGAGTGGTAATTCCGACCAATGCATTAAAATATATGGTCAGATTTATTTCTTCTTTCTCGATGTGATATTTCACTTCTTGAACCTCTTTCTTCTTGATATGTCCTTCTATCTTAAGAGTTTGAGGAGTGGTAATTCTTTCCAATGCTTTACAAGATATGGTCAGATTCATTTCTTCTTTCTCTGGGGTGGGTTCCTGGTGTATATCCTCTTCTTTTGATGTTTCTTGATCCTTTTCTTCCTCCTCTTCATAATCTATGTAAAATAATTTCTTCTCAGCACACTTATGACCTTTAATGTATTTTCTATCACGATTGTAACAAAGCCCTTTTTCTCTTTTTTTCTTCCAATTGTTGTGGTGTAAAACTTGTAGGTTGTGGAAGGCTAAAGGCTAGGAGAAAAAACACTTCCATAATTATAGTCGTGAGTGGTGGAATAACTTGTTTCCATAATTTCGCTTTCAATTTTTCTTGCCAACTTGAATGCATTCTCCAATGAATCAGGTTCCCAAAGACGAACCTCGTGTTGAATGTTATCCTTTAAAGTCCCTATGAAGACATCAACCATGTTCTTATCTGGAATATCATTTACCCTTATATTCAATTTTTGGAAGTCCTCAATGTGCTCTTCCATTGACCCCTTTTTTTAAAGATTTATCAATTGGCTAAAGAAGGTGTTTCTCTTTTTATCCTCATAATGTGCTATCATTTCCTCCGTGAAAGTTGGCCACGTGACAAGTGGTTTACAAGAAAAATCCCTTTATAACATAAAAATTCATTCGGTTCTAAATAATTAAATGCAATACATACCTTTTGTAACAGTGGTACACCATGTAGATAAAAATATTTCTCCATCTGTAGTATCCAATTTACCAGATCCTTGCCATCAAAATTCCTCATCTCGCTTTTTCTTGATTTTAGGATCTTGATATTGAAACGACTGTAACTCTATACTTTTGGGTCTTTAAGTTCTGACATTTCGGTATGTAATATTCCTCTGAGTCCTCTTTCCAATGCCACCAGTCTTATCTAAATTGGATTCTCCAAGAAATATTTATGTACAATCTCCCAAGATGACCTGATTATATACCTTTTCAAAAGAGTGAACTTTTATGAAGTGCCATGTGTCACTATTTTGACCTTCGGATATGAAAAAGATATACAAAAAAATACAGTCCGTTCTCTTTCTGTAACTTCTTACGAAATTTTAATTTGACGCTTAGAGAGAAAGTTATGACGATTTTCCCAAGGTCACATGTTTAAGATGTAATTCGGGAGTCTGCAAAAACCCTAACTTCCTCAGATCATATATCTGAGAATATAGCGAGATAAGATCTGAAATTTGGACCCGAGGTTTCGACCGCTTTCTTCTCAAATGGTTTTTTTTTAGCTTCTGAAACTTCGTAGCGAACAAGTTATAGCAAAACTTCCACAATGACCAGTTTTAGATGAAATTCTAGGGCTTGCAAAAACCCTGATTTCCTTGGGCCATATCTCCAAAAATATAATGAGACAAGATCTGAAATTCAGACCCAAGGTTCAGCAAGATTTCGTCTCAAATGGGTTTTTTTCGTTAGCTTCTAAAACGTTGGAGAAAAAAAGTTATAACGAAACTTCCATGATGACCTGTTTGGAGCAGCGAAACCTTAGAATCCAAAGCCTCTGATACCAAATGTTATGAAACCAGCTCACAAAAAGATAGAAAAGATAGATCAATGCCTTAGAATTCAACCTCTTCGAGGGGGAAACCTCCTTTACATTACACAAATGAACAATTCTTGGATGATACAAATGAAAAGACCTCCTTTCTATATATAGGAGCCCAAGGGGTCATAATATAATCAGAGCCGACATAACAATAATAATGTAAGGGCACAATAATAACAATAGTGGGCTTCTATGGGGCACAATAATAACAATATGGGGACTACATGGACACAACAATATAATAAGGGGGTTGTACTAATAATAATAAAGGGTTACACTAGTAGTATAGGGACCTAATAGTTGCTCATAGTTCTGGATCAACATCTAGACCTTTGCTTTCTCCTGCTCTACCTGAGGCGTCATCATCTTTTGCAAGTGAAGAAAGACCCCTGTGTACCGCATTTTCCACTCATGCACATGGGTGATGGAAGCATGTATGTTCCTGAGAGTTTGAACAAACTCTTTGCTTCGTTGTTGTAATTTATATAGACAGAAAAATTATTTATGCACGGTGATAAATTTGTCATAGAGCTTCCGCATGGTATTCTCAAGTGTTTATAATTTAGCAAGTATCGCTTTCCTCATCTATTCCATTTCAAAAATTGCGCTAAGCTCTCTGAGTTGTTCTACCTCTTTCCTGGAAGCCTGCAAGTTCGTTTCCATTTGTTCATTCTCGACTAACAAGAACTTAACATTTGAGCTTGTTGCTCCTGCATAGGCCAAGGTGGCATCGACAATTGCAGTTGGATGCTTCCTAACATCTGTCACTCACCCTTTCCTTCATGAATGTCAGTGATGCGTGATGATCTGAAAGGTATTTCCTCCACGCCTATATAATCTTCTTCTGCAACTCATTGAATGAAAGATTGTATACGTCCATAATCGGATCATCATCATCAAGGAGAACAACTTCTCCTTGCTCGATCAAAACCAGTTATTACATTGGAGGTGGTGGATACTGAGAGGTGAACTCGGGTGCTCTCGGCATAAGGTCAGTGTCTTCATTCTGTGGCTCATGCCCCAGCTCCATGTTTATCACTTCCATCAGTTTCTCAATCTGTTTAGAAATCTCCTAATCCTACATCTGTTCACCCTCTTCTTCAGCTATCGGTTGTTCCGACACCTCAAACTGTATGTGCATTGTTTGCTCTACCATTATGCCTTGCCTTTTTCTTCCTCCCATTTATGTTTCTCTCCTCTTTCTCTCCTTCTCAGCTCCTTCTCTTCCTTCAACTTCTTCCCCGTTTCCTGCAACTTTAATTATGCTTCCTACAGCCTTTGCTTTTCTCTCCTCCTTTGCTCTTCCCTCTTTATCCATTGCTCCCTCTTTGCCTTTGCTACCAAATATGCTTTCTCCATGATCGAATCTACTCTCATCTTGTAGCTTTGCTCTGCCTCTGGGTTTTCGACAGTCTTCCTCTTTCCTTTGTCCTGTGCAAGCTTGTTTTTGAGTGTTGATGTTATTTTTGCTTCTTTCGTTGCTGCAGCCTGTAGAGCAGCCTTCCAAGCTATGGCTATACTAACAAGCTCGCGGACCTTGGATTTATTATAATAGTACCTCTAAGGGTCCTCCTCATGCTAGTGGAATGTCCCATGGATCCATGGATAGTACACCTTCACACAGTGGTTCTTACAAATACCATGGGGATCATACACATTGAAGTCCTTAGTGCCAAAATTGAACTTTAATAATTCCTTATCTTCGGCATTGGCATCTTTCAATCTCTTAATCTTGAATAATTTGATCCAAAAAGGAAGAGCAGGCCATGGTGCCTTCTTATTCCTATGCAATCCTAGTGATAACCCTGTGGAGAGGTGATATGAGACCTCTTGCATGACCAGCTTGTCCATGGCATACCTTGGTAGAACATGTGGAGGTTTCTCTCCGCCAAACACTTTGACGAAGGTGCCACCGGGTGAGGCATACCGATATGCAATCACTACAAGAAAAAAGGTCATTGGTGAGGGTCATGCTTGTGACAGACCTTTAAGGTTTGTCACCAATGTCGCATATGGTGACGGTCTTTAAAAAAGTGTTTATGTAAGTGTATATAGTGATGGTCCTTTACGGTTTGTCACTAAAGCCATTTTCAATGAAACTTTTGGTGAGGGTCGTTAAAGGCTCGTCACTAATTCTCTCTTTGGTGAAACTTTTGGTGAGGGTCGTTAAAGGCCCATCACTAATTCTCTCTTTGGTGAGACTTCTAGTGACGATCTTTTGTTGACCATCACCAATAATCTTTTTGGTTACTTTTGGTGACAGTCAATAAATGTTCGTCATCATTTATCATTCCAATGAGTTTTTGATGACGCTTCATGCCTGTGATGGACCTTTAAGGTCCATCACCAATGTCGCATATGGTGACAGTCTTTAAAAAATCGTTGTTGTAAGTGTATATAGTGATGGTCCTTTAAGGTTTGTCACCAAAGCCATTTTCAATGACACTTTTGGTGAGGGTCGTTAATTGCCCATCACTAATTCTCTCTTTGGTGACACTTTTGGTGAGGGTTGTTAAAGGCCCATCACTAATTCTCTCTTTGGTGACACTTCGAGTGACGATCTTTTATTGACCCTCACCAATGCTCTTTTTGGTTACTTTTGGTGACAGTCAAAAAATGTTCATCATCATTGATCATTCCAATGAGTTTTTGATGACGCTATGTACCTGTTACTATATTTTTTGTCAAAATATAATTATTTAAGACCATTGTTGTGGAGTCTTTTTCATTATGTGTTGAAGGTCATAGTGGTTATAATAGCTAGTCAATTTGTTAAGAAGTAATTAGTGTGTATCATTTCCCTCAAGCCATAAGAATATAGTCTTCCTATGAGTTAACACATGATTCATCTCTATTAGGTTTATTATCTAGCAATTTTCCTTTAAATAAAGTTCCACTAGTGTGTGTAGGAACTATATTATTTAATACATAATCAAGCTCTGTCAATTCTATTAATGAGAGAGACCTAGCACTCCTCAACACTCATGGCACACCTTAACATGCTTTGGAACAATACACTAACATTCCTTGGCACCTCACATGTCTTGGAACATCTTTGTACCTAGAACATCTTTGTACCTAGAACATCTTGCCATGAGTAGGACGCCAAAGCACATGTTGGCATGCCATAGCATAGCATAGCACTCCCCTATCATGTGTTGGCATTCCCTGTAGTCCCTAGCATGCCCTGGAACTCCTTGGCATAATATTGCATTGACAAAATTAGCACTTGGCACACATTGGCACTTGGCATGTATTGGAACATATTATTAGTGTGCCTAGCATGCCCCTTTTGAAAAAGATAAATTCCCGACTTATTAACCCTCTTATGTGTTCATTTCCTTTAATTTTAGCTTGGTTATTCCTTTTGTTTCCTTGAAACTCCTTGACGCATATTGGCATACTCTGGCACCCTGCACATCCTAGCATGTCTTAGCACCTGGAATGCCTTGGCACTATTTGGCACATGTTAGCACACCCTGGAACTACCTAGCACACTCTAGCACTTCTTGACATTCCTTGATATTCCCTGGCATGCCTTACCCATTCTTAGCATACCTTGTCACTCCCTCCTTGGCATGACAACTAGCACTAATTGACACTCCCCAACACACCCTCATATTCATTCACTTCCATGCATTTTGACCTAGTGCTCCCTTGTGTTGTCCTAGTACTCCCAAACACTCCTCAGCGTGCATTGGCACTCTCTAGCACACCTTAGCACTCATAAGTGAAGAATGAAACTTGTAACCAGTGTTACAAAACTCGGAATAGACAATAAATTGGCGAGGCAAAAGAGCTAAGAGTTTTAATCAGATTGGTGGAAAATCAGGAAAAAGAAAAAAAAAATCGGGAAAAAATCAGAGAATTCAATAAATAAAATATACACATATATTGAATTAAAAAAAATAAAATAAATAAATAAATCATTGATATTCAGTAAAGCCATGTCCAAACAATTCATAATATCAATAGATGTCCAAAATATCTTGAATGAATAAGCATATCATATATGTTATGAGTCCAAACATGATCCAAAGTACTGAGTCATGACTCCTAACTAGTGACTACATAGAACTACAAGCAACTTCTTCTAAAAGTTTACAAACAACTGCATAGTAATTAGAAAAAATCAGTAACATCTAAGAGTCTAAGACACTTAAGAGTGAGAACTAGAAGCGATTCCTCCCACTCCTCTGCTTGCTTTAGTCTCAAAGTTCTTCAAGTCATGTAGGCTTAAAAGAGGAGCCTCCTTTAATTGGACCCAATCTGTTGCATTTGTAGTTTGCAAATCTATCTCTTCAAGGTCTATTGGTGAATGATACAAACCTATCATTATAATGAGACATTGAAATGTGAATTTAAGTTTGATTTTGAACTTTAAAGTTTAACCTTTAAATTCCAAATAAGATTATGAAACCTTCAAATTCAAGCTCTCACCTAGTATTTTCTTGTTGCGAAGTTGTAGATTGTAATGGAAAAATGCAAGGTCATTTAAGCGCTTTTTTGTTAATCAGTTGCACTTCTTAGAATGTATTTTCTCAAACATGCTCCAGTTTCACTCACAACCTGAAGCACTACATGCTTGGTTTAAGATTCGAATGGAAAATCTCTTCAAATCTGGCATATCACTACAAAAGTTTTGCCACCAAAGACCTAGCAAGTGGCAAGGGTTCGTGAGTAGATGTGCTAAATAATAAATAGTAAAAACTTAAAAAGACAACAAAATTTAATAAAACATTTAACATACAAAATAAATTTTAAACAAATTTAATGAACTAATAAAGCCTTCAAGCCTCAAAGGGTACCTGGAAAAACCTTAGACCTTTCTTGTATAACACTGGTATAGGAAAATAATTTAGGTGGTGCTCTATAATCCTATAGTTGGGAAAAGACATGACTTTGAAATTCTGGATCAGGGAAGCACCTTTCCATGCATGTCATAAGTCCTCTGTGAACCTCCCCATCCTCATTAAATTTGCTCTTATCATAAAAATACTATGGGTTTAAGAAGTACCTAGCAGCATGTAACAGGGAATACAATTTCCTATCCCAGTGTGCATCAATAATGTCCCAAAGAGGCATATACTTTGCCTCCTCATCCCCATATCTTCTTTTGATGGCCTCCTTTGCGAGATCCATTGCCTCATAAATGTAACCCATAGCGAGTTTGTCACCATCAACCATCTTGAAAGTTCAAGCTTTCAAATTTAAATTAATATGAAACATTGAAAATAAAAAGAAGCTTGAAATGAAATTTAAAACATGAAAAAGTTAAAAGACTTGAAGTACCTGAGAAGTCTAACAAGGGACTTCATCACAGTAATAATCTCTTTGACATCTTTCCAGAAACCATCATTAAACACAAGTGCAACAACTTCAATGCCTTCAAGGGTCTTGGAATGTTTAGATGCCATCCACTCAGGTCCTAAGGACATCCTCTTCAGATTTATCTTTTGCTCAACCACAAATTGCAAAGATATGAAATTTGTTGCAAATCTAGTCACTACAGGTTGAACAATTTCTTTACCTTCAGTGTATTTTCTCATGGTGTTTAGGACAATAATGTGGTTGTATAGGTATTTGGTTATGGATTTTTCCTTCTCCACAACCTCATATATCTAATGAAGCTTACCAATGTCCTCAAGCATTAAATCCATACAATGGGCAACAAAATAGGTCCAAAAAATAGTGGGGTGCCTAATCTCAAAAAGTCCACCAGCAGCAATATAAGTAGTTGCATTGTCGGTGACAATTTGTACAACATGTTCTTCTCCCACTTCTTGAACGACTTCCTCCATCATTTCACAAATAAGTTGTGCAGTATTAACCTTGTCTGAGGCATCCACTGATTTGAGAAACATTGTACCTACTAGACAAGATACAAGGATATTTATTAAAGTTCTATTCCTCTGATCTATCCATCCATCACTCATGATCGTGCACCCTGTTTCTACCCATGATGAACGAAAATTAGATAGCACAAGCATGGCATCTTCAACACTTTCTAATAACAAATTTGTCCTAATTCTCTCTAATGAAGGAGCTTTGAACCCTGGACCTGCAACAACAATTGCATCAATCATAGCTTGCCAATAAGGACTTATGGCACAGTGGAAAGGTAGTCCATAATAGTACCAAAATTTAGCAATAGCCTTCCTTGCTTGACTATGGATATTTTTTTTCCAACCAGTGGTATCCAAGGTAGGTTGGGAACCAGGTTTTGTGTGGGAGAAAAAAAGGTGTTTATGTTTCCACCTCCAATGTTGAATGCAGGAGGATTCATTTGGCCTTGAGTTTGACTTGGACTTGGAGGCATGTGTGGGAAACTTGGGAACTGCATTGAGGATTCAACAGAGGGAGATGACAATGGGGTAGTGGAAGAAAAATTGTCAACTCCAGGAGTTCCTATTTCTTTTTTTTGCTTTTCTTTCTTTGCATTATGCTGACTCAACATATCAATGGCCAAGGTTGCTTGGTGTTTGACATTTTTGTCAACGTTTTTGCATAAACCTATTTCATGGCCGAGTATTTGTGCAAGGTGGTACTTGAATCTATAAATGCCTCCACTACATTTTGCTTTGAAAAATTTACAAAGGAGCTTAGGGTCTCCAAGAATCTTGTCATAATAAGCCCAAGAAAAGTCCTTCTCCCTCGACATTGTTATTG
This sequence comes from Pinus tabuliformis, assembly GCA_031772625.1. Classification (NCBI taxonomy): domain Eukaryota; kingdom Viridiplantae; phylum Streptophyta; class Pinopsida; order Pinales; family Pinaceae; genus Pinus; species Pinus tabuliformis. The sequence goes on from CM062818.1 coordinate 921,638,424, forward strand.
TTTTGGACTTGTGTTCAAATTGCGGATTCTGTTTAAATTTGGAGTTGTGCCTTCTATTTAATTTGGCTCCTGTAAAATACAATAAAAAAAATAAAATTAAAAATGCCATATATAACTTCGCAAAAAAGAGGGTTGGTTTTAAAGGATATGAGGTTTTGTTAAGGATCAAAGAGGAGTCTATTCAACAACACACACACATTCCGACCTAATATATCCTTATGACCTTGAAACACAATTAGGTATGTATGAGGAAATGCTACCTAAAGGAAATATTATCAACATATATTGCATTGTAATCTTGAATTTGCAAGTTCGTTTAGCATAAGACAACTAAACCAATACATCAATAATAGATTCTGGAAGAACAAAAATACCCAAAGTTGTGAATTCATGGTTAAAGCCTTTGAAGTCGGCAAGACATCGACCAAGGAAGGAATGCTTGATGACTTGGTTGATGGTTGGTATGAAACCATTTCTTAGTGCATTTTAAAAATCTATTTAAACCCCTTTTATAGGGTTTTAAAGTCATAACCAAAGGAATACGCCGAACATTCGATTGTTGAACAGTGAAACTTGAAACTTTCCATTGAAAACGACATTGAAACTTCAATATAGTAATATACCTATTATTTAAGCCAAGTGCCAATGTACCTCGATTGTTGAATAGTGAAGCGGCTAAGCCTAAAGGTAACACACGCTGAAGGTGACGTGCAACTGCCTGAGGGTCAATATGGAATATGGATAGAGCACACATTGGCGGCTACCCGATATGGAGTCTGGACTTAGGCTCACCTTGGTGGTTCCTTGATATTGAGTCTAGACTGTGTAATAGTGAGTAGTGATTGATTACTGAAGGTCTCAAAATATGAGTTTTGGGCTTGAGAAATGAGAAATAAATTTTGGAACGACTGGTGTTTAGTTTTTAGCAATGCGGCATACCTAAATTTGAAAAAATCATGCTCATCAAGTCAAGGCTGAAAATTGAATAAATTGGAATCAACCATAGGAATTTGCTTTAATTGGCAAGTCTCAAGTCAAACTTACATTGACCATGAGTTAAACTTGGTCAACATGATTTTTACTTGCAAATATTTAGATCGGATCGTTTGGAGAGCGATCAGATTCCGACTCATGATTAATCGCGATTGATCGGCGAGTCCTGTTTCACTACTTGTGACTGAAATCCGAACTAAAAATAGGAGATCTTACAATTGAAACTAATTGTGAATTTTCTAAACTGAAATTGGCCCATCGGCATCGTTTCTATTTGTGGATGGGTGCGTCAATGGAAGAGATTCATTTTAAATCAGGTTCATGGAGAAAATATTTTATGGAAGATGTTTCTTTTATGTCGAGGAAGACATAGTAATATTTTTTATTAAATTTGAATAACAATAGTATCTACTCTGTATCTCTCGTATCTCATTATTTTTATCTCCTGTAACTCATACAGAAAGTGGGGTAATAGTGGACATGTAGCATCAAGCTCCACTCCTTTTAATCCAAAGTTTTTCATGCAAACCTTTGTGTCACTTGTGCCGCAAAGCCTTCATTGTAGAGTGTGGAGTTAACACCTACCTCTACATGACAAAAGCTACACATACCTTTTGACTTGGTTTTTTCACCTTTTTTCCATTCTTTGTTTGGAGTCTGGGACAACAAGCTCCACATACTTTTTTTCCATACCTCTATGTGAGTGTAACTTTGCACATTTTCTTTGCTTCAACCAATATCAAAAGCATTTGTGAGCTTCTTTCAAGGCATGAATACATGCTTCAATCATGGAAATTATCAAAGTTTCTAAAGAAAAAAATAACCATGGAGTTATCCTTTTCCATTTCAAATATGTTAGGATTCTATTGAGAGTTTTCTAGAGATAATTATTAACTGGCCCTTTACTTTTCCCTTTTCCTTAATATAAATTGCATCTCTTATTACATTTCTAATCAAGATATTTACATCAAATACTAGATCAAAGGGCCAAGGACATTTCATAAATGCTTCCTTGTCCAGTAGAAGAATAAATGGTCAACATGTCAGCTTGGCTCCAATTTATTGGGAATTAATAATTGTTTTGAAAAATGACTACTCTTGTTTGAATCTAGAACTATGTTTAAGCTTTGAAAATGGATTTTCCTCCAAATCGATCTTGGAAAGGTCCTTACTAAAGGCTTCTCTATATCTCCTCCAATAGAATGAATGGCTTGTATGTTGAAAAGTATAGCAGATCTCCCTTCGGAAAAGCTTGATCATCCCATTGTCACCAAGATCTCCTCCTTTTCCCCAAATTGGACCCAAAACAACATTGAGTACTTAATTATGATCCAACCTGAGAAATTTTGATTGACACTGCAACTCAAGAGATATTAAATTTAAAATGTGCTAATATGATTTGTCATTCTTTCATTGAATAAGTATATTGTTTTTGAATGTTGTAAATTGGGTCAACGGGAAATATAGATGCCAGCATTATATGTTGATGCCACTATTTGAAGAAATTCAAAACTTAAAGCGTTATTTTAATGTTTTCTCCATTGATCATATTTACAGGGACAAGAATGAAGAGGCAGACAGGTTTTCTAAAGAAGGTCTGCAGCAAGCTGTGGGCTCATGGAGAATAATAGAACAGATCCAGGACTAGATCCGTGTGTCGGATCTTCCTCCATACACTTAATGTTTTTTGCCTCCATCTGTAAATGCTCTAGGTATTAGTGGACTCTATTATATTATCTGATACTGGCAGCATATGAAAATCTGTGTTTTTCCTTTTTCTGTTTTCGCTCTTCTGTGACAAGAGCGTACTAGAGACATCTGTTTTTATGCACACTCTATGGGTTGTTTTCCTTTGAAAGGAGACCCAGTTTCACTGAGACAGACTTGACTATATTTTTTGATTCGGCTGTTCAGGCTGGGTACAGGAGAACCTTAGCTGTTTTTAGACATGCTGATGGCTACATAGAGGAGGTTGTTTCTCTCCTTTTCAAGCAGAATTTTGCTGAATGTTCACTCATCTGATTGTAACTTTTTTATTTCTTATAAAAAAATTCGGCTTTTTTCTTCGGAAAAAAAAAATATATTGTTTTTGAATTTGTCATTTGTGCTTGTAGTATGTGGTACTGACCTTGTTTCACCTGAAAGGGTTTTTATTCTTGGATTATGACAATGCTAGTAAGATTTAGGCCTTTTGTAGTATTTGTACCCCATGATCATTTTTGCAAGATGTATGTCGTATGTGGAAAGAAATAAACATTTAGTTATTACCTCCTAAACTAAAGCATTGTTTCTTTTATTGGGTGCCACGTAACATCCTCTACAAATTGAGGACGAATGGGATGTAATATCCTATCCATCCCCATAGACTATAGTCCTCCATAAAGGGGAAAAATCCCAAAATACCCATTATTGGGAAATTTTTGGGGAAACTGAGCTTAAAAACCCAAATTTGGGGTTTGGAGTAAGGTTTACTCAATCACTTAAGAATATGAAACCCCTCTGGAAAATCTATAAATAAAGAAGGATTGAATTCATTTTGGATCACCAAGTGTGGATTAATTCATTTGTTCTTGAGCATTAGGTCTGATAGTTTTTTACCCCTTCTATCTCTTGTCAATTTCGGTGGCGAAATATTCTACCCTAGTTGAAATTCCCTTATTATCTTGTTGTTTGAGCACAAGGGTCTCTGGTTGGTCAGTGAATTCTGTTGGATATTGGTCTCTTGTCTTTTTCTGGGCACAAGATTTTTGTTAAAGGTGAATGAATTTGGAGGATAGTGCATGATAGCTTAGTTCTGTTTGGCATACACCTCTCTTGAAGGAAGCAACAAATTTTCTAAGTCCTTAATATCTTGTTCTGGGAAAAGCACCTACCTTAGGCAGTGGATTCGTTTCTGGCACCTAGAGTAGCGAAACTCTTTTCTTTATTTATTTTTTGCATGCACAGTTAAAAGGAACACTTCCCTAGTTATTAATTCTTAGCCTTAGCTAAGGAAGCATGTTTGCATATCTCATATCATATTCACTAGCAACAGACTTTAATTGTCTTGTCTATCCATGCAAGGAAGGTGCATTACGATAAGGAGTTAAGAAAGTTGAGACATTGTTGTATATGTTTCCAGATTCATTGTAGTAGTGTTTGAAATTTTTTGTTATTTCTTGTTTCAAAGAGTAATAAATAATGATGTGATTTGAGTTTCAAATATGTGTACTTGTTGTTACTTTCTTCAGTGGCATGTGCTTCCCTGTTCAAAACAAGGGTTTTTTCTGCAGTATCTAGCCTCCAAAGCTTCTTCAGTGCAAAATAAATATCAAATCATGCCCTCGTACTCCAAATCATCTAAAGCATCACCCTAGAGAACTTCCAAAGTAGACCAATGAGCTTTGACAAGCCAACTCCAGCCCCATGTCACTATACAAGTATTGACATCACTGCTACAAAAATTATTCTGAAGTGTTGCATCCTACACCAATTCCTAAGATGGATTCCCAAAGCGGTTCTAGAACGAGGCTCAACCTTCATTACCACATTTAAGACTTTTCAAAAGGATCAGTCCCTTTAAACCATACCAATTTTTACACTTTCACAATTTGGCCATGTTCCTATCAATTTATATTTTTTATTGAAAATTCAGTCCTATTTTACATGTTTATTAAATTTAGGAACAATTATAGGTCAGCTCTAGCAAAATGTCAACAAATTTGTGGGTTAGGTTGGAATTTCTCCAAATACTATCACACATGTATATATAATTACACATTTTCCTTTTTAGATCTTGATTGGTTGAACAAAATGTTCGTTGCCTGTGTAACTTTGTCCCATACCTCCACATCAACACTCATAGATAACAATATTCTTAATTCTTCATCTGTGTGCACAGTAAGGTCCCTTTTGGTTGCTATTTTTGATGGAGCAACCTCTGACAGCACACCTTTTACCACAGAGATGTTGTTGTTGGATAGAAATCTCCAAAGTCTTACACCAGACATATAAATGGTTATTGTATATCACAATAATAAGCATTAACATATGAAGATGTGTAGACCTTAAAATATGTGCATTCAATCCATTACTTTTTCTTTCATGGCAAATTTCATTCTGCATAGTATATGTGTTGTGGCACTTGAGTGTGTTTGCATAAAAAATTCTAAGGCCAAACCCAGATTCTCATGTGTCATGGAAATTCAACATATGCCTTGCTCACCTAAGAACTACTTGTAACTCATCTTAGGGTACTCATGTACAATCTCACTCATCCCACTTAACAAGTTACCAAGACAAGGCTCTTCACATCCAACCTTGGTCTAAAACAATTAAGCAACACAATTTACAACTTGACATGCCATAGCACCTGACATGTCTTAGAATGCCTTGGCACTATGTGGCATGCGTTAACATCTCCTACATTCCTTGTCATGCTTTGACACTCCCTAGCACACCGTGGCACTTCCCGACATGTCTTGGTAGTTTAGCATACCTTGGCATTACCTAGCGTATAACCTTGTCACTCCCTCCTTAACACACCTAGAACTCATTGAAACTCCCTGTCACACACTCTTATTCGTTAATTTCCATGCATTTTGAACTAGTGCTTCCTTATGTTTCCTTGACACCCCCTAACACTCCCTAGCTCACCCTAGCACCTGACACATCTTGGCCTATCGCCTTAACACTCTAGCATTCCTTGGAACTACATAGTATACCTTGTTACTCTCTCCTTAGCACACCTAGACATTGCTGACACTCTTGGTCATAAACTCTTATTCATTCATTTCCATGCATTTTTACCTAGTTCTCCCTTGTGTTTCCCTAGCACTCCTTATCACTCCTTGACATGTGTTGTTACACCCTAGCACCTATGACATCTTGGCATGTTGCCCTAGCCTCTAGCATGCCTTAACACTGCCTAGCATACCTTGTCAATTTGTCCTTAGCACACCTAGAACTCACTGAAACTTCTATTCACAAACTATTATTTGTTCATTTCCATTCATTTTTACATAGTTCTCCCTTTTGTTTCCTTGACACTCCCATCTAACACTTCCTTACACGCGTTGGCACATCTTGGTCGCATGTTGCCCTAGAACTCTAGCATTCCTTAGCATTGCCAAGCATGCCTTGTAACTCCTCCTTAACACACTTGGAACTCACTAACACTCCATGCCACACACTCTTATTCCTTCATTTCCATGCATTATGACCTAGTTCTCCCTTGTGTTTCCCTAACACTCCTTGGCACACATTAGCACACCATGGCACTTGTCACATCTTAGTAGGATTTCCTAGCACTCTATTGTCTATTGGAACTGCTTATCATACATTGTCACTCCCTCCTTAGCACACCTATAACTTGTTAACACTCCCTATCACACACACACATTCATTCATTTACATGTAATTGAAACGAGTCCTCCCTTGTGTTTCCTTGGAAATCCATAGCATGTGTTGGCGCCACATCCTAGAACCTAGCACACATTGGCATGTCTTGACATGCCCAACATTCCTTGGAAATTTATAACATGTGTTATCACTTCCTGAAATTCCCTACACACCTTGGCACTCCCTAGTTTTCCTGCCCTCATAGATAACCTTACTTTTTTTGTGACTTGGGAACCCAAACAAGTCATTGAAAAAATAGTGTTGTGCCTAGACCAAAGTCTCCCTTTGTCTCAAACTGCTTTTCCATCCCTTTATCAAAATTATAGGCTTTCCTCCTACAAGTCCTAATATGAAATTCTCCTAACACACTTCGTCCATGGGACACCTAGAATTCACCGACACTCCTTGGCATAATCTCATATTCATTCATTTCCATGCACTTTGACCTAGTTCTCCCTTATGATTCCTTGACACTCTAAAACACTCCTTGACATGCATTGACACTATCTAGCATATGTCAGCACACCTTTTCATTCCTTGGCATGCCATAGAACTCCTTAATTATCATTCCCTCATAACTACCCTTATTTTCTTTTAGACTTAGGAACCCAACCAAGCCTTGCCTCGACTACAACAACTTTACCAGCACGCCTTTTCATTCCTTGGCATGCCATAGCACTCCTTAATTATCATTCCCTCATAACTACCCTTATTTTCTTTTAGACTTAGGAACCCAACCAACTACTACCTCAGCTACAACAACTTTACCAACTTACATTTACTACAACTAGACTATGCCTTGTTCCCCTAATGGACTATAAATCATCTTAGGCTTCTCATGTCCAATATTAATTCATCCCACTTAACATGTTACCAAGTCAAGGCTCACATCCAACAGTGCCCATAAAACAACTAAGAAACATAGTTTACATCTTCACATGCCATAACATCTGGCACATATAACAATCCATTGGCACTACATGGCACACATTATCATCCCCTGCATTCCTTGGCATGATTTTCCACTCCCTAACAGACCCTACCACTCCCTAACATGCCCTGACACTCTAGCATGCCTTGGCACTACCTAGCATATACCCTTGTCACTCCCTCCTTAACACAATTGGAACTTGCTAACACTCCCTATCACACACTCTTATCTATTCATTTCCATGCAATTTGAACTAGTTCTCCCTTGTGTTCTCATGGCACTCCCTGACACACATTGGCACACCCTAGGACTTGGCACATCTTGGCATGTCACCCTGGCACTCTAGCATTCCTTGGAACTACCTAGCATACCTTGTCACTCCCTCCTTAGCACACCTAGAATTCACTAACAATCCCTATCACGCACTCTTATTCATTCATTTCCATGCATTTGAAACTAGTGCTCCCTTGTTTTTCCCTGACACTCCATAACTCTCCCTGGCATGCATTGGCACACCTTAGCACCTAGCACATCTTGTCATGTTTCCCTGGCCTCTAGAATGCCTTAGCATTGCCTAGCATACCTTGTCACTCCCTCCTTAGCACACCCTGAAATCACTGACACTTCCTGTCACAAACTCTTAATCGTTCATTTGCATGCATTATTTTCACCTAGTGCTCCCTTGTGTTTCCCTAACGCTCCCTAACACTTCCTAACACTATTTGGCACCCCTTGGCACTTAGCACATATTGGCTACATGTCGCTTTGGCACGTTAGAATGACTTAGCGTTGCTTAGCATACCATGTCACTCCCCTCTTACCACACCTGGAACTCATTGACACTCCCTGTCACACACTCTTATTCATTCATTTCCATGCATTTTGACCTAGTTCTCCCTTGTGTTTCCCTAGCACTCACTAACGCTCACCACACATTGGGACACCTAACTGCAATGAGCTTCACTAATATTCAATCCAAAAACCCTTCCAAAGTCTACCTAGTTACTTGTTCTTCACTAAGATATTAGTGTTAAGTTTATTGTATAGTGTTCAGTGTGAAAATATTAGTAGGTGTTTTTATCGCATAGAGTAATTATGATCTTCCCCATGTACACAAGGATAACTGAGAAGTGTTTCCTGTAATCATGCAAGTGGAACTTCAACATGTACATCAGGCTAACCACAAAATATTTATCATATTTACACAATGCAAGGTGATAGGAAAATATTTACATTATATACGTGAATGTACTAAGATCGGGACCATTAGCATCATATCTACATATTTACCACAAGACGAGGGTCATTACAACCCCTTAAAAATAGCCATAAGGCCTTCCTCTTTTGCAGCTCCTTGACCACAAGGGTTTAATTGAAAAACACATAGTTCCTTTAAAGATTTGTAGGTTGAGGTAGCCACTTCAGGCCCTTGAACTTAAAGATAATCAAATATTTGCAATTTGTTACAATAATAAGTCCATTATCCTCACTCCTCATCTTAGAGTTGGGTAGAGAGGGAGAATACTTGATTGATGCCAACCTTGTAAATGAAAAACTTTGCCTACTCATTGGTTGGACACTCCACCACTAGTTGACACCACTAACACACACCAAAAGTCCAAGATACCCATAATATGTGCCCTACACCCAAGGGCTTAGACTACACCTCCATAAAATGTACCTTCAACTTTAGATGTCCCAAAATAGTAATATCCTAACCCTAGCCTATTTGTTATATTTTTGTAACTTTATTCTTAACTAACATTTGTTTTTAAATATTAATCCACTTAACATATACTCTCTCTTGTTTGCACCCACCTAGTATACAAGAACACTTATGTTTTTAATACAACCAAGTTAAGAGGGCATGTTTCTTTCTTACACTTAAATGTTTTCAATACAACCAAGTTAAGAGCATATGTTTCCTTTTCAAATTCCAAAAGTATAACATGTCTATCTATATAAACTAACAACAAAATCATTGCATAAAAAAGGTAAGCTTAAAATTGAATTAAAATTAGATTATTATTATTATGATAAATAAACCAAATATGGAAAAATTGTTTTCAAACACAACCACAGTAAAAGTGTTAGTTTATCAAATACAACTACAAACTTATTAAGCCAGCCTAGATCCATCTTAACCCGGATCTATCAAGCACCGAGAGGGATCCAATCTCTCGATGTGCAAACCTCTTTTTTGGCGCTTGATAGATCCAGGTTAAGATGGATCTAGGTTGGTTATATAATACTATATAATATCTATATTTGTATCTATGTGTCTCTTTCTTATTCCCTCTCTCTATCTCACCCCCCAAACATACACACTCTCTCTCCATATCTATCTCTCTCTCCCTCCCTCTTCCTCTCCGCCTCTCTCTCTTCCCTCTATCTCTCCTCTCTCCATCGCTCCCTTGTCACTCCCTCTCTCTCTCTACCTTTATCCCTCTATGTCTTTCTTCTTCTTCTTCCTCTCTCTCCCCCTCTAACTTCATCTCTCTCCTCTCTCTTAGTCCTCTCTCTCCCTTTCTCTCTCACCTCCCTCTACCCCCCCCCCATCACTCTCTCTCTCTCCCCCCTCCATCTTTGTGCCTCCCTCTCTCTCTCTTTCCCTTCCCTCCCTATATTTATCCCCACCTATTCTCTCTCTCCTCTCTCTTAGTCCCCTTTCTCCCTTTCTCTCTCACCTCCCTCTGTCCCCCCCCCCCCATCGCGCTCTCTCTCTCTCGTCCCTCCATCTTTGTGCCTCCCTCTCTCTCTCTTTCCCTTCTCTCCCTATCTTTATCCCCACCTGTTCTCTCTCTCCCATCCTATCTTCTCTCACTCTCTCTCTATCCATCTATCCCTTGTCACTCCCTCTCTCTCTCCACCTCTATCTCCCTATGCCTTAGTTCCTTCCTCCCTCTCTCTCCCCCTCCAACAACTCCATATCTCCCTCTCCCCTCCAACTCCATATCTCTCCCCCACTCTCTTCTTCTCTCTCTCCCCTCTCTCTCTTCCTACCTCCTTCTCTCTGTCTCCCCCCATCACTCTCTCACTCTCTCACTCTCTCTCTCTCTCTCTCTCTCCACCCTCCATCTTTGTCACTATATACCTCCCCCTCTCTTCCCTTCACTTTGCTTGCTATCATCACTTGGATCCTTAGTTCAGATAGATCTATGTTGGTTCTTACTAATATTTGTATTATATAAATTTCACATCGTTAAATACAAAAGTATTCTCATTTTTAACTTTATTAAAACCTTAATTTAATTTATATGGGAATAATTTTAGTAGTCGAGAGGATAGAGGGTTTATATATATCTCAAAACTAATTACAACCCTTTTCCTATTAGCTTCAAATAAAAAAAGTTATAAAATTAAATTAAATTAAAATATGTGGTTTTTTGGCATGTGGTATTGATAAGGTATGATATTGGCCCATGGTATTGTAACAAAGCCTATTTACAAGTTAATAATATCCATGGTAAAGTGGGGGTGAATATCTATGGTTAAGAATCTTGTCATATTGTTATAAAATATTTAGATTGTGAAATAAGATATGATTTTTTGGCATGTGGTATTGATAAGCCATGGTATTAGCCCATGCTATTGTAACAAAGCCTATTCACAAGTTCATAATATCAATGACAAAGCGGGGGTGAATATCCATGATTAAGAATCCTGTCATATTCTTATAAAATATTTTGATTTTGAAATAAGTTATGTTTTTTGGGCATGTGATATTGATAAGCCATGGTATTGTAACAAAGTCTATTTCCAAGTTAATAATATCCATGATAAAAGTGAGAATGAATATACATGGTTAAGAATATTTTCATATTGTTATAAAATATTTTGATTGTGAAATAAGTTATGTTTTTAGAGCATGTGGTATTGATAAGCCATAGTATTGGCCCATGGGATAATAACAAAACCAATTTTTTACAAGTTAATAATATCCACTATAAAGTGGGGGTGAATATCCATGGTTAAGAATCTTATCATATTGTTATAAAATATTTTGGTTGTAAAATAAGTTATGGTTTTTGGGCTTGAGGTATTGATAAGCCATGGTATTGGCTCATGGTATTGTAACAAAACCTATTCACAAGTTAATAACAAATCAAAATATAACAAATTGAATTTTATTATTTTTATTATTAATTGAGCCAACATTTAGATTTTTGCACTCATCCCCATACTTTTCACTTTTATTATTATTATTACTATTATTCTTTAACTAAGCCCATATTTAGAATTGTTTACATACTTACATTACACCTACACATCTACTCTATACTCTATAAATATTGTATTTATTGTTTTTAAGGGAGGGAAATTTTAACATTTTTGAAAAAATTCAGCCTTAATTTTGATGTAACAAAGCCCTCCTAATTCCAATCTTCATGTAATTTCACTTTTCATAGGGGGGAGGAAAAACTAGTAGATATTTTCACTTTTCATAAGGCTGGAAGGAAAATGAGATTGAAGAGAGTTGTGAATTAAATTTTCACTTTTCATAAGACGGAGGGAGGGAAAAATAGTAGCATATTTTCACTTTTCACATGGCAGGAGGGAAAACGAGATTGAAGAGAGTTCTGAATTAAGGTTTAACCAGTAGCAGATTGATATCGAACCCCACCATTAGATCTTCAATCCATTAATGGTGCCTAGGTATTTTTCATTTCTAACCTCGTTGCATTTACACCCCATTTTTAGTCTTCTTCCACATAGGGAGGAGTACACACACCTCAGATCTCTATTTCAAAATTCACTATTTCTTTCATCCTTGCTTTTAAGTTTACGAGTAGCATATTTTCACTTTTCACAAGGGGGGAGGGAAAACGAGATTGAAGAGAGTTGTGAATTAAGGTTTTACCAGCATACTAATATCAAACCCCACCATTGGATCTTCAATCCATTAATGGCGCCCAAGTATGTTTCATTTCTAACCTTGGTGCATTTCCACCCCACTTTTAGTCTTCTTCCACACAAGGAGGACTGGTTCAAAAGTCACTATTTTTTCATCCTTTCTTTTAAGTTTAAGAGTAGCATATTTTCACTTTTCACAGGGCGGGAGGGAAAACAAGATTGAAGAGTGTTGTGAATTAAGGTTTTACCAGTAGCAGACTGATATTGAACCCCACCATTGGATCTTCAATCCATTAATGGTGCCTATGTATGTTTCATTTCTAACCTCGTTGCATTTCCACCCCACTTTTAGTCTTCTTCCACACAGGGAGGAGTACACAGACCTCAGATCCCCCACCATTGGATCTTAAATCCATTAATGGCACCCAGGTATGTTTCATTTCTAACCTCGCTACATTTACACCCCACTTTTAGTCTTCTTCCACACGGGGAGGAGTACACACACCTTAGATTTCTAGTTCAAAATTCAATATTTTTTTCATCCTTGCTTTTAAGTTTATGAATAAAATATTTTCACTTTTCACAGGGCGGGAGGGAAAATGAGATTGAAAAGAGTTGTAAGTTAAGGTTTTACCTCTTCATTCCATTAATGGTGCCCAAGTATGTTTCATTTCTAACCTGGCTACATTTCCACCCCACTTTTAGTCTTCTTCCGCACAAGGAGGACTCGTTCAAAATTCACTATTTTTTTCATCCTTTCTTTTAAGTTTAAGAGTAGCATATTTTCACTTTCACAGGGCAAGAGAGAAAACGACGGAACATAGGTAAAAGCATATGTATTTTTCCTTCTTTTATGGTTTGTCTCTATAGAGTTGATTTTATTGGGTGTACATTGTATACATCTCAAAATTTCTCTTTAGGAAATCCTATTTTTATTCTTTCCAAGAAAAACTCTCTGGGGAATCCCAATGGATGTTTCCCCACATTCATGGATGGCATTCCTGGTAAACCCATTGGCATTAACTAGTGCACCTCACCCAAGGGATTTCAAACAGGGCACCTGCCAGCACAGAACTAGCCAAATACCCAGTAGCATTAATGACATTCGGTTGGACTAACCCCTTGGGCTCAATAAATCATAATCAAATACACTATTTTCCATATTAACATATTGATCCTATTTAACATTTTGTTAGAGTAACCATAACAATCCAAGTCTGTTCCTATTTTTATTTTGGTTTTTAATTCCTTCTTTGGTGTGGTGACAACTTTATATGACAGTATAGATGTTTATTTTTGTCAAAATATATGTTGAAAAGTAGTTGATGTCCTACATTCTACCTTGTTTGTTATGTATTGATGGAGTTCAATTTCATTATTTATGACCAAAGAACTGTGTCAGGCATGTATACGAGGATTCTTGTATCACTATTTATAAACTAAACATTGTCCTTAAACAAGCAAAGTAGATCCTTAATGCTACGTGTTTGGATCTCAGGGAACTTCCAATCCTAATAAATGAGGTGAAATTTAAGTGTTTCCAGAATCCAAATCTCAGGTTTTGTGAATTCACTCATATATGGTCCTGGAAAAGCGAAGTGAAATTTAATTATTTCCAAATCTTAAGTTATGTTAATTCACACATATTTGGTGCTGGAATCTTTTGAGCAAATAGGAAGAATTTCTTTTAGTTGCATTCAAATTTTCCGAAAATAATACTAAAATTCTCCGGCTTTGGGATTGAAAATTTTGTAAAGATTTTTAGGGAAACAACCCAAAATACTTTTTCCAGATTAGAGTTTTATAACACTAGGTACTAAAACAGACTTCTATTTTCCGCTGCAAATGTCTGATAGAGTCTTCCTAGAAACTGATTAGAAAATTAGGTAGATGCACTAGACGGACTAAATAATTTTTAATGAATAATCACTTAACATAAATGATATATTAGGTTGCATAAATATATAACTTATAAGCATGAAATGAAGAATAAATCTCAACAAGATTGACATATTCTTAATTGAGTTGATTGAGACCGGGAATAACTTTGACTAGAGGGTGTTGAAAATGGCATAATTTTGTTCTGGTTGGATAGATTTAAAACTAAAAATCAGCAGTTTTCTTGCTTGCATAAGTTGGGAAGATTTTTGTATCTCAAGTCTCAACCTTATTGAATAGTATGATTTATGCCTTGCAATGTTGAGATATGCTGTGATACCACTTGCTAGTAACCTAAACACTTTGGATGAAAATTTAGTTGTGAATTTTACTTGCAAAAGATATAAGTGAAAATATAGATTAATTGTCCCTTGTGTAGAATTTTCTTGAAATTATGCTATTGCTTGAATGAATAAATCTGAAACTAATTGTTGCATGAAGAAAAAAAATATCTCTACCAATTTGTAGTGGAATAGAACAGAAATAAAACACAATCACACTATAAAAAAAAAAAAAAAAAACAAAATTTTCTAGGGAACCCAAATGGGAAAACCCTCTGCTAGCTGTAGAAATTTAAAATGCTATCCATAGTATACTTTGGGACACCTTCTTCAAGACCAGGTTCATCGATGCTTATTGCTTACCATATTCATTTTCATACGCATTAGGGTTTTTGTCCATCAAATCAGAGTAGCTAGAAAGTGTCTCTTTGAATTCAGAAAGCATATCAGGATCAACTTCATCCAAGAATCCCCTAGAAGGCTCATCAATAGCAAGAAGAAAGGTCCTTTTTTTATTTTATTTCATCACATGCATCCATCATAATCACTGATTTGTCTTCATTTATTTCACAATCATTTTCAATTTTAGATGCAAAACGTGATTTAGTATGATATAATCCTTAGGTAACCAACCTCATACATATTGTTGGTTAATTTATGTTGTTTGAAGTTTATTGAGTTTGAGTTTTATCATGAAACTACTAGAAGCGTACTAGAATGGGTGAGTTGATTATCTTGATAACAATGTTATGGTTTGATCTAGTCCTTGAAAGGAACTTATAGTTGATGGTCAAAATTTCACATTCCTTTCATTTTTTTATCTTCACATATAACAAATATCTTTATGTTATAGCCTCTAGCTAGATATATATAGTAACTACCACTCAGAAGTTGGATGCCATCATTTTGGAGCTTGAGCTTACTCAACTTACCTTTGTTTGAGTTGAAAATGTCATTAGATCTCATTATATCGTCTATTGCAGAGCATGAATCCAATTTACCTTTGTTTCAGTTAAAAATGTAATTAGATCTTGCTATATCATATTTTGTAGAGAATGAATCCAATTTCTCATAGTCCATTTGCTTGAGGTATAACAAAGCTACTTTAATTCATTAAACTTACTTTTCATATTCTATTTGTTGATTGTGATTCTGCAGGCCACATTTGCATTGGAAAAGGGGCATATTTAATGAAGTGCAGAAGGAGAGGGAAGCTTCAGTTATGTCCTTTCAAACTTTCTAAGGTATGTAATAAAATTTAAAAAAAAATCTCCATAGAATGTTGTGCTTTAACTTTTTCTTTTGATAATGGATTATTTATGTGATCTCCCCTCTCTTACACACAACCAGAGTCCAGACATACATGGTTTTTTGGGATATGTGGACAATGGATAGATTTACGCTAACCATTTATCTATAAATTTACACTGTAGAAGATCAAGCATTTACAGTTGAATATTTCCTTGCCACTAAATTAGAGTTGAAGAGTCGGACTCCTATTTTTTAGGCATATACCTCACTTTTAAATCAATTTATTGCTGACTCTGTATAGACCTTCCATGGGAGGGCAAAGAGTGATCATTACCATTGCTTAATCTTTTTGCAGACCAAGTAAAGATTCCAAATGTGTATAAATTAGTGGCTGCTTGGAGAATCCCAAGAGTGGCGCTATTGTAGCAACAAGAAAGTCATTTATTTTGAGTTCTTCATTAGTGCATTGATAGTATATTGTTTATTCCATACAATACCTCAATAGTGTATGATCAAATTACAGTTAATCCTGCCATAATATTTTGACTTACCCTCTTTTAGAAGGAAACTAGATTGTGTGTCAAGCTTGCACATCACAATTGGCATGCAAAGTTTACCTGGGACAAGTTTTGTGGATCTAAGCAGCAAGATACTTGTTGGAATTCAAGAGGCAACAATACTACAAAGTGGGAAAGAGGTTTCACAGTTAACCTAGATTTCACATTATGGTTGGAGTCAGTTTGTTGGAAAGATGCTAGATACCCCAACTTCATTTCTATGACTGAGTGCAAGATTGAATCCTTTGACATATTACTCGCTCAATTGTCATTAAGTGATGGGTTTTCTCAGAAGTGTTGCACACCTATAAACTTTACTAGAGTTGTTCTTGAGTCTTCGGAGGTGGTTAGATTTTCAAAGCACACACGTACAAGAAGAGGAGAAATAATATGCCCGGCTAATTTGAAGTTATCTACCTGTGAATAGGGTGTTCCCATTCATAAACCTGACGACTCGCTCTACTTCTTTCTAGTGAACAACTTTGGGACTTGCCATGAATCATGAGACAATTCCAACCCCATAACTATAAATTTCTTATTTAAATCTATACCCAATAGATTAGAATCTGCACAAGGAGAACTCCATTCTTGTTTCGAAAGAACCTGCAATCGACTTGTACCATGCTATTTAATCTTTTCTGTATTTATTTGCATCCTTGGTCTGTGACATAAAGATGCAATAGGCTACCTTGCATTTTCTATACTAACACTCCTAAAAAATAATAAAGTATGCCCAAATCTATCATTTCAAATGATCTATGTAGCTCACCTTTTGGTTTTTCAATTATCGAAGTTGTTACCTATATTGATGAGAACTTATACAACCGATACCACAGTGACAATATATGTTATAGTTTTATCTGTGTTTCTCTGAAGGTGTTTCTCCTTCAGTAGAGCAGCAATACACTGTAGTTTCCATTTAGGGGAGAAGTGTACCCAGTAGAAACCTTGGCCTGTGTGCAGATGGGTTGAATGCACATTAGACTCTATCTGTTGTTTTGAAGGTGTTTCTCCTTCAATAATACTTCATCTTAGTAGATAATTTTGGTCTACACCTTTACTAGATGCATGCAGCCTTGGGATACATGTTGTAGATTATAGTTTTCCTATGAGGTTGTAGCAGCGATGAAAGAAGTGCATCGATTTTAGGCATATTTAGTATGCTTTTATAGTTTGACTTAGATGCTCACTTTTCTTAATTTAGGTGTTTTTCTTAGTTCTGTTTTATGCACAGATTTATCTTTAAGAAAAGTGCACAATAGTGAAGGGTTATATATTTTGAGAAGGGGACACACTTCTAGGTAGGAGGTACTCTATTCTAGGAAGCTTTTGCCATGCGGGTTAGGTGCTTTATCCGAGAATCCCAAGAGGTGCTATTGTAGAAATAAGAAATTCTTTTATTTTGAGTTTTTCATTAGTGCATTGATAGTATAATATTTATTCCATGCAATACCTCAATATTGTATACAACCATATTTAGTATGCTTTTATAGTTTGACTTAGATGCTCACTTTTCTTAATTTAGGTGTTTTTCTTAGTTCTGTTTTATGCACAGATTTATCTTTAAGAAAAGTGCACAGTAGAGAAGGGTTCTATATTTTGAGCAAGGGACACACTTCTAGGTAGGAGGTACTCTATTCTAGGAAGCTTTTGCCATGTAGGTTAGGTGCTTTATCCGAGAATCCCAAGAGGCGCTATTGTAGCAATAAGAAATTCGTTTATTTTGAGTTCTTCATTAGTGCATTGATAGTATATTGTTTATTCCATGCAATACCTCAATATTGTATGATCAAATTACAGTTAAGATTGTCATAATATTTTGACTTACCCTCTTTTAGAGGGAAACTAGAGTGTGTGTCAAGCTTGCACGTCACAATTGTATCATGCAGAGTTTACCTGAAATGAGTTTTGTGGATCTAAGCAGCCAGATACCTGTTGGAATTCAAGAGGGAACAATACTACAAAGTGGGAAAGAAGTTTCGTAGTTAACCTGCCTTTCACATTATGGTTGGAGTCGGTTTGTTGGCAAGATGTTGGATACCCCAACTTCCTTTTTATGACTGAGTGTAAGATTGAATCCTTCGACATATTCCTTGCTCAATTATCATTAAGCGATGGGTTTTCTCAGAAGTGCTTCACATCTATAAACTTTACCAGAGTTGTTATTGAGTCTTTGGATGTGGTTATCTTTTCAAGGCACACATGTACAAGAAGACGAGAAATAATATTCCTAACTAATTTCAAGTCATCTTCCTACGAATAGGGTGTTCCCTTCCATAAACCTGACGACTCGCTCTACTTATTTCTAGTGAACAAATTTGGGTGGGGCTTTTCATGAATTATGAGACAATTTCAACCCCATAACTATCAGTTTCTTATTTAAAGTTATACCCACTATATTAGAACCCACACAAGGAGAATTCCATTCTCGTTTCAAAATAACTTGCAATCGACTTATACCATGCTATTTAATATTTTATGTATTTCTTCGCATCCTTGGCCTGTGACATAAAGACGCAACAAGTTACCTTGCATTTTCTATACTAACACTCCTAAACAATAATAAAGTATGCCCAAATCTATCATTTCAAATGATCTATGCATCTCACCTTTTGGTTTTTCAATTATCAAAGTTGTTACCTATATTGATGAGATCATTGACAACCGAGGCCACAGTGACAATATCTATTAGAGTTTTATCCGTGTTGCACTAAAGGTGTTTTTCCTTCAGCAACACTACAATACATTGTAGTTTCCATTCAGCAGAGAAGTGTACCCAGTAGTAGCCTTGGTCTGTGTGCAAATGGGTTGAATTCACAATAGAATTATCTTTTGTTTTGAAGTTGTTTCTCCTTCAATAGTACTTCATCTCAGTAGATCCTTCAATCTACACCTTCAGCAAATGCATACAGCCTTGGGGTACATGCTATAGATTCCACTTTTGTTGTGAGGGTATAGCAACGATGAAAGAATCGCATCAATTTTAGGCATCTTATTGTTGTTGTATGAAAGCATGCTTCTCTAGTGTTTCTTAAACTTATATAGAGCCATATTTATTAGACTTTTATAGTTTGACTTAGATGCTCACTTTTCTTAATTTAGGTGTTTTTCTTAGTACTATTTTATGCACAAATTTATCTTTAAGAAAATTGCACAGTAGAGAAGGGTTCTATATTTTGAGCAGGGGACACTCTTCTAGGTAGGAGGTACTCTATTCTAGGGAGCTTCTGTCATGCATGTTAGGTGCTTTATCCTAGACAGAGTTCCAATTCCTTGCCTCCTTGACAATGTCCCTGCTAGATAAGACACCGGTGGATAGAGTCCCAAGTCCCTAAATTTTCCAAAAACCCATATGACCCTAGCTATCTAACCTAAAATCCTTTACATTCCAGTCATCTCTTGGTTGTGATTCCATAGAGAGAGCCCTCTCTGGTTTGGTAGGGCTAGCTACCAAACTAAAAGCTTGGTTTGTGGTTACCTCCGTCGATCTCTTCATCAGCCTGGGACATTATGGAGGATAAAGAAGGCATGTCAACTAGGGAGTGCTAAGGTGTTCTAGTGAATGTAAGGCTCCCAAGTCATGGAAAAATGCAATTCTAGTTGTGAGGTCATGAATGCCAAGGTGTGTTAGGGAATGCTAGGGCATGCTAAGATGTGCCAGATAGTACGAAGACATGTCAAACAAGTTAAGATGTGCCAAGTGCTACGGCATGCCAAGATGTACAAGGGTTCCAAGTCCCTGCCTCCTCTTCTTCCATATGATATCCACTTATGACATTTCATTCGCAATATTTGGTGCATTTGATAGTTATATGTCATTTATAGGTTATAAATGTCTTCAGAGTTTCAATTCTAATTGAGTATTCAATTAAACATATTGATTCTCTTATGCATAACTATTTTTCCCTCCACCCAATTTTCATAACTTCAATAACCATTAGGTAGTGACCTACATCTTCGATGTTGCTTTGCTTGTTTAGTAAAATATTTCTGAGACTTTAATTTATTGAAAGTAGTAGAATTTACAATTTATGAAGTTTCAAGGTCTAATTTTAAAAAATATAATTCTTTAAAGGGTGCTAGCTCAATGGAAAAGCACCTGCTTTACAAGCAGGAGGTTGGTGGTTCGATTCCATCGTGCCCTAACATCCATATGGAATGGCGACGATCAATTTTTGTTGATGGAGGCTCTTTTGACCATCACTAATGAGCTTTGGTGACATTTTTTGACCCTCACCAAAAATATGAAATGGTGACGGTCAACAAACGCCACCATATATACGCATCAATAGTGATGACCCTAAAAGGTCTGTAACCATAAATCGTTGTTGTTGATATGAAATGGTGACAGTCGTTGTCCGTCATTATAGTCATTATTCGTGATGGAAATTGAATGTCACCATAACACCTATACTTCTAGCAATGCGGCTTTTGGTGACGGTCAATGAACGTCACCATATATATGCACCAATAGTGATGGCCATTAAAGATCCATCAATAAATAATTATTGTTCATATGAAATGGTGATGGTCACTATCGGTCATTATAATCAATCGAATTATTGACCGGAGAATCCACAGTATGAACATTTTTATACCAACGTTTCAAATCCCAAATGGGATCCATCATCAGGGTTAAGAATGATGATAAAAGAAGAGCAATCAAGACAGAATAAATACTTATGAGGGAAAATTTTTAGGAACACACTGTCGGCTAGAATCTTAAATTAATTTTAATTTTATTTTTATTTTTACTTTTTATTTTTATTATTATTTTTATAATTACTTTTATTTTAATTAAAATTTTTGAGGAGATAATATCAGGTATTAGAAATAGTTTAGTTTAAAAGATTGAACTAAATTTTTTTATTTAATTAATTTAATTTCTATATAAATTAATTTAATATTTTAAATTAATTCATATTAACCATTATAAATATTTATAATTGATTAATATGATAATTAATATATTAATTAATAGTTATATAGAAAATATTATAACATTAAAATGTTAATTAATATGATAAATAGTTAATACTAGAATATAAAGGGATAAAAATTTTTAATTCATATAGAAATACTAGGATAATATATCAATTTCTATATATAAATTAAATTAATATATTTAACCAAATCATATTAACAATTATAAATAGTTAATATTTATAATTAATTAGTATGATAATTAATATAGTAATTAATAGCTATATAGAAATTGATATATTAAAGAATTTTAATGATAATAATTCTATGATAAAAAGTTACTGACCACTTTGAAAAGAAGGCCCTGGAATCATATCCTTTAAAGCTAGCCTGGTGGAAGCGTTTTGTTGATGATACCAATATAAAATGGAATACTTTGAAAAGAAGGCCCTGGAATCATATCCTTTAAAGCCAGCCTGGTGGAAGCGTTTTGTTGATGATACCAATATAAAATGGACGCATGGTAAAGCGTAACTTGACAAGTTTTTCATTCACTTAAATTCTATCTCTCCAGAAATAAAATTCACAATGGAGCTTGAAGAGAACATGAGCATCCCATTTTTGGACGTTCTAATCATCAGAAAAGAGGATGGCTCTTTGGGCCATAGGGTTTTCAGGAAGTCAACCCACACAGAGAGTTACCTCCATGCGGATTCCCACCATCACCCAGCCCAAAAGTTTGGTGTTCTAAACACTCTTGCCATTAGAGCCCTTCGAATTTCTGACTCAGAGCATCTGAACGAAGAGAAGAAACATTTAATGTTAACCTTTAAGAATATAGGCTACAAAGAACATGAGATTAAGAAAGCCATAGAGAAAGCCGAAAGAAAGTTGTTATCTCATGAGCCTAAAGATCAAGACCAACCTCAAGGTGGCAAAGTTTTTCTACCTTATATCCAAGGGGTTTCAGACAAAATCGCTAAAATCCTAAAAAAGAAAAACATTATCACACATTTCTCAGCTCCTGGTACTATCAGGCAAGGTTTGAAATCTGTAAAAGATGATATTGACAAACATCAACTTAAAGGAGTCTACAAGATAGATTGTTCCTGTGGAAAAAGCTACATAGGTGAAACAGGTCGCTCCCTCCAGACAAGGCTCAAAGAGCATGGCGCTGACATTAGGAATGGAAGATAATCCAAATGATAACAGCTTCGATAATCCAAAGGATGTAATTGTTAAGGCTTCACAAGAAATGAGCCATGGAAACTTCACAGGATCTTCAAACAATGTTAACCCTAAGAGCTGGGCAGGTGAGTCAATAGGGAACTGCGCAGGCAATATAAATTCAAATGATAACAGCTTCGATAATCCAAAGGATGTAATCATTAAGGCTTCACAAGAAATGAGCCGTGGAAACTTCGCAGGATCTTCAAACAATGTTAACCCTAAGAGTTGGGCAGGTGAGTCAATAGGGAACTGCACAAGCAATATAAATTCAAATGATAACAACGTTAAAATCATTGAATACTGCTCAAAAGATGGCAACAACAAAACCATTGAAGACTGCGCAGGTAAGTCAATGTGGAACTGCGCAGGTATTACGAATTCAATAGATGACAACGTTAAAATCAATGAAGACTACGCAGTCGACAGCAACAACATAATAAACATTAATCCAAAAGATGTAAACGCACGAGATATCAGCATTAAGGAAGATATAAGTAATATTAACGCAGGTTGTAGCAACGTAATCCCTAAAAAATGCGCAGGTAAGTCTATGGGGAACTGCGCAGGTAGTAATAATTCAGGGAAAAGCAACGTTATAAATGCTAGTGGTAAAGAAAACATAAAGAATACTAACACAGGTTTTTCAAGCAGCGCAATCCCTAAAAACTGCGCAGGAAAGTCTATGAACTGCACAAGTAATAATATTCCAAAACCAAAGGAAAGCAATGTTATCAACGCAGATGGCATTCACGTGAATTCAAAAGATGATAACGCTTGTAATAATAGCTGCACAGATGTTAATATACTTAAAGAGTTGCCCAATCTAGATCTAATAAATAGCATCGGCTCTGGTAGTGACAACACACTGGTCAGGACGCAAAAGGACAATAACAATCTCAGCGCTGTTAGCATGGGTACAATGGAGAGGATGCAGGTTTCCAAAGTAATTTCTCATGGCCTAATCAACAGTTTCGGAAGCAATCAGTATTTAGGGAACTCCAAAGATGGCACAGGAGACATTAACAATCAAGGCTTAGACATGAGTTTTCAAAAAGATGAAGAGAAAAGTAGGTCTTCAGCAATTACCTGTGAGTCAAGATCAAAAAGGAAAGTGGTCAACCTGTCTTCCCAAGAATTAGACCCTGAAGCCATTAATGTTCTCAGCAAAGGTATGGGGTTTGCGGTGGCTCCTAAAAGCCTTCCCATTGAAAGGATGATATGTAGCATAGAAGATGGGATTAGTAACCTCTCTCTGGAAGAAAAAGAAACATTGAGGCAAGAGTTTTCTCTCATTATGAGAAAAGCAAAAACCCCCAAAAGCAACTTGAGTAAGGAAGAACAAAAAGCCTTCAAATCCTTGCGGAATAATGACAAGGTGGTGGTTCTTAAAGCAGATAAAGGAGGAGCAGCAGTCATCTTGGATAAGGAAGACTATGTTAGGAAAATGAAGGACCACCTAAATTGTGGCAGTTATAAAAAGCTGAGCAGTAATCCCATTCCCAAAATCATGAAGGATGTAAAAAAGATCATCTCAGACTCCAACCTTGACGAAAAATTAAAAAAGAAATTAATCCCCTCTTGTGAAACCATCCCTAGAATCTATGGACTACCCAAGATCCATAAGGAAGGGGTCCCCCTTAGACCGATAGTTAATACTATTGGTTCCCCAACCTATGAGCTTGCTAAATATGTTGCTAAAATTCTTAAACCCCTTGTAGGAAATACTGATTCCTTCATCAAAGACTCCCAGGACTTTGTGAATCTTATTAAAAATGAAAGTATGGAACGTGATGACATCCTTGTAAGCTTTGACGTAGTATCCTTATTCACAAAGATTCCTCTTGATGAAGCCATTCAGGTTATAAATGATGTTACTGATCCAGGAACTGCAAAGCTGGCTGAAGTCTGCTTAAGGTCAACTGTGTTCACCTTCCAAGGAGTATTTTATGAGCAGACATCTGGTGTGGCAATGGGATCACCCCTCTCGCCAATCGTGGCAAACCTATACATGGAATACTTTGAAAAGAAGGCCCTGGAATCATATCCTTTAAAGCCAGCCTGGTGGAAGCGTTTTGTTGATGATACCAATATAAAATGGACGCATGGTAAAGCGGAACTTGACAAGTTTTTCATTCACTTAACTTCTATCTCTCCAGAAATAAAATTCACAATGGAGCTTGAAGAGAACATGAGCATCCCATTTTTGGACGTTCTAATCATCAGAAAAGAGGATGGCTCTTTGGATAGGGTTTTCAGGAAGTCAACCCACAGAGAGAGTTACCTCCATGCGGATTCCCACCATCACCCAGCCCAAAAGCTTGGTGTTCTAAACACTCTTGCCATTAGAGCCCTTCGAATTTCTGACTCAGAGCATCTGAACGAAGAGAAGAAACATTTAATGTTAACCTTTAAGAATATAGGCTACAAAGAACATGAGATTAAGAAAGCCATAGAGAAAGCCGAAAGAAAGTTGTTATCTCATGAGCCTAAAGATCAAGACAAACCTCAAGGTGGCAAAGTTTTTCTACCTTATATCCAAGGGGTTTCAGACAAAATCGCTAAAATCCTAAAAAAGAAAAACATTATCACACATTTCTCAGCTCCTGGTACTATCAGGCAAGGTTTGAAATCTGTAAAAGATGATATTGACAAACATCAACTTAAAGGAGTCTACAAGATAGATTGTTCCTGTGGAAAAAGCTACATAGGTGAAACAGGTCGCTCCCTCCAGACAAGGCTCAAAGAGCATGGCGCTGACATTAGGAATGGAAGATCTCGTACCTCAGCCTTGGCAGAACACTCCTTGAAGACTAAGCACCACATCTGTCTGGAAAACGCATCTATTATCGCAAGGGAAGAGCAGCATCAGAGGCGAAAGATCAGAGAAGCACTTGAGATTATTAAGCATCCTCATAATCTGAACAGAGACAATGGTATGGAGATTAGCGGGAGCTGGCTTCCCTTGATCAGTGAAATCAAAAAGCGCCAACCCATCCCCAGGTAAGGCCTTCAGCAGGTATGTTATCCCTACCCTATTCTATTATCAGTGGTCAGTAACTTTTTATCATAGAATTATTATCATTAAAATTCTTTAATATATCAATTTCTATATAGCTATTAATTAATATATTAATTATCATATTAATTAATATATTAATTATCATATTAATTAATTATAAATATTAACTATTTATAATTGTTAATATGATTTGGTTAAATATATTAATTTAATTTATATATAGAAATTGATATGTTATCCTAGTATTTCTATATGAATTAAAAAAATTTATCCCTTTATATTCTAGTATTAACTATTTATCATATTAATTAACATTTTAATGTTATAATATTTTCTATATAACTATTAATTAATATATTAATTATCATATTAATCAATTATAAATATTTATAATTGTTAATATGAATTAATTTAATATATTAAATTAATTTATATAGAAATTAAATTAATTAAATAAAAAAATTTAGTTCAATCTTTTAAACTAAAACTATTTCTAATACCTGATATTATCTCCTCAAAAATTTTAATTAAAATAAAAGTAATTATAAAAATAATAATAAAAATTAAAAGTAAAAATTAAAATAAAATTAAAATTAATTTAAGATTCTAGCCGACAGTGTGTTCCTAAAAATTTTCCCTCATAAGTATTTATTCTGTCTTGATTGCTCTTCTTTTATCATCATTCTTAACCCTGATGGATTTGAAACGTTGGTATAAAAATGTTCATACTGTGGATTCTCCGGTCAATAATTCGAAAGATACAAACCACAGATCTCTTAAATCCAAAATCTTGTCCCTGTACGGAGGGGATACTTGGAGTGAAATCCTTTTACTCGAAAGTTTTAGAGTGAGGATAACAAGAAGAGCTGCAGATCTGCATTTTCTTAAGAACTGTCGGGACAGCAATCTCATTCCTCCATTCGCACAGGTTAAACATAGATTGCAGAACAAATATAACAGTAAGGCGTTTTTTCAACTAAGCTTCTCTCTAATTCGGTCAGAAATCAGAAGAGTTAGAGCTTCTCTAGAAAATCTTGGGCGTTTAGCCCTCTCATCCCACCTTAAGCTAGCCAACATCATCGATAAAAATCTCTGGGCTATTATCGATGCCAGGACTGCCCTAAAAGCAGATAATGAGGGTCAGATTGCTCTGGCAAGGCAACGCAAGAAGCTATCCAAGCTTTTAAATAGATCTCAGGTGACAGTCTCAAATCTGAACCCCGCCAGTGAATCTGTACAAAACAAAAACATCAGCGTTAAAACCATTAAAGACTGCACAGTTGACAATAAGCACAGCAAGTTAAACAACAGAATAAGGATGGGTGGCAGCAGCTTCGATAATCCAAAGGATGTAATTGTTAAGGCTTCACAAGAAATGAGCCGTGGAAACTTCACAGGATCTTCAAACAATGTTAACCCTAAGAGCTGGGCAGGTGAGTCAATAGGGAACTGCGCAGGCAATATAAATTCAAATGATAACAGCTTCGATAATCCAAAGGATGTAATCATTAAGGCTTCACAAGAAATGAGCCGTGGAAACTTCGCAGGATCTTCAAACAATGTTAACCCTAAGAGCTGGGCAGGTGAGTCAATAGGGAACTGCGCAGGCAATATAAATTCAAATGATAACAGCGTTAAAATCATTGAAGACTGCTCAAAAGATGGCAACGAAAAAACCATTGAAGACTGCGCAGGTAAGTCAATGTGGAACTACGCAGGTATTACGAATTCAATAGATGACAACGTTAAAATCAATGAAGACTACGCAGTCGACAGCAACAACATAATAAACATTAATCCAAAAGATGTAAACGCACGAGATATCAGCATTAAGGAAGATATAAGTAATATTAACGCAGGTTGCAGCAACGTAATCCCTAAAAACTGCGCAGGTAAGTCTATGGGGAACTGTGCAGGTAGTAATAATTCAGGGAAAAGCAACGTTATAAATGCTAGTGGTAAAGAAAACATAAAGAATACTAACACAGGTTTTTCAAGCAGCGTAA
The DNA here is from genome assembly GCA_031772625.1 of Pinus tabuliformis. Lineage (NCBI taxonomy): Eukaryota > Viridiplantae > Streptophyta > Pinopsida > Pinales > Pinaceae > Pinus > Pinus tabuliformis. The sequence goes on from CM062818.1 coordinate 921,665,786, forward strand.
TCCCTAAAAAATGCGCAGGAAAGTCTATGAACTGCGCAGGTAATAATATTCCAAAACCAAAGGAAAGCAATGTTATCAACGCAGATGGCATTCACGTGAATTCAAAAGATGATAACGCTTGTAATAATAGCTGCACAGATGTTAATATACTTAAAGAGTTGCCCAATCCAGATCTAATAAATAGCATCGGCTCTGGTAGTGACAACACACTGGTCAGGACGCAAAAGGACAATAACAATCTCAGCGCTGTTAGCATGGGTACAATGGAGAGGATGCAGGTTTCCAAAGTAATTTCTCATGGCCTAATCAACAGTTTTGGAAGCAATCAGTATTTAGGGAACTCCAAAGATGGCACGGGAGACATTAACAATCAAGGCTTAGACATGAGTTTTCAAAAAGATGAAGAGAAAAGTAGGTCTTCAGCAATTACCTGTGAGTCAAGATCAAAAAGGAAAGTGGTCAACCTGTCTTCCCAAGAATTAGACCCTGAAGCCATTAATGTTCTCAGCAAAGGTATGGGGTTTGCGGTGGCTCCTAAAAGCCTTCCCATTGAAAGGATGATATGTAGCATAGAAGATGGGATTAGTAACCTCTCTCTGGAAGAAAAAGAAACATTGAGGCAAGAGTTTTCTCTCATTATGAGAAAAGCAAAAACCCCCAAAAGCAACTTGAGTAAGGAAGAACAAAAAGCCTTCAAATCCTTGCGGAATAATGACAAGGTGGTGGTTCTTAAAGCAGATAAAGGAGGAGCAGCAGTCATCTTGGATAAGGAAGACTATGTTAGGAAAATGAAGGACCACCTAAATTGTGGCAGTTATAAAAAGCTGAGCAGTAATCCCATTCCCAAAATCATGAAGGATGTAAAAAAGATCATCTCAGACTCCAACCTTGACGAAAAATTAAAAAAGAAATTAATCCCCTCTTGTGAAACCATCCCTAGAATCTATGGACTACCCAAGATCCATAAGGAAGGGGTCCCCCTTAGACCGATAGTTAATACTATTGGTTCCCCAACCTATGAGCTTGCTAAATATGTTGCTAAAATTCTTAAACCCCTTGTAGGAAATACTGATTCCTTCATCAAAGACTCCCAGGACTTTGTGAATCTTATTAAAAATGAAAGTATGGAACGTGATGACATCCTTGTAAGCTTTGACGTAGTATCCTTATTCACAAAGATTCCTCTTGATGAAGCCATTCAGGTTATAAATGATGTTACTGATCTAGGAACTGCAAAGCTGGCTGAAGTCTGCTTAAGGTCAACTGTGTTCACCTTCCAAGGAGTATTTTATGAGCAGACATCTGGTGTGGCAATGGGATCACCCCTCTCGCTAATCGTGGCAAACGTATACATGGAATACTTTGAAAAGAAGGCCCTGGAATCATATCCTTTAAAGCCAGCCTGGTGGAAGCGTTTTGTTGATGATACCAATATAAAATGGACGCATGGTAAAGCGGAACTTGACAAGTTTTTCATTCACTTAAATTCTATCTCTCCAGAAATAAAATTCACAATGGAGCTTGAAGAGAACATGAGCATCCCATTTTTGGACGTTCTAATCATCAGAAAAGAGGATGGCTCTTTGGGCCATAGGGTTTTCAGGAAGTCAACCCACAGAGAGAGTTACCTCCATGCGGATTCCCACCATCACCCAGCCCAAAAGCTTGGTGTTCTAAACACTCTTGCCATTAGAGCCCTTCGAATTTCTGACTCAGAGCATCTGAACGAAGAGAAGAAACATTTAATGTTAACCTTTAAGAATATAGGCTACAAAGAACATGAGATTAAGAAAGCCATAGAGAAAGCCGAAAGAAAGTTGTTATCTCATGAGCCTAAAGATCAAGACAAACCTCAAGGTGGCAAAGTTTTTCTACCTTATATCCAAGGGGTTTCAGACAAAATCGCTAAAATCCTAAAAAAGAAAAACATTATCACACATTTCTCAGCTCCTGGTACTATCAGGCAAGGTTTGAAATCTGTAAAAGATGATATTGACAAACATCAACTTAAAGGAGTCTACAAGATAGATTGTTCCTGTGGAAAAAGCTACATAGGTGAAACAGGTCGCTCCCTCCAGACAAGGCTCAAAGAGCATGGCGCTGACATTAGGAATGGAAGATCTCGTACCTCAGCCTTGGCAGAACACTCCTTGAAGACTAAGCACCACATCTGTCTGGAAAACGCATCTATTATCGCAAGGGAAGAGCAGCATCAGAGGCGAAAGATCAGAGAAGCACTTGAGATTATTAAGCATCCTCATAATCTGAACAGAGACAATGGTATGGAGATTAGCGGGAGTTGGCTTCCCTTGATCAGTGAAATCAAAAAGCGCCAACCCATCCCCAGGTAAGGCCTTCAGCAGGTATGTTATCCCTACCCTATTCTATTATCAATGGTCAGTAACTTTTTATCATAGAATTATTATCATTAAAATTCTTTAATATATCAATTTCTATATAGCTATTAATTAATATATTAATTATCATATTAATTAATATATTAATTATCATATTAATTAATTATAAATATTAACTATTTATAATTGTTAATATGATTTGGTTAAATATATTAATTTAATTTATATATAGAAATTGATATGTTATCCTAGTATTTCTATATGAATTAAAAAAATTTATCCCTTTATATTCTAGTATTAACTATTTATCATATTAATTAACATTTTAATGTTATAATATTTTCTATATAACTATTAATTAATATATTAATTATCATATTAATCAATTATAAATATTTATAATTGTTAATATGAATTAATTTAATATATTAAATTAATTTATATAGAAATTAAATTAATTAAATAAAAAAATTTAGTTCAATCTTTTAAACTAAAACTATTTCTAATACCTGATATTATCTCCTCAAAAATTTTAATTAAAATAAAAGTAATTATAAAAATAATAATAAAAATTAAAAGTAAAAATTAAAATAAAATTAAAATTAATTTAAGATTCTAGCCGACAGTGTGTTCCTAAAAATTTTCCCTCATAAGTATTTATTCTGTCTTGATTGCTCTTCTTTTATCATCATTCTTAACCCTGATGGATTTGAAACGTTGGTATAAAAATGTTCATACTGTGGATTCTCCGGTCAATAATTCGAAAGATACAAACCACAGATCTCTTAAATCCAAAATCTTGTCCCTGTACGGAGGGGATACTTGGAGTGAAATCCTTTTACTCGAAAGTTTTAGAGTGAGAATAACAAGAAGAGCTGCAGATCTGCATTTTCTTAAGAACTGTCGGGACAGCAATCTCATTCCTCCATTCGCACAGGTTAAACATAGATTGCAGAACAAATATAACAGTAAGGCGTTCTTTCAACTAAGCTTCTCTCTTATTCGGTCAGAGATCAGAAGAGTTAGAGCTTCTCTAGAAAATCTTGGGCGTTTAGCCCTCTCATCCCACCTTAAGCTAGCCAACAGCATTGATAAAAATCTCTGGGCTATTATCGATGCCAGGACTTCCCTAAAAGCAGATAATGAGGGTCAGATCGCTCTGGCAAGGCAGCGCAAGAAGCTATCCAAGCTTTTAAATAGATCTCAGGTGACAGTCTCAAATCTGAACCCCGCCAGTGAATCTGTACAAAACAAAAACATCAGCGTTAAAACCATTAAAGACTGCACAGTTGACAATAAGCACAGCAAGTTAAACAACAGAATAAGGATGGGTGGCAGCAGCTTCGATAATCCAAAGGATGTAATTGTTAAGGCTTCACAAGAAATGAGCCGTGGAAACTTCACAGGATCTTCAAACAATGTTAACCCTAAGAGCTGGGCAGGTGAGTCAATAGGGAACTGCGCAGGCAATATAAATTCAAATGATAACAGCTTCGATAATCCAAAGGATGTAATCATTAAGGCTTCACAAGAAATGAGCCGTGGAAACTTCGCAGGATCTTCAAACAATGTTAACCCTAAGAGCTGGGCAGGTGAGTCAATAGGGAACTGCGCAGGCAATATAAATTCAAATGATAACAGCGTTAAAATCATTGAAGACTGCTCAAAAGATGGCAACGAAAAAACCATTGAAGACTGCGCAGGTAAGTCAATGTGGAACTACGCAGGTATTACGAATTCAATAGATGACAACGTTAAAATCAATGAAGACTACGCAGTCGACAGCAACAACATAATAAACATTAATCCAAAAGATGTAAACGCACGAGATATCAGCATTAAGGAAGATATAAGTAATATTAACGCAGGTTGCAGCAACGTAATCCCTAAAAACTGCGCAGGTAAGTCTATGGGGAACTGTGCAGGTAGTAATAATTCAGGGAAAAGCAACGTTATAAATGCTAGTGGTAAAGAAAACATAAAGAATACTAACACAGGTTTTTCAAGCAGCGTAATCCCTAAAAAATGCGCAGGAAAGTCTATGAACTGCGCAGGTAATAATATTCCAAAACCAAAGGAAAGCAATGTTATCAACGCAGATGGCATTCACGTGAATTCAAAAGATGATAACGCTTGTAATAATAGCTGCACAGATGTTAATATACTTAAAGAGTTGCCCAATCCAGATCTAATAAATAGCATCGGCTCTGGTAGTGACAACACACTGGTCAGGACGCAAAAGGACAATAACAATCTCAGCGCTGTTAGCATGGGTACAATGGAGAGGATGCAGGTTTCCAAAGTAATTTCTCATGGCCTAATCAACAGTTTTGGAAGCAATCAGTATTTAGGGAACTCCAAAGATGGCACGGGAGACATTAACAATCAAGGCTTAGACATGAGTTTTCAAAAAGATGAAGAGAAAAGTAGGTCTTCAGCAATTACCTGTGAGTCAAGATCAAAAAGGAAAGTGGTCAACCTGTCTTCCCAAGAATTAGACCCTGAAGCCATTAATGTTCTCAGCAAAGGTATGGGGTTTGCGGTGGCTCCTAAAAGCCTTCCCATTGAAAGGATGATATGTAGCATAGAAGATGGGATTAGTAACCTCTCTCTGGAAGAAAAAGAAACATTGAGGCAAGAGTTTTCTCTCATTATGAGAAAAGCAAAAACCCCCAAAAGCAACTTGAGTAAGGAAGAACAAAAAGCCTTCAAATCCTTGCGGAATAATGACAAGGTGGTGGTTCTTAAAGCAGATAAAGGAGGAGCAGCAGTCATCTTGGATAAGGAAGACTATGTTAGGAAAATGAAGGACCACCTAAATTGTGGCAGTTATAAAAAGCTGAGCAGTAATCCCATTCCCAAAATCATGAAGGATGTAAAAAAGATCATCTCAGACTCCAACCTTGACGAAAAATTAAAAAAGAAATTAATCCCCTCTTGTGAAACCATCCCTAGAATCTATGGACTACCCAAGATCCATAAGGAAGGGGTCCCCCTTAGACCGATAGTTAATACTATTGGTTCCCCAACCTATGAGCTTGCGAAATATGTTGCTAAAATTCTTAAACCCCTTGTAGGAAATACTGATTCCTTCATCAAAGACTCCCAGGACTTTGTGAATCTTATTAAAAATGAAAGTATGGAACGTGATGACATCCTTGTAAGCTTTGACGTAGTATCCTTATTCACAAAGATTCCTCTTGATGAAGCCATTCAGGTTATAAATGATGTTACTGATCTAGGAACTGCAAAGCTGGCTGAAGTCTGCTTAAGGTCAACTGTGTTCACCTTCCAAGGAGTATTTTATGAGCAGACATCTGGTGTGGCAATGGGATCACCCCTCTCGCTAATCGTGGCAAACGTATACATGGAATACTTTGAAAAGAAGGCCCTGGAATCATATCCTTTAAAGCCAGCCTGGTGGAAGCGTTTTGTTGATGATACCAATATAAAATGGACGCATGGTAAAGCGGAACTTGACAAGTTTTTCATTCACTTAAATTCTATCTCTCCAGAAATAAAATTCACAATGGAGCTTGAAGAGAACATGAGCATCCCATTTTTGGACGTTCTAATCATCAGAAAAGAGGATGGCTCTTTGGGCCATAGGGTTTTCAGGAAGTCAACCCACAGAGAGAGTTACCTCCATGCGGATTCCCACCATCACCCAGCCCAAAAGCTTGGTGTTCTAAACACTCTTGCCATTAGAGCCCTTCGAATTTCTGACTCAGAGCATCTGAACGAAGAGAAGAAACATTTAATGTTAACCTTTAAGAATATAGGCTACAAAGAACATGAGATTAAGAAAGCCATAGAGAAAGCCGAAAGAAAGTTGTTATCTCATGAGCCTAAAGATCAAGACAAACCTCAAGGTGGCAAAGTTTTTCTACCTTATATCCAAGGGGTTTCAGACAAAATCGCTAAAATCCTAAAAAAGAAAAACATTATCACACATTTCTCAGCTCCTGGTACTATCAGGCAAGGTTTGAAATCTGTAAAAGATGATATTGACAAACATCAACTTAAAGGAGTCTACAAGATAGATTGTTCCTGTGGAAAAAGCTACATAGGTGAAACAGGTCGCTCCCTCCAGACAAGGCTCAAAGAGCATGGCGCTGACATTAGGAATGGAAGATCTCGTACCTCAGCCTTGGCAGAACACTCCTTGAAGACTAAGCACCACATCTGTCTGGAAAACGCATCTATTATCGCAAGGGAAGAGCAGCATCAGAGGCGAAAGATCAGAGAAGCACTTGAGATTATTAAGCATCCTCATAATCTGAACAGAGACAATGGTATGGAGATTAGCGGGAGTTGGCTTCCCTTGATCAGTGAAATCAAAAAGCGCCAACCCATCCCCAGGTAAGGCCTTCAGCAGGTATGTTATCCCTACCCTATTCTATTATCAATGGTCAGTAACTTTTTATCATAGAATTATTATCATTAAAATTCTTTAATATATCAATTTCTATATAGCTATTAATTAATATATTAATTATCATATTAATTAATATATTAATTATCATATTAATTAATTATAAATATTAACTATTTATAATTGTTAATATGATTTGGTTAAATATATTAATTTAATTTATATATAGAAATTGATATGTTATCCTAGTATTTCTATATGAATTAAAAAAATTTATCCCTTTATATTCTAGTATTAACTATTTATCATATTAATTAACATTTTAATGTTATAATATTTTCTATATAACTATTAATTAATATATTAATTATCATATTAATCAATTATAAATATTTATAATTGTTAATATGAATTAATTTAATATATTAAATTAATTTATATAGAAATTAAATTAATTAAATAAAAAAATTTAGTTCAATCTTTTAAACTAAAACTATTTCTAATACCTGATATTATCTCCTCAAAAATTTTAATTAAAATAAAAGTAATTATAAAAATAATAATAAAAATTAAAAGTAAAAATTAAAATAAAATTAAAATTAATTTAAGATTCTAGCCGACAGTGTGTTCCTAAAAATTTTCCCTCATAAGTATTTATTCTGTCTTGATTGCTCTTCTTTTATCATCATTCTTAACCCTGATGGATTTGAAACGTTGGTATAAAAATGTTCATACTGTGGATTCTCCGGTCAATAATTCGAAAGATACAAACCACAGATCTCTTAAATCCAAAATCTTGTCCCTGTACGGAGGGGATACTTGGAGTGAAATCCTTTTACTCGAAAGTTTTAGAGTGAGAATAACAAGAAGAGCTGCAGATCTGCATTTTCTTAAGAACTGTCGGGACAGCAATCTCATTCCTCCATTCGCACAGGTTAAACATAGATTGCAGAACAAATATAACAGTAAGGCGTTCTTTCAACTAAGCTTCTCTCTTATTCGGTCAGAGATCAGAAGAGTTAGAGCTTCTCTAGAAAATCTTGGGCGTTTAGCCCTCTCATCCCACCTTAAGCTAGCCAACAGCATTGATAAAAATCTCTGGGCTATTATCGATGCCAGGACTTCCCTAAAAGCAGATAATGAGGGTCAGATCGCTCTGGCAAGGCAGCGCAAGAAGCTATCCAAGCTTTTAAATAGATCTCAGGTGACAGTCTCAAATCTGAACCCCGCCAGTGAATCTGTACAAAACAAAAACATCAGCGTTAAAACCATTAAAGACTGCACAGTTGACAATAAGCACAGCAAGTTAAACAACAGAATAAGGATGGGTGGCAGCAGCTTCGATAATCCAAAGGATGTAATTGTTAAGGCTTCACAAGAAATGAGCCGTGGAAACTTCACAGGATCTTCAAACAATGTTAACCCTAAGAGCTGGGCAGGTGAGTCAATAGGGAACTGCGCAGGCAATATAAATTCAAATGATAACAGCTTCGATAATCCAAAGGATGTAATCATTAAGGCTTCACAAGAAATGAGCCGTGGAAACTTCGCAGGATCTTCAAACAATGTTAACCCTAAGAGCTGGGCAGGTGAGTCAATAGGGAACTGCGCAGGCAATATAAATTCAAATGATAACAGCGTTAAAATCATTGAAGACTGCTCAAAAGATGGCAACGAAAAAACCATTGAAGACTGCGCAGGTAAGTCAATGTGGAACTACGCAGGTATTACGAATTCAATAGATGACAACGTTAAAATCAATGAAGACTACGCAGTCGACAACAACAACATAATAAACATTAATCCAAAAGATGTAAACGCACGAGATATCAGCATTAAGGAAGATATAAGTAATATTAACGCAGGTTGCAGCAACGTAATCCCTAAAAACTGCGCAGGTAAGTCTATGGGGAACTGTGCAGGTAGTAATAATTCAGGGAAAAGCAACGTTATAAATGCTAGTGGTAAAGAAAACATAAAGAATACTAACACAGGTTTTTCAAGCAGCGTAATCCCTAAAAAATGCGCAGGAAAGTCTATGAACTGCGCAGGTAATAATATTCCAAAACCAAAGGAAAGCAATGTTATCAACGCAGATGGCATTCACGTGAATTCAAAAGATGATAACGCTTGTAATAATAGCTGCACAGATGTTAATATACTTAAAGAGTTGCCCAATCCAGATCTAATAAATAGCATCGGCTCTGGTAGTGACAACACACTGGTCAGGACGCAAAAGGACAATAACAATCTCAGCGCTGTTAGCATGGGTACAATGGAGAGGATGCAGGTTTCCAAAGTAATTTCTCATGGCCTAATCAACAGTTTTGGAAGCAATCAGTATTTAGGGAACTCCAAAGATGGCACGGGAGACATTAACAATCAAGGCTTAGACATGAGTTTTCAAAAAGATGAAGAGAAAAGTAGGTCTTCAGCAATTACCTGTGAGTCAAGATCAAAAAGGAAAGTGGTCAACCTGTCTTCCCAAGAATTAGACCCTGAAGCCATTAATGTTCTCAGCAAAGGTATGGGGTTTGCGGTGGCTCCTAAAAGCCTTCCCATTGAAAGGATGATATGTAGCATAGAAGATGGGATTAGTAACCTCTCTCTGGAAGAAAAAGAAACATTGAGGCAAGAGTTTTCTCTCATTATGAGAAAAGCAAAAACCCCCAAAAGCAACTTGAGTAAGGAAGAACAAAAAGCCTTCAAATCCTTGCGGAATAATGACAAGGTGGTGGTTCTTAAAGCAGATAAAGGAGGAGCAGCAGTCATCTTGGATAAGGAAGACTATGTTAGGAAAATGAAGGACCACCTAAATTGTGGCAGTTATAAAAAGCTGAGCAGTAATCCCATTCCCAAAATCATGAAGGATGTAAAAAAGATCATCTCAGACTCCAACCTTGACGAAAAATTAAAAAAGAAATTAATCCCCTCTTGTGAAACCATCCCTAGAATCTATGGACTACCCAAGATCCATAAGGAAGGGGTCCCCCTTAGACCGATAGTTAATACTATTGGTTCCCCAACCTATGAGCTTGCGAAATATGTTGCTAAAATTCTTAAACCCCTTGTAGGAAATACTGATTCCTTCATCAAAGACTCCCAGGACTTTGTGAATCTTATTAAAAATGAAAGTATGGAACGTGATGACATCCTTGTAAGCTTTGACGTAGTATCCTTATTCACAAAGATTCCTCTTGATGAAGCCATTCAGGTTATAAATGATGTTACTGATCTAGGAACTGCAAAGCTGGCTGAAGTCTGCTTAAGGTCAACTGTGTTCACCTTCCAAGGAGTATTTTATGAGCAGACATCTGGTGTGGCAATGGGATCACCCCTCTCGCTAATCGTGGCAAACGTATACATGGAATACTTTGAAAAGAAGGCCCTGGAATCATATCCTTTAAAGCCAGCCTGGTGGAAGCGTTTTGTTGATGATACCAATATAAAATGGACGCATGGTAAAGCGGAACTTGACAAGTTTTTCATTCACTTAAATTCTATCTCTCCAGAAATAAAATTCACAATGGAGCTTGAAGAGAACATGAGCATCCCATTTTTGGACGTTCTAATCATCAGAAAAGAGGATGGCTCTTTGGGCCATAGGGTTTTCAGGAAGTCAACCCACAGAGAGAGTTACCTCCATGCGGATTCCCACCATCACCCAGCCCAAAAGCTTGGTGTTCTAAACACTCTTGCCATTAGAGCCCTTCGAATTTCTGACTCAGAGCATCTGAACGAAGAGAAGAAACATTTAATGTTAACCTTTAAGAATATAGGCTACAAAGAACATGAGATTAAGAAAGCCATAGAGAAAGCCGAAAGAAAGTTGTTATCTCATGAGCCTAAAGATCAAGACCAACCTCAAGGTGGCAAAGTTTTTCTACCTTATATCCAAGGGGTTTCAGACAAAATCACTAAAATCCTAAAAAAGAAAAACATTATCACACATTTCTCAGCTCCTGGTACTATCAGGCAAGGTTTGAAATCTGTAAAAGATGATATTGACAAACATCAACTTAAAGGAGTCTACAAGATAGATTATTCCTGTGGAAAAAGATACATAGGTGAAACAAGTCGCTCCCTCCAGACAAGGCTCAAAGAGCATGGCGCTGACATTAGGAATGGAAGATCTCGTACCTCAGCCATGGCAGAACACTCCTTGAAGACTAAGCACCACATCTGTCTGGAAAACACATCTATTATCGCAAGGGAAGAGCAGCATCAGAGGCGAAAGATCAGAGAAGCACTTGAGATTATTAAGCATCCTCATAATCTGAACAGAGACAATGGTATGGAGATTAGCGGGAGCTAGCTTCCCTTGATCAGTGAAATCAAAAAGCGCCAACCCATCCCCAGGTAAGGCCTTCAGCAGGTATGTTATCCCTACCCTATTCTATTATCAGTGGTCAGTAACTTTTTATCATAGAATTATTATCATTAAAATTCTTTAATATATCAATTTCTATATAGCTATTAATTAATATATTAATTATCATATTAATTAATTATAAATATTAACTATTTATAATTGTTAATATGATTTGGTTAAATATATTAATTTAATTTATATATAGAAATTGATATATTATCCTAGTATTTCTATATGAATTAAAAATTTTTATCCCTTTATATTCTAGTATTAACTATTTATCATATTAATTAACATTTTAATGTTATAATATTTTATATATAACTATTAATTAATATATTAATTATCATATTAATCAATTATAAATATTTATAATTGTTAATATGAATTAATTTAATATATTAAATTAATTTATATAGAAATTAAATTAATTAAATAAAAAAATTTAGTTCAATCTTTTAAACTAAAACTATTTCTAATCCCTGATATTATCTCCTCAAAAATTTTAATTAAAATAAAAGTAATTATAAAAATAATAATAAAAATTAAAAGTAAAAATCAAAATTAATTTAAGATTCTAGCCGACAGTGTGTTCCTAAAAATTTTCCCTCATAAGTATTTATTCTGTCTTGATTGCTCTTCTTTTATCATCATTCTTAACCCTGATGATGGATCCCATTTGGGATTTGAAACGTTGGTATAAAAATGTTCATACTGTGGATTCTCCGGTCAATAATTCGAAAGATACAAACCACAGATCTCTTAAATCCAAAATTATAATCAATATTCGTGATGGACTTTGAATGTAACCATAACACCTATACTTTTGGCGACGCCACCTTTGGTGACGCTCAGCTTTTAGTGACCGAGTCTATGGTCCGTCACCATTGCTCATATGCAATGGTGACGGTCGTTATCCGTCATTATAAATCATTATTGGTGACAAACTTTGAATGTCACTACAACACCTATACTTTTGGCGATGCCACTTTTGGTGACGTTCAATTTTTGGTGACGGAGGTTATGGCCCATCACCATTGCTCATATGAAATGGTGACAGTCGTTATCCGTCATTATAAATCATTGTTGGTGACGAACTTTGTATGTCAATACAACACCTATACTTTTGGCAATGCCACCTTTGGTGACGTTTAGTTTTTGGTGACGAATGCTCTTTTGACCGTCACCAATGAGCTTATGGTGACATTTTTCGCCCCTCACCAATGTCCTTTTTTCTTGTAGTGAATGTTAAGTATCGCCTCCATTGCTTCTTGGGACATGCAAGGTGGATCATGCTCAAAGATCATCTTGTACAACGGGATGATGAAATGGTCAGTTAGCCTTCCCATTACTCCTCAGTAGTTACAATTAGAAAGTAACTTGCAATAAATATTAACGGCAGTCTCTTTCGGCATCCATGTCCAGCTCATGCCAGGAAATTGTTGTTGGGCACAAATTGCATATTTTAAGTATGCAGACATGTAGAATATTTCTTGCTCATCCTTGGGTGGATTATGAGAGTTAGTCACATGGATTTTCAACTAATGAGCCAACAATTATAGCTAGTTGAATGGCCTTCCATCACTCACCAACTGGTCCAATACAACTACCCAACCTTCAAGAAATGTCTCTATGCTCTCTTAACCATATATTCGGCATGAAAAGATGATCAAGAACTGGTAGGCCTTCCTAAGAGACTTTGTTTTTTAAAATGATTGGGTGTCTATCTGAACTTTGATGGCTCTTTCACCTAATGCTTGACTATATCTCTCGTGTTCACCTAGTTGTGGGTGGCATAGAAAAGTGTGTCCATGCGCCTCACTCGCTGAGGTAAATGATACATTTGATGAAAGTTCTTCACCCTAAAGATGGTAAGCTCTATCCTGTTGGCATTGCACAATGTCATAGTCTTCGGATTTGTTTGTAAGACAATCTTGATAATAATGTCTGCACATGGGAAGGGGGGGTACCTGCATGCAACCTTGTATAAGCCTAATTGTTGGATACTAATATAAGCCTGTCGATCCTCTAAGCCTTCCTTGAATTCCTATACAAAAGTATCATTGATTTGCTACCATGTCAACTTCATGCCCTTCTCATTGAAAAATTGAGTGTCTGTACAAAACTGGTATATTAACTGACGTCTTCTCAACTGCTTCTCTAGTGCTACTTTTGACAGTTTCCTTTGATGCAAATCTCTTAGGGGCCATGTTAACTGTAACTTCTAGAGAGATGTTCAATAACTGATGTACCTAGAGATAGAGAGGACACTCATGGAAAGAAAATGTTAGCTTAAAAACCAAAGGAACTTCATGACAAGACCAAGCAATGAACCAGCCTCATGATGAGACAGATTGCACAGTCCCAATAGTCAGTGGGGGAGGCTTGTTGACTGGAACTATGCAATACACAGGTCAATCTAGGCATAGGCTAGGAGAGACTGTGCAATACGCAGTTCAGTCTGGGCACAGGCTAAGAGGGACTGCACATTATGCCGTCTCAGTAGCCATACTGGCTTCTAGGAACTGCACAGTGTGCAGTGGGGACCAGGCAAAGGCAGCCTTTTTGCAATTCCATAAGCCAAGGCCAAGCCCTTGAGCTCCTAGAATGCATAGTGCATGCAAGGGAATGCAAGATTCGGGAAAGGAAGGCCCATATCTTCCCAAGAGGAGTGTGAAATCAAGCATATCTAAAGGATGGTATGATGTTGAGTGTAGATCTGACCGAGTGATGATGCATGCAAGTGAAACAAGTGCAGGAGTTGATCAAACTAAAGGAAAATGAAGCATGTGGAGAGATTTGCCACAACAGCGACTATTAGTTCAAAAACTGGGTAGTGCATGCGACACTTGGGAAAGGAAATGCAAAACTTGAAACAACACTTCTACAAGCTAAAACAAGTGAAAACACAAGAAGTTGTTCAATAAAACAAGTGAAACAACACTCTCACAAGCTAAATAAGCAAAATCAAAAGAAAAAACGCAAAAGGCTAGAAAATAAAAACTTACCCAGAAAAGTGACGACGATCGCATTGAAGGTTCCTTGATCTCCTTGAGAATTCTAGAACTCCAAGATAGAATGTTCAAATGACCTCTTGCGACGCCAATTAAATATATTTGGTTAATTTAGGGTTTATGACATGAAGGCCAAAAATTAAAGAAAGAGCGACAGTTGGTGGCAGTTTCCAAAATAACTCAAGAGTCTCCTTTAGGCTATTAAAAATATATCCCTATTTTATACGGATGATTTTTCACTTTTTTCCTTTTTATTTTTTGGGAAAAGCTACCATGTATTGCCCGAAGGGATTGCGCAGTACTGGGAAGGATTTGGCAACTCACTGGCTCATGCGTTGAGCATCTTCTAAGCAAGATGCTTTTGCATAATTTCTGGGTTGAGTGGCTCTAGGCTGCCTCTCATTCTCTGTGCAATTTTGCAGCTGAAGGTTGGCTTTCAACTAGCTCTGCTCTATTTTGGAGATGAAGGATCACTGTCAGCTTGGACTATGCAATTCCTGAGAGCAAGGTTGGTTGCCCTCAAGGATTGCACAGTTCTCTAAGGCAAGCTTGGAACTAGGTGGAAACCAAGTCAAGAGATCGGATTGTGGTTTAGATAGTAAATCAAGTTAGCAAACACAAGCCATGATGCAAAGGATGATGCTTAATCAAAGAACAAGTACATGTGTCATTTCGATATGAGTTGTTGTAATTTAGAAGGGAGGCTCCAAAACGAACCATAGGCAAAATTTTCAAGGGTGGTTGTAGCTGCTACAACATGAGGATACAAATAGAAACACCTTCTTTAGCCAATTGATAAATCTCAAACAAAAGGGTTCAATGGAAGAGCACATTGAGGACTTCCAAAGATTGAATATCAAGGTAAATGATATTCCAAAGGAGCATAGGATTGATGTCTTCCTAGGGAATTTAAAGGATAACATCCAACATGAGGTTCATCTTTTGGAACCTGATTCATTGGAGAAGGCATTCAAGATGGAAATAAAAGTTGAAAGAAAAATTATGGCAATAAGGAAGTCTACCACTCACAACTATAAAGATGGAAGTGGTTCTGCTACTAGGCTTCAAAAACCTACAAGGTTGACACCACAACAATTGGAAAAAAAAAAAGAGAAAAAGGGATTTGTTACAATTGTGATAGAAAATACACTAAAGTTCATACGTGTGCTAAGAAGAAATTATTTTACATAGATTGTGAAGAGGAGGAAGAAAAGGAACAAGAAGCATCAAAAGAGGAGGATATACACCATGGACCAACACCCAAAAAAAATAAAAAAATAAAAATGAATATGATGATATCTTGTAATGCATTGGCAGCAATTTCCACTCCTCAAACTCTCAATATAGAAGGATATATCAAGACTAAAAATTTAATAGTCTTGATTGATTCAGGTAGTACCCATAATTTTATTCATTGTAAGATAGCCAAGGAATTGAATTTCTTTCTATATCCAACACCAGAGTGTCAAATGATGGTTTCAAATGGAGGAACTATAAACTTCTTTGGAAAGTGCCATAATATCAAGCTAACCATGGGAGAATATGTATTGAATAGTCCAATTCTTTCCATTCCAATGGGTGGTGTTGATATTGTATTAGGAGTCCAATGGTTACAATCTTTGGGAAAGATATGTTTTAGTTTTCAAGATCTTTTCTTGAATTTTTTTTGGGAAGGAAAGGAAAATGAATTAAGGAGTATCACAATGAAACCAAGGAATATAATCAGCTCTAAAAACATGACAAAGCTTTTGAAGAAACAAAAATAGGGCGTAATTTCACAATTATGCTCACTAGAGGTTCAAACATCGAAGATATCTATTTCTCCATATCTCCAAAAAGTCTTGGACAATCATTCCAAGGTGTTTGAGACTCCAAAATCCTCCCACCAATTCGTGATTATGATCATGCTATTCATTTGATTCCAGGAATTTTTCCTCCAAACATCAAGCCTAACAAATATCCCTATGCCCAAAAGAGTGAAATTGAATATATGGTTGTAAAAATGCTAGTGGCCAGTATAATCAACCTAGTCAAAATTATTTCTCTGCTCTAGTAGTGTTGGTGCACAAGAAGGATGGATCATGGTGTATGTGTCATGATTATAGGGAGCTCAACAAGCTCACTATTAAAGGAAAATTTCCCATTCCTTCCATTGATGAATTTTTGGATGAATTACATGGAGCAATTTACTTCACCAAGCTATATCTTTGTTCATGATATCATCAAATTTGAATGAAGACTTAAGACATTATGAAAAAAACACTCAGAACTCATGAAGGTCATTATGATTTTTTGTTCATGCATTCTAGCCTTACTAATGCACCTTCCACATTTCAAGGTTTGATGAATTCCATTTTCAAACCCTTCCTTAGAAAATTTGTGTTAGTATTTTTTGATGATATATTAATCTACAACAAGTCTTGGAAGGATCATGTTCAACATGTTGATAGGGTGCTTAAACTATTGGAGCAGAAACAATTATATGGAAAAAAAATCAAAATGTTTCTTTGGAGTATAGAGGTGGAATATTTGGGTCATATTGTATCTCATGGGGGTGTTAACGTAGACCCTAACAAAATTAAAACCATTAGGGAATGGAAAATCCCCACAACCCTAAATAATATTTGAGGATTTCTCGGGTTGACAGGGTATTATCACAATTTTGCTAAGAATTATGGGAGAATAGCAATGCCTCTAACAATATTACTGAAGAAAGATACATTTTCTTATTCTCCAGAAGAAATTGAGACCTTTGAACATCTTAAAGAGGCAATGTGTCAAGCACCGGTCTTAGCTATGCCATACTTCACAAAAACCTTTAGTACTGAATGTGATGCCTCAAGAAATGGACTTGGTGTTGTTTTAATGCAAGAAGGAATACCCATTGCTTTTGAAAGTCGTCCAATCAAGGGAAAGTATTTACACAGACCTATTTATGAGAAGGAAATGTTGGCAATACTACATGCACTAAAGAAATGGTGACCTTACCTAATAGGAAGAACATCAAGGTAAAAACAGATCACAGTAGCCTTAAATACTTTTTGGAACAAATATTATCTTCAGAAGAGCAATAAAAATGGGTAACAAAGATGTTGGGTTATGACTTTAAAATCATCTACAAGAAAGGAATGAAAATTGTTGTTGCAGATGCACTCTCAAGAAAGGATGAGGATTTGGAAGCATTACTCTGTGCCATTTCTATTATCCAACCTGATTGGATAATTGAAGAAATGGATGAATGGAAAAATGATGAAGAGGTGCAGACACTTACTCAAAAGTTGCAGCAAGATCATATACATTTATTTGGAAAAATGATTCATTATCGTACAAAAATCACTTATATCTCTGTAAGAATTCCCAACTCAAACAAAATATTATTTTGGATTGCACACATCCCCCTTAGGAGGGCACTCAGGATTTTTAAAAACTTACCATAGGGTCAAGAAGGAATTTTTTTGGGATGGCCTTAAATTTGATATTCAAAAGTTTGTGGCAGAATGTTTGGTTTTCCAACAAAATAAATTTGAGACAATTAAGATCTCGGGTTTGTTACAACCTTTATCCATTCCAAGTCAGCGTTGGGAGGAGGTCTCAATGGATTTTATCACAGGTTTACCCAAGTCTGAAGGAAAGAGTGTCATCATGGTGGTAGTTGATAGGCTCACCAAGCATGCACACTTTTGTGCACTATCTCATCCTTTTAAATCCAATGCAGTTGCTACTGCAGTTATGGAAACAATTCAGAAGCTACATGGAAACCCAAAGATTATTGTAAGTGACAGAGATCCCATTTTTACTGAAAATCTTTCGATGGAATTATTTTCTTGTCTTTGTATACAATTAGTTCATATCTCATCTGATATCATCCTCAATTGGACAGGAAAACAAAGATAGTGAACAAATGTTTGGAAGGACATCTATGTTTCTTTTTATCTAATAAACAAACACAATGGGTCAAGTGGTTACCTCTAGCTGAATGGTGGTATAACACTTCCTTCCATACTGAAACAAAAATGATTTCATTTATGGCACTTTATGGATATCATCCACCATCCATCACATTAACTTTAAGAGAAAATTCTAAGGTTCAAACAGTGGAAGATCACATCAAACATCAAGAACAATTTCTCCATCTATTAAAGGATAACCTCACTCTAGCACAAAATGGAATGAAACAACAGGAAGATCAACATATTAGTGAAATAAGTTTTTATGTAGGTGGCCAAGTATTTTTATGGCTACAACCATACAAACAAATGTCCCTCAAGCAAGCTAAGAAGGATAATAAATTAGCACCCAAGTACTATGGTCCTTACAAGGTGTTGCAAAAGATTGGTACTATGTAATTTAGGAGTTGGTTGCATAACACCTTTGTAGCTAGCTAGTAGCACTTTCTAGCTACACTGACAACTCCAACTCATCTACATGGAAAAAAAAGCAGGTTCTTCCTTAGCATTACTTTGTTAATATTTATTTATTTCTTGAATTGTTGAATGGGTCATGTCTTAGGATAGTCAATCCATTATCCTGTCTGTCTAGGTTTCTAGTAAAACTTGAGAGGGTAGTTGTTTTTTCATGTAAGCATTATTCGCTAGCACTTCCCAGCTACACTATCAACTCCAACTCATCTACAAAAAAAATAAGCAAGTTATTCCTTAGCATTATTTACCAATATTGTTTTATTTCTTGCATTACTGAATGGTTCATGTCTTAAGATAGTCAAGCTTCCAAACAATCATTAGTTAAAAACAATATAAATTATCATTGAACAATAGTATGGAAGGAAGAACAATCAATCTATATATTAATGAGAAGAAGGAAGTTTACAACCAAGTGTTGAAGTTGCAACATGACCTCCTCTAGCTTCTAGCTCCAATACTTTCTCTCTCAATTATGATCTCGATAGTGTAACAATGATATGAATTTGTATTTCCTTCTCAATGGCCAAGTTCTCAAGTTATAGGAAAATGGAGACTATGAATACTGTTAGTTTCTCTCTAGTGAAATTGGGAAAAAGCTTTGGAGTGGGTGATGTTTCCTCATGTAAAATGCTTTAAGTTTCTTTATAGTATTTATTTGAATAGGAAAAACTATAGATGAGGTTGAGGCAATCAGATTCAACCGTGTAATAGTTTCCTCATGTGACTAAGAGTGTCACAACGATTTAACTCAGGCTTTTTGCTCGTGATTGGGTGAGATTCTGGTAATGCAGGCTAGATGAAGAAAAATAACATTACAAACTAGGGAAATGCAAGCTGAATAATAGGTGACAAAATTTATAATACGCTTTCCTCAATACTAAGGGTGCATTACAATCTTAAATGAGCCAAAGAATAAGGTTAACTTTAGCCAAAAGAACAGTGATCTCCTCTGAGTTGATGAGGAGGTATTTTCAACGATAACAGATGCCCCCTAAAGTGTGAGGTCAAAGAAGAAAGTGATGGACAAAATACTTTATAAAACATTCAAGTAGAGAGAGTAATCAAAATATTGGAACAGAAGGAGGCTTGCAAGAAATGTCAAACTTATGTCACATATAAACTCGGGAATTCCCATGCTCAATAGCTGAAGCAGAATAATACACTATGGATCCAAGTCACGGTGTAGTCAATTTGATATAAGTTATCTCCAAAAAAATAAAAAAAATATATAATAATAAATTAATTAATTAAAATTAAAAATAATAATTAATTAATTAATTAAAAATAAATAAATAAATAATACACAGCTTGGGAGAGGAAAAAATCCGAAGTGATGTAAGCCTTCCCAAGGTCTTCGTCGCCGTCCTGAAATGGCATAATTTTGCAAATGTGAATTAATGAGTTGATTTTGAACATGTGAGAATTCATCTAATTACTGGCCAATAATGGAAACCATTAACAGAAGTGAGGAGGGCCACAAATAAGGATGATGGTCTCCAAGATGCCTCGTGAAATTTAGCGAGTGTGAATGAATGATTTGAGGTAGAACACTCATAGAGTCTCTCAATTGTGAGTCAATAATGAGAACCCTCGATCAAACGCATGGAAACCTGTCACTACTAATTTCAAGATCCAAGGTATTGTGATGTTTCTCAATCCACTTCCCAGATAATGTGTTGAAGTCGATAGGAAGGGAACTTTGAAAGGAGGGAAATGATGAGTCACACATCAATTGACATGAAATGGTAATAAAGTGATTGATTTTGGAGTGATCTAGAAAAATAAGGCAACCTAACTCAGGAAAAATTGACACATGATAAAGTGGTTGATAAGGTCAATAGATAGTAGAAAATTCCTTGAATAGTAAATGAAAAGACACTAAGGAAACCAAGAAGCTTAGACTCAAGAGCACCAGAAAGTATGATGCGAGGATGTAGAGACACCGGGGTATCAAGGAAAGACCCATAAGATGGAAGGGTTCAAATAGAAGTTCATATATGACAAAGGGTGAATATGCTAGATGAGTGTCATGTTCAAATGATAGACAATATACTGCTACCATAAAACTTCGGGCCGATATAGATAGCAATGATTTTTCTTTCTTCCAATTTTTCTCCATTCTATTTAGGTTTTACAAGTCCAGCTAAGGTAAACTCAGTGGTCTTTTCACATTTAGAGAGTCTGAAAAGAGCTTAACAAAGACTCCGGGAGGGATCTTTGCCATGGTTGATGACTGGGTGTGACAAAGATATAATATTATACCAGGAAAAATTCCTTTTCTGTAGTTATTCCATTGAGTCTAGATAAAGAGATAAGCCTGGTCTCAATAGACGTTTTCCTCATATTGGTACGAGTACGAGGGAGAACAAAGTAAACTTGATATTCTTCGTAAATTTTTTCACGAGTCAGACGAAGAAAAATCGGGGTATCTTTTTCAGATTGGCGAGCAAGAAAAGGATATAAAAAGAATAGCTTATGCTTCTTCATGGGAGTTTTACGAGCTTAAAGAAGTAAACTCAAGGTTTTTTTCAATTTTACAAGTGAGAAAATGAACATAAAAAGAATGCTTGTTTTGGGCACGAAGTTGTCAATATGTTCAGAAAATCACTCAAAACAACATCAATGGATTAAAACATATTGCAAATCAGTTTACAAGAATGGAAGGTTATAAAAAGTGGAAAGATTGCATTAAAATGACGAAACCAGGTGGTTAGGCATACCTCCAAACCTCTAAATAGGCGTTTGAGCTCCTCATTTACACCATTTATGTTTGGAGAGTTAGTTGGAAGTGAAAAAGTAGAAAAACTTGTGAAGTGAATTTCACACAATCCAAGCAACCATTTCTTATTTCACCAGTTCTAGGTAAGAGACAAGACCATGCGTTCTTCATTTTTTCACTTTATTTTAATTTTCATCATAAAATTTGGGTTTTGTGCAATCCCTAGATTGTTTGACCTAGTAACGTAGTCTCCTAGGTATATAGGACGTGTTATAACACATTTCCCAAAAAGGGAAGGCACGTTCTAATGCTCAGATAGGAAAAAACCACCCTTGTTACTACGAGAGTCAATGTAAAAAAAGTATTACATGTTTTTTAGCTTACTAAATGGGATGAAAATTGATCCAAAGGGGTTTTGTGTTGGCTATCTCTATAAAAATGATGAAATGGAGGGAGAGGGTGCATGAACAAGAAGAAATGAAAATGCTAAATGATTTGGGATGCTTAACATCTTTGAGAAGATGCGGTCTTTTAAAATATGCCTGAATATAGCGAATTAGGGCACAAGAAGATATATTGGCAACCATAATCTAGATGTGGGATGAACATCAGAGAGTGTTCATGATGGGGGATCAGGAGTTGGAACTCAATAAAGATGATATCTACTTCCTCATAGGGTTATCACACCAAGGTGTAGAGGTGAACTTAGCAGGAGGAAGAGCATATCCTAGGACCACTGTGGATTTGACTATTGAGTTTCGCACACTTGGGACAATGGAGATGAGAAACAGAATACCAATCAAGAGATGAGGAGAAGAAAACTAAGGTTTATTATTTTCATTATTATACAATTGGAAGGGGTGAAGATTCAACATGTGGCTACTCATGCCCAAATGTTGATCGGAGTAGAGTGCACGAGGCCACAAGTGTTCGACTAGTGTGAGGGTCTTCTTTTGCGGGTGAAATATGAGTTGTAATCCTACAAGACAAGGGCCCAAAAATAGTTTGGGTATGGTTCATTGATGGTGGAATTATTCTTGGAGAGGGTGCTCGTGATGAGGCCGCGGGTGATGAGGCAGGTTGATTGCACAATATTTTGAGCCATAATTCTTTGTATGGTTCCAAATGCAGATCCCAACGATTGAGGATTTCCCTTGTGTAGGGATGGATTTCACAGGGGATCCAGAGTTAGTATTGTCATTGGGCACACAGTGGGGGCATATAGGTAAGAAGATGGATCAATGATTTTCTTTTGGATTTTGAAATTATGTAATTTTTTTGGGTTCGTTGCAGCAAACTGACAAATTTTTTGGCATGACATAGATGTGGCACATGTTCTTCCTGTCGATATGCCTCGATGAGCGAGGTGAGGTGAGTAGATGGAAGGGGTTGTAGCATGTTGTGAGGTCTACAACAACGCCCATTTTTATTTTTAAATTGTAAAAATTAGGGATGCTTTAATTTCATTTAATCTATTGTTTTAGTTTTAAAATGCCTCAAAATAACATATTTAAAACCTTTAAAAATTAAAAAATACATTAATAAATGGTTTAGGTCAAAATTCGAAGGTTGCCAGCAATAAATCCTTTTTGAAATTTGTCCCGACCTCTGACCTCGGATTGTCCTAACCTCTAACTATCCCGAATTTCGAATTGCACAAGGTCTATATCAATTTGTGATAGGTTCGAGCCTCCTACTCCCGACTCTTTGACTTATCCAATAATCTCGACTACCAGCCTTTGACTAGCTTATGTGATTCTTTTCATTTTATCTCAAGTTCTTTCATTGTTCCTTTGTTTCGATTTGTTTTAATGAAATAACACTGGAGGTTGGGAGGTAGATAGGTCATTGTTTAATTAGTTTTTGAAATGAAAATAAAGTCTTGATCTCCAACCTCTGACCAAGTAAGGCCTCATTTTGCGATTGATTTAAACAGTTGGCTTTCATTTTAAGTTTAATGAGTATTAATAATCCTATACACATTTTTCTGATTTTATCGATTCTGCATGATTTGTGGTTAATTAGATATTGTTTCTCCCGAGAAGTTTTTAAATGCCTAAAACTTGAGTTTTATGCATTAAATTTTCTCAATCCCTATTTGATCAAAACTCCTTATTTTCTATGAAAACAACTGAGAAACTCCATTAAAACCCTATTTTCTACTGGTTCATATTAAGCTTATTTTAAAAATTCACCTTAAAAAATCTTCAGTTGTTTTGATAAATTATGTTTTCTCATTTCTTTTCCTACTCTTGTTATAGGTTAATTGAAAATGGGTAAATATGGAAAAATGCAGGCTTCCAAACAGATAGTTTAGGATATTAAAATGAAAATGAAAGTAGTAGAAGCCCCAAATATTGAAGATACCAATTTCAATCCATCACTTGTTTTAGATACTACCTATAGAACTCAAGATGTAGGTAAGTGCTCATGAGAATAAATTTTTAGTTTCAAGGAAAAGATGTGGGTAGAAGCAGAAATTTCAAATGATGATTATTCTTCTAACTTTGAACCTATTAGGAGAACTAAATTTCATAGAATTGCATCTAGACCAAAGATCTTTCCTTGTTATGACATGATAAATTGGATTTTAATGCATGCTCATGATCCAACCTATTCTATCTTTGATCAAAATCAGAATGTGATTGCATCTTGGAAGCTTGAAGTCCTTAACAATATTTATAAGTTAAATCCTCTTGAAATTCTTCTAAACAAGGAGTTTTTAGATGAATTTAATGATAATGTTATGAAGAAGAAAAATAAGGATTATTACTTAGTTATTAAAGGATGGCTACATGATCTTGATCTTGGAACAGTTGATCCATAACATTGTAAGATTAAATGGGTTCCTCTTATTATCCTTGCCCTACTTTAGATATGACCCCAAAAATGTTATTATCAATCATTACAAATTAGTAATTCTGTCAAAAGTTTTTCTGAATCAACAACCTTTATATGATTATGCTTTTATTCATTCTCACAACTTTCACCAAGTGGCTGAGAGAGAAAAAGTCATGGATGTTGAAGAGAAGGAGAAGACCCAGAATTTCAAAGAAGATACATGTGATTTTATCTTAAACAAAGAAGTCTCAATACTTTTTTTCCTCTAGAGAAATTAAAATTATCTGAAAATTTAAAATTTCAATTTACTAATATTCCTTCATAATCTTCTTCTAAACGTGAATTATAACAAAATGATCAAGTATCAAAAGCCCCAATTACATTTGATATTTCTTCATTATTATCATCTTATGTTTCATTCAGAATAATAGAAAAAGGAAAAGAAATCAACACACAAAAGCAATCTGGAAAATCTCAGATTCTAGAAAAAGAATCAATTCAAGAAAAAATTAGTCATATGACAGAGAAAATGGTGATTGATTTTGAGTCACTGACCAACTAGATCAGCAAGAAACATCTAACAACATGGAATTTTAGGAGCAGAAATAGTTCAAAATTAAATTGAAGTCCAAGAAACCATTCAATCGATTTTTAAATATATTGACAAAGAAATCCAACGAAGTAAAATGGAAACCACCCTAGCAGTTCAGGAAAAAGATAAGGAGACAATTCAAAAAAAATTAGAGACCCCTAGATCCTCAATGTATCTTTTAAAATATTGGTCTCTAGGAATTAGACTGACTCCTATTTATTTTCAGAAGATTCTTTGAAGTGGAACCAGACACTAAAACAATCCCTCCCCTGAGTGAGTCTTATTTTAACTCACAAACCAAATCAATGGTGAAGAGAACAAAAAAAATGAAGCATGATGATACTATTGAGATTACGGATTTGAGTTGGCAATCTTTAGGAGACCATCATGAAAAAAACAAAGAGTCAACTCGAGTCCTAGGAGCCTTCATGAATTACACTCAGCATTCATTAAAACCAAAGAGTGAACTCGAGTCCTAGGAGCCTTCGTGATTTACACTCAGCATTCAGTTGATAATCTTTCATATTAGTATGTTAAAAGTTTGGAAAAAAATTAAAGAACTTGAAACAAAGTTAGAAGGAAACAAATATTTTAATGAGGAAGAATGGCAGAGACATTCCATAGTACTCAGAGAATGTTTTTCTCTTACTCTTCAACACTTAGAGCAGAAGCAAAATTCTGATAAATCAGAATTGGAACAGTTGTGGCAGACAAAGTTGACTGAATTTACCAATCAACATGCTAAAGAAATGGAAGAGTTGAAAACATCTTAGGAAATCAAAATTTAGTTTTCAAGAGTAAGTATGAATCTTTACATGAACAATTAAAACAGAGCCAGGAACAAGCTGCGAGGATTTTTTTTCTTGAAAGAACAAGCTTTGCAAGTAAATCAAAGGTTAAATAAGGTTTAGCTACAATTTTATAAGCAGATGGATAAAATTTACATATTTTTCATGGAGCTATTATCCCTCACAAACAAAATTGATTCAATAATGGAGGAAGATAAAATGATAAATAATAAATTTGGGTAAATTGTTGATTGGGAAAAGTAATTGAGTCCTGAAAATATTACGAAATTCTCAAAGAAAGATAAAAAACTTATGATTGATTTATTAAACTAAAGGGACTAAAATTGTAAGGAAATTAAGGAATGGATTGAATATGCAATCAGGATTTGTGACTTTGTATGGGATGCAAGATTGGATATAGAAAATGAATTCGATACGCCTCACCAAGAACCTCTTTGGGAATCATTTCCATTGACACTCAATCTGTAAGCAGTTGAAGGTCAAAGAGCGTCAGATAAAAACAAGATAAATGAAATTGGTATATGGAATGAGCATATTTTTCATAGTTTTCTACAACTTCTTTTTGAGAAAATTATATTAATCTCTAATTTTTCAACGAGATATAACCACAAAACTAGGTATATTGAAAATCTATTGTCTACATGTCAATTCAACATTGACAATTTCATGCCACTTCATCTTCAGCGAATCCATGAATAATATTTGGAATGGATTATGTATATCCAAAAGAATGCTCCTAAGAATATGCTAGATGAATCAAACTTAGCTTCTCAAATCTATGAGGATGTTTGAAACGACCTACCCAGTTCTAAGGAAGAAGATTTTTAATTAGATAAGATTTATTTTTAGTATTATATTTAGTTGAGAAAACCTCTGAAGATTTTTTTATCTTTAGGTAAGATCAAATATTATCTTATTTACTTTTCATATTTAAACAACCTATTACATTGGAGTATGGGTTGGACATTGTTGAAACCTAAGACTTTGATTATGTAATCAAGTATTTTGTTATTCTCAAGTTTTTAAGACCATTTCAGATTTTGATCGGTTTTTGGAGTTATGAGCTTAATATATTGTGATCTATTTAATTAATTAATAGACACTTCTAGTATTTTTGTTTTCCTTTCATTTACATATCAAATCCTGTCAAATATTACAATGTGTTAGTGATTATTTATTTTGAAATAAATTAGTATATGTTATTATAGGAATTACTTATTTTAGAATTATTATTTGTCCTTTACTCATCGACATTAAATTTTGATATTGAAAAAGTATAGTTGTATGAATTGCTCTCGTTTTTCAAGATAAATCTATTTTTGTTATTTAGTTTCATTAAATTGCATGCAATAAAATATAAAATCTATAAAAAAAATACAAACCAATCATTCATAAGCTCTTGAAAAAGAGTCTCAAAAATTATTGTATGTTGTTGACTTGACCCATATTCCAGTTAAGTTCAAGCATTCATATTATTTTCTTTAAGTGATATGTTTCAATGAGTCCCTATCCCCCCACCCTAATTGTTTTTAGATCGTTCGATCCAATCCCACACACACATAGCAGTTTGTATATTTGTTTGTAGTTAATTGTAAATATTTATTGATGTCATATGTTTCCCCTAACTCAGTTTTAATTTTTGCATTCATTTAGTCTATTTTTAGAGTAGAATAGGTAATTGGGCCTTTGTTATGGAGATTATATTTCCAACCCAAACAAATAGGGATCTAATTAGGACTTAATCAGGCCAATACTCAAATCGTTGCAGTTGGGAATTTCCCCCTTTATCAAAAGAGCGGTAGCTGGAGCTAGAGCAACAAAGGAGGAGGCAAATGATACATAAATCCTTCGATAGGTTGCTAGGAACCTAGAGGGACTAACAATGGGCATACTGCCTCTTCCTATGCTAGAGATACCAATTCATCTACAGAGGCATACTGTAGGTGTGCCAGAGATATTTTTAGTACCGTTGAGGAGGATAGCACGATCAGTAGTGTGTTATCATGACCAGTAAGCTCAAGAGGACTAGAGGATATATGTTGGTCTTAGGGTGTCATGGTTGTGCTTTATAGTAGCAATTTTGTATAAACATCTGAGTTTTGGGATTTTGATGTACTAAAATCTTGATTTTGATATATATATATATATATATATATATATATATATAACACACAAACAAATTGGCATATTTGATGTTTTTGTGTAATATTTTTATGGAAATGTACACGCATGCTTGTAACTAAAATTAATGTGACAAATGCCAATCTAACACATCATTTTCCAACGAATAAACTAATGTATTAGATTATCTTGGAACATGTTCATAAGTAATAAACTCAAAATAATGTTCCAAAATATGGACCCTCAAAAACTTGTTAAGCAACACTAGATTATGAATGCTATAAAGATTATTACGATGCATAAACAACAACTGAGAATCTAACTTGACCACTAAGTGAGAGATGTCGAGAGAAATGGCCTTTGAAAGGGGTTCAATAACAACAATGTACTCAGCGACATTATTGGTAGTGAGACCAAGGAACACTCCACCAAAACTAAGGAAATCTGAGGTAGGTGAATAGAGCACCCAGGAAGTCGATGCAATGTGTTGAGTGTGATGACTAGCACCATCCACATATACAATGTAAGGTGAGGTTAATGAAGGCATCTGTGAAAAGAGACAAGCACGAGGAAAATAAGTAGGATTAACCAAAACAAGCAAACAAAATGCAGCACACCAAAAGAAAAAAAAGTTTTACATAAAGTTACAAAGAAAATGTTAGCAAGATGTGACGTGTAATACTTTTTCAAATAGATTCCATTTTGGGGCTCTACGAGTGGATTTCCATCATAGTTTGTAAGTTCATAGTCATCTTTATAGAGGACACAAGTAATAATGTAAGGACCAAGCCATATGGGTTGAAAGGTTCCTATCCCCAAGAGGTCATTTTCTTAGTCATAAATGAGAACAAGGTCACCTTCTTGGAACGAGAAAGGCTTAACATGTTTGTCACGTTGGGCTTTAACTCATCTCTTATGAGATTCAAGAGCCAATGCAACATCTTGATGAGTTTCATCTAATTGCTGAAGTGATAAAAAATGTTCTTCTTTAGCATAAGTGTCAAGCAGGAGTTCAACACGTTTCATAAATGAAATTTGACACTCAATAGGAAGGACTGCTTTGAGGTCGTAAAACATTTGGAAAGGTGTGAAACCAGTAGTAGTCTTGACCGAGGTTGATAAATCCCATAGTGTAGAATATAACATTTTATGCCAATTGGTTTTGTGATTTCCTACTAGCCGCTAGATCATGGTTTTTAGAACACCATTGACAGCTTTAACTTGGCCATTATCATGTGGATAGTAGAAGGACGAGTGGTATTAATGAAAACTAAGGATATTAGTAAGCTTGAATATCATATGACTTTGAAAATGTGAGCCATGGTTTGTGACAATAGTGTGGGGCACACTGAACTAGTAGATAACCTGATTAAACAAGAAAAGAGTGGCAATAATTCCCTCAGCCTTAAATGTAGGAATGGCTTTGACCCATTTGGTGAAATAGTCAACACAGACAATAATGTAGTTGTGACCATTAGTGGAATTGGGAGTACAAATGACGAAGTCAATACCCCATTTTGAAAAGGGATCAATGGTAAAAAGCAGATGTAAGGAGGCAAGGGGTGCGCAAAATTTCTTAGTAAATACTTAACAAGGATGGCAATGTTGGATCGCAGTAATACAATTTTTAAAGAGAGTAGGCTAATAATACCCAATGCGCAATTTTTTGTGGGTAGTAGACATGTCCGAGAGATGACCACCACATGCCCCAACATGGAAAACATTCAAAACACATTTCTCTTCTTCACGAATAAGGAACTGTCGAAGAACAAAATTGACACCAAGATGATATAGAGTATCATTGATAACAAGATAGTGTTTTTCTTGGTGACGAATATGATGACAGTCGTCCTTAAATAGGTTTGGGAGAAATCATTGGGTCTGGAGATATATGAGGAATTATCCATACCATGGATTAGTAAAGTCAAAAATATAAACCAATTCATCATGCAAAGGATCATGGACTGCATCATCACTATCGACTTGGGGAAGGTCTGGCAATAAATCTTCAAAAACCTAGGATTTCATGGATTTAATAGTGGTAAATACAAGGTCAAATACTTAGAGAATAACAATCCACTTGGAATATTTTCCTGCAATTATTTGATGGGGAAAATATGTTGCATGGGATTCTCTAGAGAAATAATCGTGGTTTGTCGCACAAGTATGTAGTGTCGAAAATGATCAACAACACAAACTACTACCAAGACGAATTTTCCACATGTTAGTATCAAATTTTAGCCCCAATGAGACCTTTACAAAGGCAATAAATCACATGCTTATAGTGATCATCATCTTTTTGAACCAACATCGTTCTTATGAAGGATGGTGAAGCGGTGAGGTATAGCAAAATGTCGTGAGAATAGTCAAGAGGACTCAAGAGTGGGGAAGAGGTTAAGGCCTTTCTCAAGGCGTCAAATGATCATTGAGCTTGATTGTCCCAAAAAAATGGAACTCCTTTCTTGAGTAAAATCATGAAACCTTTCGTGATCTCTCCGTAAATGTTGTTGAAATGACGTACGAAGTTTTCCTTCCCTTGTAAACTTTGGAGTTGTGTGATGGATTGAAGAGAGGAAAATTTAAGGCTTACCTCGACCTTATTAGGATCAACCTATATCTCGTGCTTAGAAATCATGAATCCAAGAAGGAATCTAGACTTAACAAAGAAAATGAATTTATGTGGATTCATATGGATGTTATAGTAACGACACCGAAGGAAGATGGCTCGAAGATGAGCTAGGTGTTCGATGCGATGCTTGGAATGAGAAATTAAGTCATCCAAATAGACTTGAACAATATGTTGGATATCGTGAAATGCATAGTCCATAGCCCTCTGAAAGGTGGCTCCAACATTTTTCATACATAACAACTAGATTGGAATCCAAGGGGTCAGCCCCGCCTATAGCCAAGAGTAAAGCTTTACGTTGCACTGGAAAAATATGTAAGACTTCAAGGATGGACATAACACAAGGGGATTGCACAAGATATTCTATAATGTTGTAGTTTTTAGCAGCTCGGGTAGCAGGGTTGTGTGTAGTTTGGTGGAGTGCCCCTTGAGGGCGGGAATAACAGACTTGGAAACAAGCCTCTCAATAGGAAGATCATTAGGTGGAGGTGGACTAGAGGTTGACGGGGTATCCAAAGTGTTTGGGATAGGGTTTCCATAGTTTTTGGCTCACATTTGTAAACTAATCATCTCTTTTAGGGCATAGACAGTAAAGGATCCTTCACTAGGAGTAAGGGGATGGGAACTTCCAATGCCTCTGTGCAAGGGTGGAGGTGGATTCCCAACCATAAGTTGGTGTTTTTGGTGTTGTTGGTGTTGTTGATGTTGTTGGGAAGGGAAAGGGTTGTTTAGGATGACAGGATTCTGAGGAGTGTCCTTTTGCGCAAGGAAATTAGTTCACTCTTGAAGATGAGGGAATTTATAAGTCAAATGGTCTTCAAAACAAATATTTCAAGGAAACTTCAGAGTTTTCTCTTTCCGTATTTCATATTTATGAGCTTAAGGTTTTTTAGCAAGTGTTTTATCCTCAAAAGGAGAGGTATTTTTCTTGTTCTTCTTTTTCTTTCCACCACGTTGTTGTGTAGAGTGCATAGAGTTAATTGCAACATGTAGAGGAGTAGTGGCGTGAGCAAGTGTGGTTGAGGTGGGGGTATCAGTAATAGATAACTGGGTAGTTTGTCTACTCAATTGTTTGACAGTTGTCCCTGAAGCAGCACCGATGAGACCGTCAACATGAGGACCAGGTTGTTTTGTAACGTTATTAGTGGAAGTACGAGGAGCATTGGGGATAAGCTTATAAAGTGTATCCAACTGAGAATAAATGGGATCTAAGTGTTGGGAACCATGAATGACTTAGTCTTCATTAACGGCTACAGACAAGGCAATCTCCTTCGTAAGAGGGTGTAAGAGAAACTTACAAAACCAATCAGCTAATAGGTAATCTAGAATTGGGTCCTTTACTAACCTCGGCCCCCATCTCCATTCAAGGATGTGATCAAATATGTGGGTGGAATTGTTTTATCACAAAGTATTCAAGAGTTTTGTTATGGTTTTGTAACGGTTCGATGGCTAGAAGTGATTTAAAAATTTCATAGGGAGGGTATTGAAGTTATTAACATAAGCATGAGGTATTTCAATGTACCATTTGGATGCATTTCCAATTAGAGTGCATGGAATGATTCAAATATGAATACTATCATCAATCATAGAGTTAGAAACACACACCAAAGGTGGTAAGTGTTGATATGTTTAGCTAGATCATCTCCTTGTTTGCCCTTAAACTAAGGAATGCTTGCAGGAATCTTATGTGGGATTGGAGGAAAAAGTAAGTTATGATTGATGTGATCATTGCTCAACTTGTATAGATCTGGGACATAAAGAGTAGCCAAGAACAGCAAGGGAGACGATGCCACCAAATCATACCATTGAAGAGCAGGGTGACTAGAGGGACCAAAAGTTCCTCCCATTAATGAGTTTCTAGTGTTATAATGAACTTTTATCAGTACTAAGGATGTGTTACAGTCTTAAATAGGCCAAAGAGGGAGATTAAATTCAACCAAAATTTCATGGGATGTTTTTGAGCTAGTTAATTGTGGTCCTTTGTGGATTCCTTTGCTCCACCTTTACCCAATCCACCTACACCAAGTTCCACATGTGTTGCTTTTTATCCCACAATATAACCTATGGTCAATCCAGGAACCCCAACTACACCCACTTTGGGTGGTTCTTAGCAATCTATTGTCTCCACCACCCCAACTCCTTTCATGTTGGCTCATGGTTCCTTGACCCTCACCCCACCAAGTGTTCCAAGTTTGACAACCTTCGTCAACCCTTTTGTTTGGAATCCATTTCTTATTTCAGGTCCCCATCCATTACGAAGTGGGGGCAATGTTTTTAGCACCTATTTTCCTCCTTGGGGCATTCCTACCCCCATTCAACCTTCGATACAACCAGGTCCTTATTTTATTGATGACTTTCATGTTGGTGGTTATGTCATCAATGGTGGTCAGGTACCCATACCATCTTATGTGGCCAGTGATGTTCTGTTTCCCAAACATGTTGTATCTCCTTTGGGCCTCCCAACTCAACCATTATTACCTATTGGGGGAAACTTCTACTCTGGGGTCAACCAATGTTTTGGTAACTTTCCTTAGGTTAGGGGCATGCCTTATGGTCCATTTATATATTCAACCCCACCACCACCTCAATGAAATTACTATCCTTCAAAACCTATGTAGCATGATGGAAACCTATTAATGGGAGGACCTTTTGGTCCCTCTAGTAGCCCTACTCTTACATGTTCTGATCTGATGACATCGACTCAATTTTCGTTCTTAGCTAATCTTGATGTGCCATATCTATACAAGTTGACCAATGATACCATCTAAATCATTACTTACTTTTGCCTCCAGTCTCATATAATATTCTTGCGAACATTCCTAATTTTGGGGGAAAATAGGGAGACAGTCCAACTAATGATGTCACCACTTAGCACCTTTGGTGTGTTTCTAACTCTATGATTAACGATAGTATCCAGCTTCAACCCTTCCCATGCACCCTGACTAGAAATACAACCAAATGGTACATTGAACTACCTCATGCTTATTTTAATAACTTCAATACCCTCACTATGGAAGTTTTAAATAACTTCCAACTGTCGATCCATTACAAAATTGAAACCAAACTCTTGATTACTTTGCACCAGAACACTTCCACCCACATCTCTAATCACATCCATAAATGGAGGTGAATATGAAGATTAGTAAAGGCCCCTATTTCGGATTACCTATTAGTTGATTGGTTTTGTAAGTCTCCCTTACCTCCTATTGTGAAGGACACTACCTTGTCCAAAGCCATTTCTAAAAACCATTTCATTCATCATGCCCAACACTTATATCTCATTTATTCTCATTTGGGTATGCTTTATGACCTTATCCCAGTGCACCTCATACTTCCAATACTCCCACTACACAACAACCTAGTCCTCGTACTAATGGTCTCGTTGGTGCTACCTCTCGGACCACTGTCAAACAGTTGAGTAGACAAACTTCCCAGCTATTTGTTACTATTTCCCGCATATCAACCACATTTTCTCACACTACTGCTCCTCCTCCCACTATGATTAACTTTGTGCAGTATACACAACAACCTAGTAGAAATAAATAAAAAAAGAACAAGAAAAATACCTCTCCATCTAAGGAACAAACACATGCTTAGAACACTCAAGCTCAAAAATCCCCTCTACTACTAAATTTAACACATGAAAAGATAAAACTATGAATTTTACTTCCAATATTTGTTCTGAAGACTAATTTACCTATAAATTCCCTTGTCTTCAAGAGTGCATTGATTTCCTTGTGAAAAAGGACACTCCTTGGATTCATACCATCCTAAACAACCCTTTCCTACCCAGCAAAAACAACAACACCAACATATGGTTAGGAATCCACCTCCACCCTCACAGGGGGTCAATTGAGGTTCTCATCCCCCTTCTTTTGGCAAAGGATCCCCAATCATCTATGCCCTTGAAGAGATGGTTATTCTACCCTGACTTTTCCTAATGATATTCATATCAAGAGGCTTGTTTCTTACTCTATTATTTCCCCCCCAAAGGGGCGCTTCGCCGAACTACACACAACCTTGTTTCCTATGCTTCCCAAAAATATATCATTGTATAAGATCTCTCCTATGCCCCTTGTTCTATGTCTTCCCTTTAAGTCTTACAGATTTTTTCAGCACAATGTAAAGATCTACTCTCTACTATATGGAGGGTTGACCCATTGTATTCCAATCTAGTTGTCTTCGACATCGACAAGAGTAGACCTCGTATCTCACACCAACTTTTCTTTCAAGTGTAGGTTCATGCGAGATGAAAATCCATTCATCGTACTGTCATTGATGAAGGTGCATCCACCTGTGTGATGGCTACTTCTTGTTGGATCACCCTGGGTTCCCCTACACTAACACTGCTATCTAATTCATTGAAAGATTTTGATGGATATACTTTCATCCCTAAGAGATATATTTCTACTTTTCACTTTAATATTGGGGGGAATATTGCCACAGTCAATATAGAATTTGTTAATTGTCCACTCGATTACAACCTTTTGTTGGGGCATAGTTGGACTTATGCCGTGAAAGCCATTTTCTCGTTGATGTTCCAACTCATTTGTTTTCCTCACCGAGGAAAAATGGTGACTCTATACCAATTGTCTTTCTGAACCCATGACTTTTAACTATCAACCCCCAATAATGTTCCTTTAGTGGGTGGCACTCCTAAGACTTTTGATAGTATTGGTATCATATTTTTTAGGGTTCCTCACTTCTAGGGTGTTTCCCTCTGTCATTTCCAAAGGTTCCTATGACCCTTTGTATGGTCTCTATTCTACCAACTAGCCCTATGGATCTATGGATCCTTCGACCCCTTCCATGATTAAATCCTTTGGAGAATAGATGTCATTGTCACCAGTGGAACTAGCTTATCAAATTATTTAATCTATGTTTGAATCTATGTCTTCCTTGGTTGAGACCCATGGTACTATGAACTCTTCCACTGCAACTCCCTCTACTCATATTCTTGACATTGTATTTTCCTCTAATGAGGATATCATAGAGATAGTTTCCCTAGCTAAGCAGCCTTGGAATGAGTTCCACCATCATGTGTCAATCTCTTTTCCATTTGAACTGAACGCAAACCCTTTACAAATCATGTCATTGGATCAACCTAAGATTGTTCCTTCCTCTTTGAAAATTGTTCAAGAGTTAGGCTCAAAATGAAACTTAGGCAACCTATCCAAGATATTTCTTATAAATATTTTTATCAAAACAAGTGTCGTGAAAGATATTCAGATTGGTGTTGAATGCACTCCCAAGGAGAATGTTAGTTTCATTGCCCTATTTAAATAATCTCGCGATGTTTTCATTGGTATTATGAAGAGATGCTTGGTATTTACCCATCCATATTTGAACATGAGATCAAGGCCTATGTTGATGCCAAACCTATCCAACAAGGACTCTGACCTGTCCATCCTCGTAATATTTTTGTTATCAGGGCATAAATTGAATAATTACTCAAAGATGGTTTCATCTATCTTGTTCCTTTGACGAAAAGGGTTTCCAAAGTCATACCCATCAACAAGAAACAATGCACTATTCAAGTTTGAGTTGACTATAGAGATTTGAATGAAGCCTATCCAAAATACAACTATCCTACGCCCTTCATTGACCAAATTATTAATGACTATGTTGACATTTTTCTTTCATGGATGGTTTCTCTGGCTATAATCAAATTGTCATTAAACTAGTCGATCAACATAAAACTGCTTTTATCTGTACTTGGGGCACTTTCTCTTACCTCAAACTTTGGTTCGACTTGAAAAGTGAGGGATCCTCCTTTTAGAGGATTATGGACTATGTGTTTCATGATATCTAACATATTGTACAAGCCTATTTGGATGACTTACCTGTTCATTTCACGTATCATGTCAAATGCCTACCTCATATTTCAATCATCTTCCTTTGTGTCGTTACTATAACATCCCTCTAAATTCACATAAATGTGTTTTCTTTGTCGATTTTGGATGCCTTCTTGGCTTCATTTTTTCCAAGTACAAGATACGTGTTGATCCTTATAAGGTTGAGGTAAT
Organism: Pinus tabuliformis; assembly: GCA_031772625.1. Lineage (NCBI taxonomy): Eukaryota > Viridiplantae > Streptophyta > Pinopsida > Pinales > Pinaceae > Pinus > Pinus tabuliformis. The sequence continues at coordinate 921,702,059 of CM062818.1, forward strand.
CCTTCAATTGGCCCCTCCTCAATCCATCACACGACTTCAAAGTTTGTAAGGGAAGGAAAACTACCTACGTCATTTCGTCATCAATTACGCAAAGATAACGAAAGGTTCCATGTGTTTACTTAAGAAATAAGTTCCATTTTTGTGGTATTATCAAGCTCAATGATCATTTGACACCTTCAAAAAGGCATTAACCTTTTCCCCACTCTTGAGTCCTCCCGAATTTCTCACAATGTTTTTTTGTACCTAACTGCTTTGTCATCCTCCATATGAATAGTGTTGGTTCATGAAGACGAAGATCACTATGAGAATGTGATTTTTTACCTCTCTAAAGGCCTCATTGAGGTTAAAATTTGATACTCAAATGTGGAAAAACTCGCCTTGGCAATAATTTTTGTTATCAATGACTTTCAACACTACATACTCTTGCAACGAACCTTCGTTATTTTTCTGGAGAATACCATGTCACATATTTTGTTCCATCAGATAATTGGAGGAAAATATTCCAAGTGGATTATTATTCTCAAAGTATTTGACCTTGTATTCACCACTACTAAATCCAATAAATCCTTGATTTTCATCAGGTTATTGTCGGACCTTCCTTGAGTCGATACTCATGACGTATCCCATGATCATTTCCATAATGAATTACTTTATCTTGTTGACTCTACTAATACTTGGTATGGATACATCCTCATATATCTCCAAACCCAACACTTTTTCCCAAACCTATCTAAGGATGACCACCATCATATTCATCACCAAGCCAAATACTATCTTAGTCTCAATGATACTCTATATCATTGTGGTGTTGATTATGTTCTTCAGCATTTCCTTATCCATGAAGAGGTGGAATGTGTTTTTAATGACTACCATGCTAAGGAATGTGATGGTCATCTCTTGGGCATGGTTATTGCCCAACTAATTTTGAGCAATGGATACTATAGGCCTACTCCCTTTCAATAGTGTATTACTACGGTCCAACTATGCCATCCTTGTCAAGCCTTTAATAAGAAAATGCATGCACCCCCCACCCCCTTACATATGGTTGTTACCATTAGTCCCTTTTCAAAATGGGGTATTGACATCATCACGTATACTCCCACTTCCACTAATGGTCGTAGTTACATTATCATCGTTGTTTACTACTTCACCAAGTGAGCTGGAGTCATTCTTACCTTTAAGGCCGTTGGAATTACTACCGCTATTTTCCTATTCAATCTAGTTATCTCTCAGTGTGGTGTTCCCCATACTATTGTCATAGACCATAGCTCACATTTTCAAAATCATATGATGTTTGAGCTTACTACTATGCATGGTTTTTGTCAATACCACTTGTCCTTCTATTATCCGTATGCTAATGGAAAAGTTGAAGTTATCAACAGTGTTCTAAAAACCATGATCTAGTGGCTAGTAGGAAATCATAAAACCAACTGGCATAGAATGTTATATTATGCACCTTGGGCTTACTGAACCTCGGTTAAGAGGGTTACTAGTTTCACCTTCTATCAAGTGTTAAATTCCATCTCTGAAACTTGTTGTTCAACTCTTGTTGAACACTTCTATTGAAGAATAATGTTTTTCATCACTCACCAATTAGATTAAACTCATCAAGATATTTCACTAGCTCTTGAAGCTCATAAGCGATGAGTTAAATCCCAGTATGACAAACATGTCAAACCTTGCTCATTCCAAGAAGGTGACCTTTCTCTTGTTTATGACCAAGAAAATGACCTCTTGGGGGCAAGAACCTTTCAACCCATGTGGTTTGGTTCTTACATTATTACTCGTGTCCTTTCTTAAGGTTCCTATGAACTTACAGACTATGATGGAAATCCACTCCTAGAGCCCGAAAATGGGATCTATCTCAAAAAGTATTATGTTCAGCATCTCACTAGCATGTGCTTTGTAACTTTATATACAATTTTTTGTTTCTTTTGGTGTGTTGCTTTCTCTTTTATTGTTTTGTTTAATCCTATTTATTTGCCTCATGCTTGTCTCTTTTTACAAGTGTCTTCATTACCCTCACCTTACATTGGATATATGGATTGTGCCAATTGTCACACTTAACACATTACATCAACTACCTAGGTGCTCTATTCACGTACTTCATATCTCCTTAGTTTTGGTGGAGTCTTCCCTGGTCACGCTACCAATAATTTCGTTGAGTACACTATTGTTATTGAACTCCTTTCGGAGGCCATTTCTCTCAACATATCTCACTTAGTGCTCAAGTTAGATTCCCAATTGGCGGTTATGCATCTTAATAATATTTATATCATATGTAATCTAGTGTTGTTTCACAAGTTTTTTAGGGTTCGTCTTTTGGAATGTTATTTTGAATTTCTTACTTATGAAGATGTTCCAAGATCATCTAATGCATTAGTTATTTCGTTGGAAAATTATGTGTTAGATTGGCATTCATTGCATTAATTTTAGTTACAAGCATGTGTGTACTCCTCCATAAAAAATTACACAGAAACATCAAATATGCCGAAAAAACAAACAACTATAAATATATATCAAAATCAAGTTTTAAATACATCAAAATACCAAAACTCAAATGTTTATACAAAATGGCTACTATAAAGTCCTACCATGACACCCTAAGACCAACATCTATCCTCTAGTCCTCCTAAGATTGTTGGTCATGATAACACACTACTACTCGGGTTATCCACCTCAATGGTACTAAAATTATCTCTGGCACACCCACACTATGCCTCTACAGATGAATTGGTATCTCTGACATAGGAAGAGACAATATGTCCATCGTCAGTCCTTCTAGGTTCCTAAACACCTCTTTGAGGCTCTTTGTATCATCTGCCTCCTTCGTTGTTGCCCCAACCCTTATTTTCATTGTATACCCTACCAGCTACTCACCTCACCTCGATTGTCAAGGCATCCAAGCAAGATGAACAAGTTCCACATCTTTGTCATGCCAAAACTTTTGTCAGATTGTTGCATTCAACCCGAAAAAATTACATAATTTTCAAAATCTAAACAAAAATTCATTGATCCATCTTCTTACCAAAAGGCACCCACTATGTGCCCGGTGACAATACTAACTTTGGATCCCCTATGAAATCCATTCCTGCATAAGTGAAATCCTCAATTATTGATATCTTCATCCAGAACCATGCAAATAATGTAGAATCAAAATATCGTGTAATTGGCCCACCTCTTGCTCACGTCACGAGCTTACTCAACCTCTATATCCAATGCTCTCTCAGGTCCACATTCGGTAGCGCCACCCACAGCCTCATCACGTGAACCCTCTCCAATAAGAAATCCACTATCAATGAACCATACCCAAACCCTTTTTGGGCCCTCATCTTGCAAGGTGTCAGCTCATCTTTCACCCACACAAGAAGACCTTAATACCAATTGAACACATGAGGCCTCATTCACTATACCCCAATCAACATTTTGGCCTTGGTAGCCACATGGTACTCTTCTCCCATGCCAACCATACAATAATTAAAATAATAGACCTTTGTTGTCTACTCCTCACTCAATCGGTATTATGTTTCTCATCTTTGTTTTCCCTGGTGTGCAAAACTCAACAATCAAATCCTTAGTGGTTCAAGGATCTTCTCTTCCTCCTGTTAAGTTCACCTCTATGTCTCAGTGTGATAACCCAGTGAGGAAGAAGATATCATATTTATTGAGCTCCAGCTACTAATCCCCCACCATGAACACTCTCTGGTGTTCATCCCGAATCTCAATTATGGTTACCAATAGATCTTCTTGTGCCCTTGTTAGTTGTGTTCGGGAATATTTTAAAATACCACATACTCTCAAAGTTATTAAGCATCACAGGTCATTTAGAATTTTTATTTACACTTGTTCGTGGACCCTCTCCCTCCATGTCGTCATTTTTAATGATCTCGGGCTTGCCCAAAACCCCAAATTTTACAATGGAAACTCAAATAAAGTGAAAAACTGAAGAGTGCAAGGTCTTGTCTCTACCTGGAACTAAAGGAATAAGAAATGGTTATTGGATTTTTTCCAAATCACCTTAGAATTTTCGCTACTTTTTCACCTCCAACTAGATCTCCAAACAAAAATGGTGCAAATGAGCAACTTGAACTCTTATTTATAACCTTGGAGGTATGCCTAACCACCTAGTTTCATTATTTTAACGCAGTCTTTCCAAATTTTCTCACCTTCCATTCCTATAAACTGATTTGAAATATGTTTTAATTTTCTAATGTTTCTTTTGAGTGGTTTTCTAAACATATTTGACAACTTCACTCCCAAAACGAGTATTCTTTTTATGGTCTTTTCGTTTCTCGTAAAACTGAAAAAACATCAAGTTTACTTCTTCGAGCTCGTAAAACTCCCATGAAGAAGGACGAGCCATTATTTCTCTATATTTTTTCTCGCTCATTAATCTAAAAATTATACCATGGCTTTTCCTCATCTGAATTATATAAAGCTTTACAGAGATTATCAAGTTTACTTTGTTCTCCCTCCTACTCATAACAAAATTATACAAACATCTATTGAGCATAGGTTTATCTCTTTATCTGGAACCAATGGGATAACTACATGAAAGGAATTGTGTCGGGTATACTATTATGTATTTGTCCCACCTGGTCATAAACCATGACAAATATCCCTCCTGGAGTCTTCTTTAATCTCTTTTCATATTCTCTAAATGTGAAAAGATCGTCAAGTTTACCCTTTCTAGACTCATAAAAGCTAAACGGAATGGGAAAAAAAATTGGAAGATATAACAATCATTTCTCTCTATATCAATCGAAATTTTTATGGAAGTTGTCTATTGTCTATCCTTTAAACATGGAACTCATCCACAATATTCACCCTTTTCCATATCTCAACTTCACTTTTAACCCTGCCATCTTATGATTCTTGCCTTTATACCCTTTTTGGTGTTCTTGAGTCTAAGCCACCTAGTCTCCTAAGTGTCATGTTGTTTACTATTCAAGGGATTATCTATTATATGTTGACCTTATCAACCATTTTATCATGTTCCCATTTGTCCTCAATCAGTCTTCCTTATTGTTTTGGATCACTCCAAAATTAATAACTTTATTACCATTTCGAATTGATTGATGTGGTACTCAGCATTGCCCTCTTTCGGTAGATTCCTTCCTATCGATTTCAACACATTATCTGGGAAGTGGATTGAGAAACATCATAGTACCCTGGAGCTTGTAGTCATCAGTGGAAATTTTTCATGTATTTCATCAAGGGTTTTCATTACTGGCTCCCAATTGAGCGACTCTACGAGTGTTTGACCTCAAATCATTCATTCACATTCGCTAGATTTTACTAGGAATCTTGGAGACCATCATCTCTATCGATGGCCCTCCTTGTGTTTGTTAGCAGTTTCCATTATTGATTGGTAATTGAACGAATTTTCACATGTTTGACATCAGCTCATTCATTCACATGTGTAGAATTATGCCATTTCAGGATGGTGACGAAGACCTTGAGAAGGCTTACATCACTCAACCTTGTTTCCTCTCCCAATCTACATATTTTGTTTTTGGAGACAACTTATATCAAACTGACTATAGTGCAAAACATATCCATGGTGTATTGTTTTTCTTTAGCTATTGAGCATGGGAATGCCCGACTCAAGACATGGTTTATGTGACATATGTTTGTTGTTGTTTGCAGGCTTCTTTTCGTTCCAACACTCTGATTACTCTCTCTCCTAAATTATTTTATAAAGTATTTCAGCCATCACTTTCTTCTTTGACCTCACACTTTAGGGGCATCTATTATCACTAAAAATACCTACTCATCAGGTCAGAGGAGATCATTGTGATTTTGGTTGAAGTAAACCTCCTCCTTTGGCCTATTAAAGATTGTAACGCACTCTTAGTACTAAGCAAAGTGTGTTATAATGTTGGTCACCTATTATGAAGCTTGTGTTACACTAGTTAGTAATGCTTTTTTTCTTCATCTAGCCCGCGTTACCAGAATCTCACCTAGTCACGAGCAAAAAACTTGAGTTAACTCATTGTGATGCTCTCGTTGACATGAGGAAAATCTTACATGGTGGAATCTAATCGCCTAGAACTCATCTATAGCTTTTTCATATTCAAATAAAGCATTGTAAAGTGGCTTAAAGCATTTTACATGTGGAAACATTATTCACTCCAAATATTTTTCCCAATTTGCACTAGAGAGAAACTAACAATCTTCATAGCCTCCATTTTCCTATAAATTGAGAGATTTTCCATTTACAAATGGATCGGAATTCAGAGCATTGTTACGTTGTTAATATCATCATTTAGAGAGAGATTATTGAAACTAGGAGCTATAGGAGGTCATGTTGCAACTTCAACAATTGGTTGTAAACTTCCTTCTTCTCATTAATATATAGATCAACTATTCTTCCTTCCATAGTAATATGTAATGATCATTTCTATTGTGTTTAACTAATGATTGTTTGGAAGTTTGGCCTATAATTTTTTATTGAATTATTCTTATTTGTTTTTCTATTTTGACTTTGATTGATGATATTATTATGTTGTGAAAAGGTTTGGTTTGTTTTCCTTTCTATGCAGGATAATCCTTTGCAGCTAGCTAGGAGCACTTCCCAGCTACATTGACAACTCCAACCCATCTACACATAAAAACAAGCAGGTTCTTCCTAATTATTACTTTTTCAATATTGTTTTATTTATTGAATTGTTAAATGGGTCATTTCTTAGGACATTCAATCCCTTATCCTATTTTCCTCGAGTTTCTGGGAAAACCTAAGAGGGTGATTGTTTGTTCATCTAATCCTAAGACATGACCCATTCATCAATGCAAGAAATAAGGCAAGATTGAAAAAGTAATGCTAAGGAATAACTTCTTTTTTTTTGTGAAAATGAGTTGGAGTTCTTAGTGTAGCTGGGAAGTGCTCCTAGCTAGATCTAAAGTCTTATCCTACACACAGAGGAAAACAAACCGAACCTTTCATAGCAAAATAATATCATCAATCAAAGTCATAATAGATAATAAAAAAACTAAGCATCATTGAATAAACTATTATAAGCCAAGCTTCCAAAAAATCATTAGTTAAACAAGATAGAAATGATCATTGAACAATAGTCTAGAAGGAAGAATGGTCGATATATATATTAACGAGAAGAAGGAAGTTTACAACCAAGTGTTGAAGTTGCATCATGACCTCTTCTAGCTCCTAGCTCCATTACTATCTCTCGAAATGATGATCTCTACAGTGTAGCAATGCTCTAAATTTTGATCCCCTTATCAATGTCAAGCTCTCAATTTATAAGCAAATGGAGGCTATGAAGACTATTAGTTTCTCTCCAGTACAAATTGGCTGAGAGCTTTGGAGTGGGTGACGTTTCCTATGTAAAATGCTATAAGTTGCTTTATAGTTCTTTATTTTAGTAGGAAAAATCTATAGATGAGGTTGGGGAAATCAGATTCCATCGTGTAAAAGTTTCCTCAAGTGAATGAGACTGTCAAAATGAGTTAACTCAGGATTTTTTCTCATGATTGGGTGAGATTACAGTAATGCGATCTAGATGAAGAAACAAAGTGTTGCAGAATGTAATAACGCAAGTTGCATAATAGGTGACCCACATTATAATGCACTTTTTTCAGTACTAAGGGTGCATTACAATCTTAAATATGCCAAAGAAGGAGGTTAACTTCAATCAAAATCATAGTGATCTCCTCTAAGTTGATGAGGAGGTATTTTTAATGATAACATGTACCATGGCTAATATTCTTAAATCTACTTTGACTAAGGCCGTTTGAATTGTATCACCACTACATTGAATATAAGTAATCCATATCTAAGTGTCATCTCTCTTTTCTAAGTTACACATTTTTGGAAATTATGTAAGTTTTCTTATCAATCTTTTTTACAACATTTGAGTTTTAAAAATACAATAAATAATGACTAAATTGATTACAATTCATTATAAAATAAATACATATTTTTCAATATTATATAACAATCATGTATGTTCTTATAACTCATTGGGGTCTTCTCGTTGTTTCCATTAGCAATTTCATTTGTTAACCTTTCTCTCTCTCTCTCTCGTGTTCCTCTCTTTTCCCTAAGAAATATCAATATGAAGGCATATACACCTAGATCTATTACAATGGCACACTACTAATTCAAATACATAAAATCCATATAATAAAATATATAATTTTATGTAAATGCCCCCTCTCACATTTTCCCAAATTCACAAGATTTCCAGGGTAAACATGAGACGAGTTTCACTATGACATGACCTGACCTCCCAGTTCCAGTTAAGGAAGTGGGGCCTACAAATTGGACACCTATTGACATCCCATAGGGACTAGAGATCACTCAGGAGCTGGACAAACACCCTAGGTGATCAATTCTTGATTTAGAACCCCTTTTCACTTACTTAACACCCCAACCACATGCACAACAAGGCAAGAGTGTGGTTATGAGGCCCCAACCACATGCACAAGCCTGCTTCCATGTGATTATGACCTAAATCCTCTAGTTCAATGCTAGTAGTTCCGAGATCTAAGCCACTTTTCCAGGTTAGCCTCCAGACCACTGCCCACAACTTCTCGTGACTTTCCATAACCAAAATTAATATGATGACAATGCCAAGCATTCAAACTTGAAGCCAAAACTTGACCTAGATTTCCTAGTACACATTAGACATGTATTCAAACATATGCTAAACATATAAGCTACAAGTCATGAATGCATATCTAATCATAAATTGATAGTATTCATCTGAGAATCACCAAGAAGGCTCTAAGCCCTCTCTATTTAGTTGCAATAACACTTGTTATCCCATGCATTCATTAACATATTGAAACATAACAAGAGCCATACATACATAAATATTATAACCAGCAAATAACCATCATAGAAACCATGTAAAACTAGCAATAATATCAACATGATAACCAGTACAAGTGCTCATAAATCACAATAGGAACTCTTATTAACTTATGAAAAATCCAACCAAGTCAAGTACTTCCACGTACTACCCGACCATAGATTGTGTTGAACCAAATCTTTCTTTCAACCAATCAACCTGCTCCATATTCCAAGCATGAATGTAGGATCTCATGGAATAAACCAAGACCAAACTAACCAGGGCTTCTCGAGGCCAAACTACCTAAACCCTCAACCACAATGATTCCACCTCTACGGTCTGGAAATCACTAACATCAACCAGATCGGTCTCCACCCAAACTATCTAGGGCTCTAAGAACTAGTATGTCAGGATAGGAGGTAACTCCTCAAATGAGATTATGTATATTCATTTAGGTTGTTCATAGTTATATACACGAGGGAGTGACTGTTGAGTTTCATCTCTCGATGACTCTCCATTTTCTCTTATTATTTATTTACACTATTTACAATTGTTCACCCAATCCCTATGATTAGGTGTCAACATTCCCCCCCCCCCCTTAATCTGAAGGGATGTTGGTGAGTCCAAACATCGTTCTAAATCTTTCAAGCTTTTCTCTTCCAAGTGCTTTGGTGAAGATGTCTGTAATCTGCTCATTAGTGGAACAATGGCGAAGATAGATTTTTTTGGCCTCAACATGATGTCAAATCAGATGATATTTTGTATTGATGTGCTTCATTCGATCATGGAACTTTGGGTTCTCGGCCAACTTTATTTCCAAGGTATTTTCAATCATGAGTGGAGTCAAATGTACTTGTTTTAACTGCAAATCTTCTAGAATTTTCCTAAGCCACACAATTTCTTTTGTTGCCTCAGCTGCTGCCACATATTCTGCCTCTATTGTGGAATATGCTGGAACTAATTGTTTGTGTGATCTCCAGGAGACATCTCCTAATCCAAGACTCATAGCATAACTAGAAGTAGATACCCTAGTTTCTTTGTCTCCATCGAAGTCTGAATCAAAGTATCCAATCAAGCTGAAGTCGCCCACCTGTGTATACTTGAGTCCAAAGTCTTGAGTTGCCTTCAAGTACTTTAGAACTCTTTTTGTAGTAGACCAATGTCCCTCACAAGGCTTTTGCATAAACCTGGAGAGGATTCCAATAAAAAACGGAATATCTAGTCTGGTAGTAGTCAAGTATTTGAGACTTCCTACAAGCTGTCTATACTTTGTTGCATCCTCAAATTCTTTTTCTTCAATGGATGTGAGTTTTAAGTTTTGTTCCATTGGAGTAGTCAGAGGATTGCATTTAAGCACGCCAAACCTATTCAATAGATCTCCAATGTACTTCTTTTGAGAAAGGAATATGGACTTTGGATGTTGAGTTACTTCAATACCAATATAGTAATGAACATAGCCCAAATCAGTCATTTCAAAACCTTTCCTCAATTCCTTATTTATGGATGCAATGTAGCTCTCATTGTTCCCTGTCATCGAAAGATCATCTACATATACCACAAGATATACAACTGTTTTGCCAACTTTCTTGACAAACAAAGTTACATCATCAAGATCGTAATGTTTGAAATTGAGTTTCAGAAGATGCTCAGTTAGTTTTTCATACCAGGCTCACTGTGCTTGTTTGAGGCCATACAAGGATTTCACAAGTTTGCATACTTTATTTTCATGTCCTTTCACAGAAAATCCTTCGGGCTGGGACATAAAAACATTATCTTTTAGATCTCCATTCAAGAAAGTAGTTTTTACATCCATTTGATGGACTTTCCAGTTGTTCTAAGCTTCTAGGGAAAAGAGTGTCTGGATGGTAGCCCATTTTTCTGTGGGGGAAAAAGTCTCCTCATAATCGACCCCTTCCTTCTGTGCAAAACCTTTTGCCACAAGCCTGGCTTTGTGCTTGTCAAGTGAGCCATTAGCTTTATACTTGTTCTTGTATACCCACTTGCAGCCAATTGGTTTGGTTCCCAATGGAGGATCAACTAGCTTCCAAGTGCCATTTTGTATCAAGGCATCATACTCCTTTTGCATCGCTTATTTCCATTCATCATGAGAAGCAGCTTCTTTGAAGGAAGTTGGTTCAAAATCTGTAGACAAATTCAATTCACAATCATAAGAAACATCCATATCAACAGGTGAATCAGAGTCATCTACATCACCTCCATTTTGCTGGGTTGAATTTCTAGTTCTTGTCTTTCCAACCTCATTAGGATGAACACTTTCAAGTGTCTTTGTCAGCCACTTTGGGGACCTTTCTGAGATAGTCTAGGCTGCTTAGTTGATTGAGTTGGGACTGAATCAATATTGAGTCTCCTACTTCTGTCAATCACATCACTCAAAGTATCATCCGTTGTTGGAATTTCATGCGGGGGAGAGAGTGCTTCAGAAGAAGATTCCATAGGTTGATCTAGTATAGGAATTCTCCCCTTCAAGATGTGGAATTTGATTATCAAATTCTTGAAATGATTTTGCATTTGTGAATCTATCCAAGCAACAAAGTTGTCGCTCAACAACATTGTCTTTGGATGATTCAAGAAAGATTACATCTCTAGATACAACAATATTGACTTCATCATAGAGATGGTATGCTTTGGAGGTGTTTGAATACCCCAAGAAGATACACTTATGACTCCTTGCACCAAGTTTGTTTTTATGTACCTTTTGTATCAAGGCATAACATGTGGAAACAAAGAACCTGAGATGCTTTACCGAAGGAATGTGCCCATACCACATTCCATAAGAAGTCTTGTTTCTAATAGAATTAGATGGACATCTATTCTTTACATATACATCACATAAAACTGCATCAACCCAAAACATCAATTTTACATTCTTGAAAAACATCATGGAGCGCACCATATTTAATATTGTCCTATTCATTCTTTCAGCTACTCCATTCTGTTGGGTATTATAAGGCACAGTTGTTTGATGTTTGAACCCATGTTGGCGAAGATGGTTTTCAAATTCATTTGAAGTCTATTCTTTTCCATTATCAGTACGAATAGAGACAATATGAGATTGTGCATCATTTTCAATCCATGTATGAAAGTTCTTGAATGTTTGAAAAGCATCAAATTTGTTCTTCAATAAATAAACCCAACACATTCTTGTGTAGTCGTTAATAAATGTCCTCATATATTTGTTTCCATTTGCAGAAGGAACAGGCATTGGACCACATAAATCTGAATGAATGAGTTCAAGTTTTCTATGTGCTCCGATATGTGAAGCATGAAAATGTCGTTTTTTATGCTTTCCTAGAATGCAAGCATCACATTGCTTAAGTTTCCTAGGAATTGTAGGCAAACCAGTAACACCATTTTTCTTCAACAAGCGGAGGTTGTCATAGTTCAAGTGTCCAAATATAGCATGCCATAATAAACTTGATGGAAATGTACCTTCTTCATAATGAGAATTGTATGAGAAATTTTATGCATGAGCAGAGGTACCTTGCAGCTTGAGAAGCCTTTCTTCCTCTATCCTAGTCATGACAAGTGAGTGATCTGATGCTTTCCTCACCTCAACCTTTCCATCAAACATATGAATGATGTGTCCTTGCTCGTGGATGTGGACCAAGGATAGCAAGTTTCTCCTCAGTTGTGGGAGATATAAAACATGATGCAAAAGAAAGTCTGGAAGACTAGGCAATTTAAGCCTGATTGTGCCAAGCCCTGATGGCTTGAGTTTTGGTTTGTCTACAAAGTATACTGCTCCATCAAAATTGTCAGTAAATTCTTGAAAAAAAACTCTTCTAAAGGTCATGTGGCAAGTTTCTCCTGAATCAAGAAACCAATCATTTTACCAAGAAGCAAGTGAAGCATTAAATAAGTCTTCATTTACTCCAATATTACAGTGTGCCACAACATAGTGAGTGGATTCAGGTGCTTTACCTTTCTATTTTTCATTAGTTTTACTTTTGGGTTGGTTTCTTTCCTGCTCAATTTTGTCCCAAGGAAACTTGCATGTGGATGCATCATGTGATCCATCTCTTTTGCAACGTATGCAATGCAAATATTACTTTTCTCCTTGAGAGTGGCTTCCCCCCTACCTCTGAAATTTCTTCTACCTCTTCCTCTTCGACCACCTCTTCCTCTCGAAGAATATTGAGCAAGATTCTTATCTCTATGTGCAAGACACACATTCTCTTCAGAAGACTGAGGAGTTGTCTTCTTCCCAAAATATTTCTCTCTTTCAGCAATTTTTTTCACAAGGGAGTCAAAGGTAATTTCCTTGAGGTTTCCATTTTCTTGCAATGACTCAAGATAATTTGAGTAAGTGGGATAAAGTGCCTTGAAAAAAGATATCAGAGGAATGTCTAGTTCAACATTAGTGACTTTGATATCATGCATAATAGATTTTAATTCTGATGAGCAAGAGGATCATCATTTTGTAATTCAAGGCTGAACAATTTAATCATGAGTTGAACAACTTCAAGTGCATAGTGTGAGTCATAGAGTTCCTTCAATTTTTCTAAGGCTTCGAAAGAATTTTAAGATGGTGAAATATGGTGACTCACCTCTTCATTTACTGATGTTGCAATCAAGGCATAAGCCTTGTTGTTCTTATTTTCCCAAATGGTGAATTCCTTGTCTGAGGTAGGTTGTTCTAATTCTTTCTCTCCGTCTCCAACACACACTCCTTTCCACAGCTCATTAAAAATGAGAATGAGTTTTATTTTTTGTGACCATTTTGGATAGTTCTCCTTGCTAGTGAGAACCACTCCCACAATAGATATCAATGAATACATTTTTTTTTTTAAATTGTGCACTGTAAAAAAAAATATACTTTTGCTGCCAATATATAAAATATTTTCACTTCTGGTGTTAAAGAAAAAAAAATTGCACTATAATAGCAATATTCTGAAGAAAAAAAGTGCAATTCTGGTCAAGAATGCAGTTCTGTTCAAAAATGCAATATGGAGGGAGAACTGTACTAGAGGGAGCATCTTACTGGAGGGAGCAGCGACAACGTGGGAGGAAGAGAAGCAAAAGCTACCTCTATCAAGTTTTGTATCGATATTTGATTAGGTTTTAATAACATCTGCGGAATATAATGGCGAGCATGCCAATGATTACTACTGAGACAATTACATTGACTAAGAAAAATATGGATATGACACTAGATGAAGCAGTAAAGATGTCGAAAAAAAACTAGTCAAAAGACAAGGAAGCCTGGAATGAGCAGGTACATGGAGAAGCTGTTGGAATTCAGCATTAGAAATCTGTTGTGTTCTCATCCATTATCCTGGAAATGCTGGTTTGCATATGAAAGGAGGGGTCATATGGAGCAGTGATAGCGTGGAGAGGAGGGTCGTATGGAAACATTGATAGCATGGAGAGGGGTCGTTACACAATAGAGAGTTGTTGGCGGAGGCTAGAGATAGAAATGTATACACTGAATCGCATTCGAAATGCTACAAGAATGCTTCTATGGTCCAGGTAGCGCACCAGGACTGCTGGCAACCTCATAAAATAGTGCACTTCGAAGTATGGGAGCTGCAAGGGGAGGTACACCAAGCGTTACACCAGTTATCATGCAGAGGGTAGAGAACTGAAGAATATGGAAAACTGCAGAACAAAAATGGTAGAAGGGAGTTACAATGGTTGCAATGCCAAAAATGGAGCTGGCTCTGGTACCATGTCAGGCCAGGAGGTAACTCCTCAAATGAGATTATGTATATTCATTTAGGTTGTTCATAGTTATATACATGAGGGAGTGACTGTTGAGTTTCATCTCCCAATGACTCTCCATTTTCTCTTATTATTTATTTACACTATTTACAATTGTTCACCCAATCCCTATGATTAGGTGTCAATATAGTAACTCAACCCACATCCTTCCAAGGTTCTAGAGCGTTTGTTACAACCGTGCCTCTAGGGACTAGTAACTCATCCCACCAATGGATCCAAAGCGTTTGTCCCAACCTACAGCTCCAGGAACTAGTAACTCAACCCAAATTGTTCCAGGGATACTAGATCATTTGTTCCAACCCACAATCATCGGGAACTGGAGCACCAATCAGAAAAACAAGTGGAAAACCAACAACACCATGTCTTTTGAAGAAATAGCAAGGCAAGGATGAAACCATTTTCAATCTAGACAAATCTCCTTGCCAATAATAGCACATAACCAAAAAATATCATGCATATACCATGCATCTAGAAATCAGCAAGGAATTCACACATGCAGCCTATTACCTGCAAAGTATCCCTATTGCAACTGTTGATCCAACTATTCCCTTGCGCTCCCTTTCTTTCCTTTTGATTTCTTTCTCTAATCCAAGTGAATACTAGAATGCTCCAAGAATACTCTAAGTGTGCAAGAGTATGAGAGAATGAATTAGAGAGCCAAAATTGAACTAGAAAAAGCTAGCAATTGTTTCTCTGAAGCCTTTTTATCATTGATGCCTCAATTTTCTTCATTTTCCTTCAATTTTATTTGAATTTCCCTTGCATGCAAACCTGTGTCTCTTCATCTTCCTTTTCTCCTATTTTCCATTATTTTCATAATTAAAAATCCAATTATTATGTCTTTTCCTTTTGCCAATTTCCAGAGCCATTAATTAATCCACAAGTGATGCTCGCTAAAGTGTTTTTCCCAACATTCATCTTTGAATACATGTCCCATGATCTTGGTCTTATTTTATTTACATGGAAAATCAATCAGGGGTTGTTACATTTGACATTTGACATGAATGTGGAAAATATACATGCATAAAATTAGCCTTATAACTCAAGAATACTAACCCTATAACTCAATAAGTACACATGGGCTAACCTTATAAATTCCTAACCCATTCATCAACAAACATTTAACCACACTTTTTGTTAACCTAGTTTGTGTTAATTATATTTTGGTATGAGGAAATCATAGTGTGGAGGGTTTACATTGGGATCCTAATTAGGAGTGAGATTAATTGTGAGGGATACTAAGAAATGTGTAAATTGTGTACATTTCATTGTGATTTCAAATTGTCCTTGTATATCATATTTGACTACATTCGATGAACACAAATTAAAATGAATTGTAATTACTTACCCATTACCTCAATTGACTAGGTGACATTGATTGTTCATGCATGGAAGGATAAGAAGAGAACGTGTGAGACCAATGATGGGAAAACTTCATTGAAAATGGTGTGCCTATGGTAAGGAGAGTTTTGGAATTCTCTTCAATTAATGTTTGAATATATGGTTAAGGAAACCTTGACATTGATTCAATAATTCCTACTTGTGCTAGTCAATTGGATTTATTTAATGTTGAACTTGTTGGAAATACTGAGAGGGGGGTGAATCAATATTTCCTTTCAATTGTTATATTATGTCAGTTACATTTTACTAGAATACAAGTTTTAAAATAAGAAATATAATTTTATTAGTTAAAACAGTGAAGACTCCAATCCTCTACAACAATTCACATTCTAATCAATACAACAAAATTCTAACTTCTTCAAGGCTCCAACCTTGAATGAGGACTCCAATCCTCAAAAATCAATCTAGGCTCCAACCTGGTCTCAACGAGGCTCCAACCTCTTATGAGGACTCCAATCCTCATATATAAACCCAAGCTCCAACCTGGTATTCAACCTCTACCTCAAGAAGGAATATAAACACTAATCCAAATTCTCTTAAATATCTTCAATTCTTGCTCTGAAATCTCTTCAATATTAGCTTTAAATTTTCTTTAAACAAGCTCCAAGGTTTGTTCTAGGAAGTCTCCAAAATTCCGTCCAAAGTTTCTTCAATAGTACTCCAAAAGGGTTGTTATAGAGTCAATAAGGGGACTCAGCCACATATGCTTCAAACATCACCTCAAGTTCCGATCAAAATTCTTAAATGATTTTCTCCAAAGATACTTTAGAAACTTCTTCAATAATTGCATCAGAATTTGGTTCAAGATCTGCTTTACAAGCTACAAGATTTCTCCATAAAGAACTGGTGCAAAATTAGCTCCATGGAAGGATACAATAAATGCTTGAGAATGTCTTAAAAATGGTTTCAATGCTACTCTAAGATGGCCTCCAAAATGTTTCCAAGTTTTCCTTGACATGTTTATTTAATTATTCTTAGTTCAAATTGTGCTTCAAGGAAAGCTTCCTCACACTTCAAGGCTTGCTCAAACAATGCTCCAAGTCTACTACAACAAATATTTTAAAAGACTACTACAAAAAAATTCTACAAGGTATACACACAAGGATCTTCAAGTTTGTTCAAGAATGCTTTAAAATGGCTTCAAGGTTGGTCAAAGATTTTCCAAGATCTGCACTAAAGACACTTCAAAAATATAGTTTTTTCTTGCTTTAAGAACTTCAATTCTGCTCCTCATAAACACTTCAAGAATATAAACAATTTTGTGTCAAAAAACTATGAATAATATCTGAGGCATGAGGTTCTAATTTTTTTTTTACCTCAATCTGAATTGCTCACAAGAATTCCCCAATTGCAAGGACGATTTTTCCACAGAACCAGGATGTATTACTTCACAAGGTTTGTTCCATAGATAATTAGGGCTAGATTATAGACTTTACTTCTTAGAAAAACTTAGCCCTAACCATAGAGATGAACCACATGAATATCAGTCCTATACACAGAGATAAATCACTATAATTGGGCCCCTTCTCATAGAGAATTCGCCAAAGAGAACTTGTTAATATTCTATTTTTTTATGCTTAAAACAATCACGTATCCCAATTCTTCTTCAATTAGCAAGAAATTTATCCAATATAATCCAATCTTCTAGCAACAATAAGTAACTGTAGATAAAAAAAATAAACCAATGCACAATAGAAGACATCTACTAACAATAGAGACACAAGATTTGGTCAAAGACCAGGGAAAACCCCATAAGGGGGGAACCCTTTCCAAATTCTTCTTCTATTAGATTTTCATCAAATTTTTAGTAGAGATATACATAATCCAAGTACATCAATGAGTCAAAGGTCAACAACTTTTACTATCCAAACCAATGAACCAATATCCAATGACGAGCCCAAAAATTCAAATATGGTCAAGAGTCAAATTTAGCAGCAACAGTAACAGCCCTAATCAGTCAATAATCAACGACCAAATCACCTCCAAAGTAGCCTAGTCAACAGTAAGAAATTATGGCCTCTTTTGCTCATAAAATTCAACCAAAAATAGTCCCAAAATAGTGCTTGCAAATATGGTCAAAGTCAAACTTTAACATGTGAAAACCCTAGTCTTGAAATCTCAGTCAACACTAGTCAAAATGTTTTGAAAAAGTTTGGTCAACCCCCCAGTCAACTCGACCTTCCAAACAAATCAAAAATCCAATCAAACAGGTTCAAATCCTCCACAATCAACGCTAGTCAAAATAATCTCAAACAAAAGTCAAACTCGGTCAACTAAAAATATCCTCCTTCCCTTCGCACATGTGAGCTTGTACCTCCTATTTCAAACCTATACGAATCAATCATATCAATAGAGAGAAGATTGTGATGTGTTTTGATGCCTCCAAGTGATGTGACATGATCTGTATTTATATGAGTCCTAGGGGGTCAAATTTCCTTGCCCGGGCTTACTTGTACTTTTATGCACATGTGGGCTTCACATTAAAAATAATATATTTTCTTGACCAAATTGAATTCTTCCAAAGCTAGTAGGGTCTTTTCCAGATGAGGAGGGCTTCTTAGTGGAGGGAATTTCTCCCTAAGCTGCCAAATTTCAACACATCCTCTCAACTAGGGAGGAATTTTTTACTCCATCATGAATCACATCTTAAATGTCTCATCATCGTCATCATTGTAACATATCATATCTCATCCTTGATCATCTCTTCTCATATTTTCTCGTCTCTTCTCATCTGTTGAACACTATTGAATCTAAAGAAGAAGAATCATCATAGGGGAGATAAATATACCACCATATATCTAATGAAAATAGGTAGGAAACCACTTACCATGAGAGGTAAGGATCACTATTTATCCTATCGTATGTTGATCTTCCCATCTTTACCTTCAAGATCCAGTGGTAGAACACTGACATCGCATCACTTGAGAAGGATACCACTTACCATAAATGGTAAGGATCACAGGTTATCTCAAGTCTCCTCACCCATTAGTAAGATGAGTGGCAATCCCAACAACCCCAACTTATGAGTAGGATCCATATTGGGGTATACTTTGTCAATTCCTAGAATAAATGGTAGGGCAAGATATCCACTTTTCACAAGTGACAAGGATCACACACACACCCTACAGTAATAATAGGCAGGATACTACTTAACATGGAAGGCAAGGATCATAGTTTATCCTATTTTCTAGAGTTCCCTCAATCCAAGGAGCTCTTCAGATCAATTCCTCTCCCTAGAAGCTCCAACATGGGGAAAGAACATAGCTCAGTTTCCTTGATTAGTAGTGACCCTTTCCTAGAAGGGTCACGTCCATCATTCCAAATTGCTTTCTAAAGACCAAGAACTTCCCTTTTGAAAAATCCTTGGTAAGAATATTTGCTATATTCTAGGCAGTCAAATGTGATGAAGTCTCACTTCTCCTATATGCGCCACATTTCAAATATAGTGATACCTGACCTCAATATGCTTAGACTTGTCATGGAACACAACATTATCTACTAGATGGATCCCACTTTTGTTGTCGCAATATATAATTTTTCTATCCAAAACCTTCTCAAACAGCTCTACAAATATCTTTCTCAACCATATTTCCTCGTATCTAGATGTGATAGCAACAATACACTCTTCCTCAATCTTTCTTAAAGCAACGGAATTCTACTTCCTACTCATCCAAGATATTATGGCAGAACCCAAACTAAAGCAACACCCTGATGTTCTCTTCCTGTCAATAATATTTCCGGCCCAATCAGCATCAGTGTAACCATGAAGTCTCAAATCTTCGTAAGTATACCTCATACCAAGATTAATTGTCCCATATAAATATCTCAACACATTCTTAACATCGACCCAGTGTGTATGTATAGGCTCGGTCATGAATTGAATCAAAGTGTTAACTACGAAAAATATGTACGAATGGGTGTTCAAAAGGAACATTAGTGCCCCAATCAACTTTCATTATTTAGATGGATTCCCCAAATCAGCTCTAGCAGCTTCTCCACATAGCCTCTTGAAGTTCATCTCCATTGGTAATCTTTCTGACGGTTTCACCACATATTTCCATCATGAAAGGAAAATCTCACTAGGCCTCTTCCACACCCCTAATCCTAGGAAGTAGTGCATCAATCCAAGGTCCTTCATCTCAAATTCAAAAGCTATCTCCCTCTTGCACTCGAGAATTAGAGGCTCTCCACCTGTCAAGAATAAGTCATCAATATATAAAACCAAAATCAAGGGCATACCTTGGACAACTTTGAAGTATAGGTTTGGTTTAGCATTGCTTATTGTGAATCCAAGCTTCATCGGGTATTTATCCATGTGAACATACCAAGCCCTAGGGGCTTTATTCAATCCATAAAGTGTCTTCTTCAGCCTGCACACATGATTCTTACTGTCATGTACTTCAAATCTTTGTGGTTTCTCAACATATACTTCTTCGTGGAGTATGCCATGAAGAAATGTGGTCTTCACATCCAATTGGTGAAGAGTCCATCCCTAGCTAGCAGTAAGAGCTACAATAGATTGAATAGTGGTATATCGGGAAACCAGTGCAAATATATCATCATAATCTTCTCCCTCTTTCTGGGAGAAACCTTTAGCCATGAACCTCACTTTATATTTCTCAATACTTCCATCTACTTTATGCTTGATCTTATACAGTTATTTAGAAGTCACAATAGACTTCCCTTCAGACCTCGGAACCACTTCCCAGAAATGGTTCTTCATTATAGATTCATATTATTCTATCGCAAGATCCTTCCAGGCCTGCTCTTTCACTACTTCTTCAAAGTTGTGTGGTTTAGCATGTATGATGTTGCTCATAGCCACAAAATAACCCTAATATCGACATGGCTTCTTACTTTATATAAAGGCTTCTCGAGAAATGGCATGTCTTTAAGAATCCTGTAAGGTATCACAAAGCCATAATGGTCTCTTCTTGGTAAGAGGATAACATGTAGGAGGATCCAAGGGGTCCATAGGTTATAAGGGATCATCAGCAACATCAGTCTTAGGTTCATGCACAAAAGGACCTTCTAGGAGGTCCATGTCATCATCCTTCTTCTCAATATTGGGAGGAGGAGGAATATCCCTTGCTTTTCCAATGGAAGCATCTTCATCAAATTTCACATCCCTGCTAAAATCGATATTTCTTTGACTAAGCACATATATTCTAAAAGCTTTAGAATTTTCACAATATCCAATGAATATATCGTTCTTCCTTGAAGCTTCTAACTTATTCCTCTTGTCCTTTGGCACATGAAAGTATACGAGGAAAACAAATATCCTTAAGTTTCTAACATTGGGCTTCACACTTGTGAAGACTTCTTCGGGGGTCTTTTCACCCAAGGCTTGATGAGGGGTCCTATTTTGAACATAGACCGCAGTGTTGGCAGCTTCTCCCCATAGAAACTTTGGCAACTTTTGTTCATACAACATGGCTCAGGAAGCTTCCATGATGGTCCTATTCTTTATTTCAGCTAGTCCATTTTGTTGAGGATTGTAGGGTACAATAGTATCCTTCTTGATCCCATCTTTCTTGCAAAATTCAATGAACTCATTCAAAGTGAATTCTCCACCATTATCAAGCCTAAAGACTTTGATTCTCTTCCTTATTTGATTCTCTATCAGTGCCTTGAATTCCTTGAACATATCAAATGCCTCATCCTTTTGCTTCAAGAATAATATCCAAGTTTTGCGAGAGTAGCCATCCACAAAGATTGTGTAGTATAGGTATCCACCAAGAGATTTCACTGGCATGGGTCCACATAGATCAAAATGAATGAGTTGTAGAATGTCACTAGTCATGCTCCTACTAATGTTCCCTTTGATTTATTTCCACTTTCACATCCCAAATAGACCCCATCATGATCAACTTGAACCTCAAACATTCCAGAAACCATCCTTCTTACTTTAGGCAGAGCTTCATAGTGAATATGAGAAAACCTTCGGCACCATATCTCACTTTGATGGTTTCTATCACATACCAATGCTCAAATTGGTCTTCCATTGACTTTGTAGAGTCCTTCAATTCTTGATTCCAAAGTAAATGAATCCCGCATGCAAGATTCCATAGGCCAAGTGAGGACCTTTCCTATTATCAAGGAAACTCTCATCTATTTGTCTTCCAAGGAAAATATAGATACAAAGTTCTTCTTCAATCCCAAAACATACATAACATCATGTAGAGTTATAATTTTCCATAATCCGAATAAAATGAAATAAAACCAAAACCATTCACGGGACAAGTAGAATTGTCCCCGAGAATGATCTTCAATTTAGTCTCCCTCTAAACTAGGTTTGAGAGGACTATGCGATACCCAGTGAAGTGTCTAAAGGCTCCACTATCAACCAACAAACTATCAAATGAATCTGGAGGGGAGGAACTAGAAAGAGAAAAAATAAGAAAATATTCAGATTGAGTAGCAGCTGCATTATTTCCATACATTGTGTTCCTTGATCTATTTTGAGGAAGGCGGCCTTCTTCACGACCAATAGGATCCTCTCTCCTTCTTCTATCATTTGACCTATAGTTGTTGAAGCCTCGATTATTGTTGTAGTTGGACATTGGGGATCTTCACTTTTCTGGACAATCTCAAGCATAGTAACCATGCTTATGACAATTGTAGCATTGAATTTTTCTCAATCTTCTATTGGAGTATTTGGATTTAGGAGTAGGATTTCTTGGAGTAGATAGTCTTCCTTTTCCTTTCCTCTTATTTTCTTGAGTAGAAAATACAGAGGGTTCTCCTTCTTCATGCTTATAAATCCTTCCTCTAGAAATCATCCTAGTCTCTTCTTGAGTGCACTTGCCAACGAGCTCATCAAATGTCGGGAACTTTTCATTGTTTCTTATAGTAGTAATAAATTTTTCCCAAATTAAACAAAGGCCTCCAAGTGCAATGAGCACCAACTCTCTATCAAACATAGGTTCTCCAGTGATCAGTATTTGATCCTTGAGTTGGGATATCCTCATGAAATATGACCGCACAGTCACTCCTTTATGCATTTTGATGTCCTTTAATTGATTTTTCAAGGAGATAATATGGTTCAAATTGTTGCCCTCATACATCCCAATGAGCTTATCATAGATTTCCTTGGACTTCTTCAACTTAGAAATATAAGTAAGCAAATGATATCTTAAAGAATCAATAATGATTTTCTTTGCTTTGATCTCACCTTTCTTGTACTTGACCTTGATAGTAAGAGAAGCATTCTTTGGAGGCTCAAATACCTTTCCTTCCACACATTCTAAGACATCATTCTCATCCAAGGTCACTTCCAACCTGATTTTTCAAGCAGCAAAATTTGATGATTCATTCAGCTTCTCTCCCTCCTTGAAGTATGAGGTGTACATATTTACCAATTCAAATAAGCTTTTTCAAATCTTTCCAAATGGGATTTCTTGTCTCTTGTCTCCTTGGGCTTTTCTTCACCTCAGTGTTGATTCCATGTTAATTTTCAAGTGTCTTATGCTTAACACAATCATTTTTCCCAATTCTTCTTCAATTATCAATAAATTTATCCAATATAATTCAATCTTCCAGCAAAATAAGCAATTGTAGATAGAAAAATAAACCAATGCACAATAGAAAATAGCCAAGAACAATAGAGACACAAGATTTGGTCAAAGACCAGGGGAAAACCCCACAAGTGAGAAAACCCTTTCCAAATTTTTCTTCTATTATATTTTCATCAAATTTTCAATAGAGAGATACATAATTCAAGTACATCAATGATTCAAAGTTCAACAACTTTGACTATCCAAACCAACCAACCAATATCTAATGATGAGCACAAAAAGTCAAATCTAGTCAAGAGTAAAATCTGGAAATCCTAGTCAAAGTCAACAGCAAATGTAGTAGCCGTAATAAGTCAATGGTCAATGGTCAGATCACCTCCAAATCATCTAAGTCAATAGTCAAAAAATGTGGCCTCCTTTGTTGGTCAGATTTAACCAAAAACAGTCCCAAAATAGTGCCTGCAAATATGGTCAAAGTAAAACTTTGACCTGCGGAAACCCTAGACCTAAAATTGTTGAAAAGTGTAACTAGATTCAGTATTCATAATGACATGTAATTATGATTTTATGTAATGATATGTAAAGAAGAAAAATAAAAGTATTGTATTTCTTGCTTCATGGGTTTCATGGACAGGAGATTTTATTTTTGAGTCAAGACTCCCATTGAGAGTCTATAGAAATTACTTGTCATCTAGTCATAAAATGTTAGAGTCTTTGTCATGTTACACTTTGTAAAATGTCAAAATTATCTATGTAAAGTATCCTCCAAGACCTTGTCACTTATCCTCTTCAAGTCGGCCTACAACAATGGAAGAACTTGCTAGAAGAATTCAGCCTAACTACTTGTGATCATGTCAGCCTAAAGGACATGTAATGAAGTGTATATATAGCCACACTTCGCCTCACTTAGAGGAAATCAACTCGACAAGCTATTCGATAAAGAAGAAGTGCGAAGGAGAGCCCAGTAGCAGAAGTGTGAAGAAGGATGGCGAAGAAAGTTTCTTCTGGGTATAGCAAAGGAGGTTTCTTCTGGGTATAGAAAAGGAAACTTTCTTCTGGGTCAGCGAAGGAGAGTTACTTATGGGGATTACGAAGGAATGATTCTTCTAGGGTCAGTGAAGAAAGTGTTCTTATGGAATACTTGTTCTAGCTGATCGAGATAGAGATCAAGAATAGAGACCGATATTCTTTAGAGGAAGTCAGTAAGATCATAGAGACTAAGATTCTCTAGGAAAGGCCGAGAAGAAAAAGTGTGAAGGATAGAGACTGATTTTCTCTAGAAGGAGCCAAGGAGAGAAGTTCAAGATCAAGAATAAAGTTCAGAAAGGGAAGAGGCAGAGCATCAAGGTTAGTGACAAGGTTCTTGGGAGGATATTAGAGTCAAAGGTCTTTGTCAAGGTCTTGGTACTCATCAATTAACGATCTAAAAGAATAATTTTTATTGGGTTTTCCTCTCAAGAGGTGAGAGGTATTTTCCTTGGCTGAAAAGCCTACATACTATGTCACATTTCTTTAATTGTGCATATTGGTAATTATCTTGATGAAAAGAACACAATAATAACATAATGAAGAAAATATTATAAGCTAAGAAGTAAAAGTATATCACAAGCAATTATCAAGCAGAGAAAACTTTTAATTATTCATGCCCTAGATTTATCAACATGATATCAGAGTTAAGGTACTAAATTCAAGAAGGGGCATTCAAGAAAGTAGATACACAAGAATCAAGCTTCAGAGAAGGATCAAAGAAATTCAAAGAACACCAAGCAAGAAATCAAGATATTCATCGTACCAAAACCCTAGATCGAAACAAATATACTCTAAGTCTTAAAATTATTTTCAAGAAGGAAGCAGGAAGAAAGACCGAAACCAAAGAAGCACTTTTGAGATCATCACTCATACACCATCAAAGGAGTGGAATCTCTTCAAAAACTAAGGTGAGATCGAAAGGAAATATTCTCTTTATTGAAGCAAGGATCTCATTTTGAAGAAGATTATCCCATAGTAAGAAGTCTTCCCTCGTCGAAGTAAGTACCTTCTTAAAAGGATCATTTGAAGCAACAAGTTCGTCATCATTATCAAGTTGAAGATTCTGTCTTCACAGGTAAGTACCTTTTTCTTATAATCTAATATAGTAAAAATGACTTCATGTTTCAAGGAGAACCATAAGCTGGTCGGGATATCAAACTTCCTTATATGGAAAAGAAGGATAGACATAGTCCTCGAGGTAAAATACGTCATTGATCATGTCCATGGAAAGTTCTCCAAGCCATCCAAAGGAAGGGATCTAAAGGCTCAAAAGATTCTTAAGGAATCTATCAAAATCCCTCTCATTTCCTATGTAGCTGAGTTGGAGACATCTAAAGAGATATATGATGAGCTGGTAGAACTTTTCTTTGAGATCACAATAGAAAAGACCATATCACTTATATCTTATCTATATAAACTGAATGTTCCAAAGGATGAAGGGATATCTTCATGCCTTTCAAAATCTGATAAAGACATGATCTTCGTTGTTCTAAATGCATTGACCGATGAACAAGGTAACCTCATATCTACTAAGGAAGAGGAATCTATCCCATTCATCAAATTATGGTCTTTATGCAATTTAGAAGAATACATGATGAAGAAAGTAAGTGACAATAGATCAGATAAAAGGGATCAATTTGTGACAAAAAGAAAAGGGAAATTTGGAAAGTTTGGTCCTCAAAAGAAAAAGAAGAACATGGCTAAGTTAAGATGTTATGGATGTCAAGAACTTGGGCATTATAGAAGAGAATGTCCTTAACATAAGAAGGACAAGAGGGATACGGAAGAAGCCCATATTACTAAGGAAGTGAAAGAACCTGAGACAAATAAGCTTAAGAAAGAAGAAGTAAAAGATCTCTGCAATGACTGAGATGATTTAGAAGGTACTTTCCACTTGTAATTTGAAGATAGGAAGTAGTAGGATGCATTTGATTAGAAAATAGCATCATGATAGAAGAATTAGAAGCAAGAACTCTTGATACAGGAAGAAAAAAGAATGTCTGGAATAAATTCTGTTGATTACAAAGAATATGGGATATTGGGAACCTCATTGAAATCTAAAAAAATACTTATAGAAAGAAGTAGTGGTCATCATCGACAGGGATCATCATATAATAGTCAATAAGGAAACATATGTTGGGTGAGGATATGAAAGATCCTCAAGTTTCTCCGATGGAATCCTTATCAGAGGATTCACCGATCTAGAAAGAAAGCAATGGTTTCATCAAGAATTCCAACTCATGGGATTCAAGAGATGAGGGTATGATGACATAACAGTGAAGCAGGATAAAAATTGTTTGTTCAAAAGAATTTTCTACAAGACGTTTGGATGACCCAAAGGAAAGATGAGGTATGAATGCATACATAGATTATTATGAAAGACATGTCATATGGTTGTAGACAATATGGATCACTATTTTCATATTGGGAAATATGATCAAAAGAAGAAAGGATCTCCTCCTTCGAAATATTGCAGAAAATCATAAGTCTCACTAGATGAAATCAACATAATATGTTTTCATGTGAATCATGAGGAAGCTAACTACAATTAAGGAGCTCTGGTTGGAAGCTTTTGGGATTGAAGTGTGTGAAAAGAAGAAATCGTAAAATATGCAGCAAAGATAGAAGGAATTCAACATCCGAGGCCAAGAAGAGTTGACTGGAATATCTCCCAGAATTATATGAAGACTCTGATAAGAGTCGAAAAAAGCTGGAGAACCGTGACAATGGATATCCTTGGGAGATGTGTCAACATGCGTGCAAGATGTTGATACCTATAGGAAGATGTCATGATGAAAGACCATCACAAAGGTAATGTTTGATTTAAGTGTTCATTTTTATTTTTTGAACTAACATCTAGATGGGCTTATGTAGGACTGCCAAAGGGAATATCTGTGGATGACTTCCAGGAAGACCATATAGAAGGATGTAAGAGCCTTCCAAAAATATGGCATGAAGAAAGCAGCATGATATGAAGCAAAGCCAGATGGAAAAACTAATGAATCACTTTTTGATGAAAGGAATGAGGACATGACTGACTCATGAACAAAAGTGATGGATGATTTGTGCCTTATGAATAAGTCCCAAAAGATGAAGATTCCATAACAAATAATAAATTCATGACATCAAAGGAAGGAGATCTTCAAGCAGATGGTTGTTCCATGATCTCCACTTGAGGAGCTGTTGTAAGTCCCTAGTTAAGAGGGAGCCTGAAAAGAAGTTTCTTACTTGGAAGAAACTTGAAAAGTCCTAAGCCAAGAGGGAGCTTAGGTACATTCCTTTTGTAGGAATGAGTACATTCCTTTATTGGAATATGTCCTTCCTATTTGAGAGGGAGAGATAGACACATCATTCTGGTCTTCATTTGGGAAGACAGAATGGAGGGTTTGGTAATTATTTGGCATCTGATACTCTTTGAGGATGAGATAGGGCATCCAATAGAATAGTAGTCATGGAGGGCCGATATTCTTTGAGGGATGTGGAGTCCAAGATAAGAATAGTCCTAGTGGAACACACCCTAAGCACCCGAGTGGGGGATGTTCTGAGAGAGATAATGATGAGTGTTTATAAATCATTGGTCTCGCCAACATTGATCTCAGATCTTGTGGAGAGATGGAGTTGTTGCTCAAGGCCTTGCTATGTAACAATGTTGGTTGATATGATGATATACAAATGAGTTACCAATCTGAAAATTCTTCTTATGAGAAATTATTCAGATTGAAAATGTCCAAGTACCATTATGAATACCTCCCTCATTAAGAGGGAGTGTTGAAAAGTGTAACTAGGTTCAGTCTTCATAATGACATGTAATTATGATTTTATGTAATGAGATGTAAATAAGAAAAATAAAATTATTGTATTGCTTGCTTCATGGGTTTCATGAGAAAGAGATTTTATTTTTCAGTCAAGACTCCCATTAAGAGTCTTGAGATCATAAAATGTTACACTTTGTAAAAGGTTAAGCTTATATATGTAAATTATCATCTAAGACCTTGTCACTTATCCTCTTCAAGTTGGCCTAAAACTATGGAAGGACTTGCTAGAAGAAATTGGCCAAACTACTTTTGATCATGTCAGCCTAAAGGGCATGTAATGAAGTGTATATATAGCCACACTCGGCCTCACTTAGAGTCAAGAAACTCATAAAGTTATTCAATAAAGAAGAAGTGTGAAGGAGAGCCTAGTAGAAGAAGTGACAAGAAGGATAGTGAAGTAAGTTTCTTTTGGGCATAACGAAGGAGGTTTCTTCTGGGTATAGCAAAGGGTACTTTCTTTTGGGGTCAACGAAGGAGAGTTACTTCTGGGGATTATAAAGGAAGGACTCTTTTGGGGTCAGTGAAGAAAGGGTTCTTCCGTAATACTTGTTCTGGGTGACTCAGATAGAGATCAAGACTAAAGACCGAGATTCTATAGAGAAAGTCAGTAAGATCATAGAGATCGAGATTCTCTCTGAGAAGCCAGAAGAAGCAGTGTGAAGGATAGAGACCAAGTTTCTCTAGAAGGAGATGAGGAGAGTAGTTCAAGTTCAAGAAGAAAGTCGAGAAAGGGAAGAGGAAGAGCATCAAGGTTGGTGACATTTTTCTTTGGAGGATACTAGAGTCAAGGGTCTTTGTCATGGTCGTGGTACTCATGAATTGAAGATCTAGAAGAAGAATTTTGTTCAGGTTTTCCTCTCAAGTGGTGAGAGGTTTTGGCCCTGGCTGAAAAGCCTACATACTGTGTCACTTGTCTTTTATTGTGCATATTGGTAATTGTCTTGATGAAAATAACACAATAATATATCACAAGAAATTATCAAGCAAAGAAATCTTTTAACTATTCATGCCCTAGATTTCTCACCAAAAACCTTGGTCAACATTTGTTAAAATGTTATGAAAAAGTTTGTTCAACCTCCTAGTCAAATCATCCTTCCAAACCAATCATAAATCTAGTCAAACAAGGTCAAATCCTCCATAGTCAACGCTATTCAAACAATCCCAAACAGAAGTCAAACTCAATCAAGAAAAAATATCCTCCTCTTTGCATGTGTGAGCTCAGACCTCCTATTTTAGACTTGTACAAACCAATCAAATCAAGAGAGAGAAGATTATGTGATGTGTTTTGATGCCTCCAAGTGATGTGACATTATGTGTATTTATATTACTCTTAGGGGGTTGAATATCCTTGCCCAAGCCGACTTGTACTTTTGTGCACATGTGGGTTTCACATCAAAAATAATATATTTCCTTGATCAAATTAAATTATTCCAAGGGCTAGTAGGGTATTTTCAGGATAAGGAAAGCTTCTCAATGGAAATAATTTCTCCTTGAGCCTCCAAATTTCAACAGAACTCACCCTTTAACAGATATTTTCCACATAAATTTCTGACCTTTTCCATAGGAAATGATCACAAATACCTCGGCTCCTTCCATAGAGAATTGATATGCTCCTTAGTTATTGACTAAGTTTTGTACCTTGAGATCTATAGTTTTACTTGGATGAATTTTAGTGCCAAATAAGGTTGAATGGATCTTTTATTTATACTTGTTTATTCATTGAACAACCATGTTTATTGGAAGGGGGCGATGTGAGTACAAGGAGTTTGACTTGTGTATAAAATTCAATTTATTTCGATTTATTTTATTTGTCAACAATTTATGGTGGTAAATGTTGATCCATATATTAACAATTGTCTTCTTATATTTTTTCTTATCTTCAACCAACGCATGTTCCTACAACACGCTAAAACTTATGAGGAGAATCAACTCATAGAATGTTAACAGTTTTTCCAATGTTTACCACAAGATATGGGTACAAGCTCTAGCTTCCATTTACATCTCTTTCAAGAATAGAACTCTTTGAAACAGTCATAGTGTTCATCTTCTTTCTACCATTATACCCTCAAATGGTATCCTCCTTACATTCATTATTCTCAATACTCTCATCATCATCACTACAATATACAATATCTTTCACCACAAATTGCTATTTTGAATACAATGATACCTGCAATCTTTCTAAAGAGAATTTGGGTCAAGTTATAGGTTTAGGGTGTTTTAATATCAATTTCTTTTCTCCCTGTAAAATTACCAAGATGTTGTCAGCACAAACATCTGAAAGTAGAACTTCAATCTGTTTATATATTGAAATGCAACATGTGTGTAAGTATGCCAAAGTACCATCCAAGTTGAAGAATAACCATGATCACCCTCATCCATAGCATCTAGGATTTGGCCCTTGAATTGACCTTGATCATAGCATAGTTGAACCTTAGGAATTAATGATAATACCTCAACAATCTCCCCCTTTGTCATTGATGGAAACAACCTGAGTAAAACATTTGCAAAAATGGATGGATGATGCCCGAGAATATAAACATCTCCCCCTAAATTGATGGCTTGTTTTACTCTGCTTCTTTTTCTCCCCCTTTGTAATCAATGACAAGAAATAACTCCCCTTTTCTTTTCTGCCACTAGACTTCTCCCCCTAATATTCCTACCAAAAATGTATTTTAAACTTTGTTGAAGGAGATTATACCTTTTTTTATTCTTTACTAGATGGAACCTATTTATTTCTTCAAGGAAAAGTCTCTCTGCAGTATTTAAAGCCTCCTGATAACATAGATTCTCACATTTTCTCTCACCAAGGCTTTGAAATAAGTGTAACTCTTTCTCAAGTATCCAAAGAAATTTCATGCCTTGTTGTGACTTTTGAGGTGCATCCATCCGTGTGGTTGGCGTTTATTAAGTGTCAAAAATCCAACCAAGTTGTAAATTGACCTATGACATTTTGTTTGCAAATATGTCTAGTCCACGTAAATGTGCAAGTTTGATCGTGATCAACTATGTCACTTTTGACCGAGACTTCAACTAGTAATAAGCGTAGGGGAAGGTGGACATCCATAAAGAAAGGAAAAGTACATAAATGAAGGGAGACATTGTTGATAAATCTAGGGTAGCTATATTAATTGATTTATCTTCTTGATACCTGCTTGTGATGTATTTTCATTTATCTTGATTAAATTCTTCTTCAAGTTGATTATTATTGTGTTCTTATCATCAAACAGCTACCAAACCATAAAGAACAATAATACAAGAGTACACAAGATATAGGCTATCATCCAGGGAAAAAACCTCTCCTCTTGAGAGGAAAACCCACAAGAGCTCTCTCCTTTTATAGAAATTCAAATGACAAATTCCAAGAGCTTTGACCCTTGACTAAGACCCCTCCAAAACCAAGTCAGACTTTTTTGTTTTCTTTCCAATTCAACCTTGCCTTGATGTTGTTGAAACTACTTCTCCATTCTCAACTTTGGATCTGCAACACTAGAATGCAACATCGGCCTCTCCTCCTGCAATTCTCGGCTTCCTGTACTCTTCTGCAATTTTCGCACGTGTGACAGATATGTGGAAGTTTGAGTCATTTTACTCCTTTGCTTGACTAGGCTTCTTCTCCTCAAGATCTCGGCTTTCAAATTAAACTATTTTGACACTGATTTCTGGCTCTTTAGTATGATTTATGGGTTGTAACTCTCTTTTGACACGTGTGATGAGAGTTACAACCCAGAAAGCAATCCTTGAAACTTCGCTTTTCCTTTCCTTGTTTCTCCTCTTTCTCCCCTCATTATTCTTCTTTCTTATTGTGCTTCCATGAGTTTCTTGGATTCTCTCCTTTACAAATGAGGTCGAGTCCTTTATATTGGCTTCTTGTCCATGTTTGTAGGTTGACTTATCACTGTCTCTAGGCTGAATTGTCACTGCTTGATAAGTTGACTTGTTATTTGCATCATGACGAGGTCTTGGAGGATATTTTGACTCTACTTTGACTCAAATAAAAAATTTCTTTACAATATGTAACATTCCAAAATGGGTCTTCAATATGAAAATGGATCAATTGACCTAGAAGCACTGAATTGGTGCTTGACCTAAAAATAACTTTTCTTGAGCATGAAACCCATGCCTCAAGATCAACAATAATAAATTTACTTTTCTCTTTACATCAAATACAAAAATCATGATTACATATTTCATTATGAAGACCAAACCTAGTTACATATTTCAACACTCCCTCTTAACTAAGGAGGTATTCACAATCTATACAAGGTACTTAGACATTCTCAAACTGAAGAATTCTCATAAGAAGATTTGCATTGGTAATCCATCTCATAAGCTACTTCCTTAGATTATGCCAGGGCATCTCATCATACCAACTAGCATTGTCACATAGAAAGGCCTTGAGTAACAACTCTATCTCTCCACAAGATAAGATAACAATGCTGGCGAGACCAATGATTGACAAACACCATCATTATTGTCTCTCAAGGCACATACCCCACCCAAGTGTTCACAGGGTATGTCCTTTTAGGACAATTCCTATCTTGGAATGACACATCCTAAAGGAATTTCCTCTTCGACTACTCTTATCTTGCATTCCCTACCTCATCAAAGTATCATAATCGATCTCAGATGCTTACCCAATCCTTAATTATTTCTACACAATATGAAGACAACACTGATGGATTATCTCTCCTCATGGCATCCACTAAGACTTACGAATGTTAGTCCTAGTATAGTGCATGGCACATGAAGTAGAGAACCATCTTTGACACTCCCTCTTAACCAGGGAGGATAACCCATTCCTATAAAAGGAATGTACCCAAGCTCCCTCTTAACCAGGGAATTTTCCAAGATCCCTCTTAACTAGAGACTTGTTTCCAATAGCTTTTGTTGGCTTAGTGGGTCCTGACCCAGGTTCAGAGATAGTTTCACCAAAAAAATCCCTACAATATTGGCCCTTTCGGCATCAATCCGCAGAGCATGGACTGAAGTCTCACCCGAAGTAGTATGGGGGGATGTTGGAACCAAGTCTCCGTACCCAGAGATAAGCGTGATGTCATTTTATGCCCTAAATTTTCCTTCGCGCAGATCGATAAGCCTTTAGGGTTTATCGATTTTACTACCCTTAATCAACTTCTATACCTCTGGAATTGTTTACAACTGTCTTTCGCAGACCCTGAAAAGGTGAATCCACTATTTACGTGCATCAAAGATTACGTATAACCCAGTAATTACTCAAATTAGCTTAAGTGTTCGATAAATTCAACATAGAACAAGATAATCTTCGTGTAAACAATTAACAGTAAATGTGTTCATATAATAGTATAAGTAATGTAGAGTTGCGCATCAATACATCATTATTTCATAAACCAATTATAACATAAGGTGCAATCATATAAATAGAAGTAAAGAGATAAACACAAGTATTTCTGCAACAATCTTCTTTATTAATACTCAGTTCTTCTTACAGACTCAAGACTTCCCTGCGCAAACAACTGCAAGGGTCCACACACTCAACTGCGGACTCTACTCTAGGCCTTTGCACACATAGTTGCAGAGCCTTTATTCCTAATCTTCTTTGCTAACTCTTTAGACCTCTCCCATAGACCAAAAACATTACTTCTCCATTACCATGCCTTAGACTCTCTAAGACACACCTATTTATACAATCCCATGGTCCACGAACCATGGGAATATCTTCAAAAGTCGACTCAACTTACATAAAACAAGGGTAAAACCCTTTATGACTCTTTAATTATCTACGCACTCCACGACCACAACTTGCGGAGACTTTATATCTTTATACAACAAAACTTGGGCTTTTGCCACAAAATTGACCCTAAGGACCCCATCCCAACAGGACCCCAACACAAATTTCGTGACTCACCCTCGAGTCACTCTATTGGAACAGAGATCTTACTACGAAGATCCCCCATCTCCACTCATGCCACTTCTACCTCATCTGCGCTCTGCATGGTTTCCTGCTTGATCTGCTCCACCAGCTGCTTTGTTGCTGGTCCTGCACTCTCCTCCATGATTTTCTGTTGCGTACTCTGTAAATTTGCCAATTTCTCCTGAACATTGGTGGAGATGATGTAGGCCTCATCCAACCAAGGCTTCAATTTTGCCTTGAGGGCTGCCTCTCTCTTCTGCATTGCTTCCACCTGTGTAAACAGTTGTCTCAACCCCTGCAGCTTAGCAAGGCGTTGTGCGGCAACAACGGTGCGCGTCATCGCCCTTACTTCATCATATTGTTGCTGGAGTTTGCAAGCTTTTGTATTCAAGGCTTGTAGGGTGGGATCTTCCTGCAGAGTCGTGACTACCTCCATTGTTTGCTCAAAAAGCACGGTGCAGTCTACCACCGCAGCATCCACTGTCATGACTCTGTTGTGGCCACAACCACCACCCTATTAAAACTTGCTCTGGCAGCAAATTTGAATGGGTCCCCTAGACGTTTGACCTTTCGTTTCTAACTGGAGTTGTTACATGGAATTATGTCTTCTAAGCTAAATGATCACACCCACTTTGTAAACCTCTGCGGAATGACGTATTTATAACCCAGTCTGGCCCTATATTCATGTGCTTTCATCGGGACTTTTCTCAATCCTCATAAACATTCATGGTACTCTATGCCTGCACATATAACCACCCCCACTCTTTACCCCTCAAAACCTTCCATCACATCTTTATTCCTATTATAACTCTTTTATAATAGAATGGTTTGCAAAGCACGCATGACTTAACATCTCCGCACATCCTCGTTGCATACCTTTATTGTATATCGCAGGTCGCATTGATCAAAGGGCAAAGCCTATCTATCATGAATAAATTCGACGTGATCAGACCTCCAATCGCAAATCGCAATCGCACTTTGCTAAGACACAAAGCCCAAGCTTCAACGTTCCGCAAATGGCGGACCCACCAGGATTATCCAGCATAATACATATATTTTCAGGTCCACTCCCCCTATCGCATATCGCAATCGGCAGAGCCCAAGGCTTATACATAAGGCGCGATGTGATTAGCGGATCCAATGATAACTATAGACCTGGGTGAAAAATATTTGAAGTCCAACCTTATGGTCCAGTCGCGGGTTTTCCCATGTTTCCCCGTGTATTTCGATAAAATGTTATGGTCCGGGTTTTTAAAGGAAAATCCCATATGGCGGACCCGGCGGAACTATTAAACATAACGCATAATTTTTTTCGGATCTGCTTCCCCTATCGCATATTGCAATCGGTGGAACCCAAGGCCCATACATAAGGCGCTCCACGATCTGGCAGACCCGCCGAGATTATTAAGCACAACATAATATGATTTCGGGTCCGTTTCTGCCATCGCAATATTGGAGTTCGGCAGTTCAATAAGCCCGATTCCTCTCCACTGAAACGATGTGATGCGATAGTGTTTCGCAGACCTGATAGGGTATGCGTTCCCGTCTATAATATTTCAAGTCTGGATTTTGGAACCGGTTATGTGTTATGCGCTAATTTTCAATGTAAATCGGATTTATGCTTGCGGGACTTAATAAATGCATGAATTAAAAACCCAGGGCCTACTCGTTGTTAACAAGACTTAAGAAATTAAAGGAAACATGCCAGATCTATTAAAACTCAAACTTCAAAGGCAAACTGATATTCCTCTAATCCATAGCGCGATGCAATATGGCAGACCCGTAGGGATTATTAAATGCAATACATACATTTTCGGGTCCGGACAATCGCAAATCACAATCGGTGGGACAAGGGGGATGTTGCCTATGACTGCCCGCTGCGATGTGCGATTGTGACTCGATCACATCACAACCTTGGCTGAACCAGGGACCAATTCTTTCACACTTGTTCCTTTTGATTTTATAAAAGTGTTATTGAGAGCAAGATTTGTGTTTTTAGGCATGCTTGTCATATTTCTCTTAATCATAAGCTAATATTAACTATTTCGGCAGGTGAGGACCAAGAGAAGAGAGGCACGTTCGAGTGGACCGGTAACGGATGAATGCGATTTATATCAATACGACACCTCTGCACTGCCGATGTTGATATTGCAAAAACATACTTTACAAGAAAGGGATACGAAGTGCCATAGTGCATAATGGATGCATGCTCTATGTTCAATGGAAGCACTCATGACAGCACCGATCCATCAAGATGTCATTACATCCAAATACACCTTAAAACATGCCAGATGTGGGATGATGAGTGCAGTGTCTTTAGTTTCCTTCAGGAAATGATAGGGAATAACGTCCTCTCCATATAGGTGTAGAGAGATGACATGCAATCACACTCTCTTAATCGAAATCCTTTCATTTTCCCTAGAAAATAAAACACCCCATCAAATGTAGCCTCAAGGTGTCGGTAGTTGGATGGGTCGTTCTACATCCGTATATTTAATTTGTATATTGAATACGCTGGGAAGATGGAGGGTCAGGGAGATACAGAGAGTCAATTTCTCCCTGCATAAGTATTACCTCTGAAGATGGAGGGTGGACCTTTTTGTTGGGCAGAATAGCTTTTGATTTATTGTGCTAATAAACAAGACTGTTTGGGTCAAGAAGGAGCCTTTTTCAGATTCATTTTCCTCTTCTTTCATGTGTTTAGAATCAGGATGTTGTTGTTGGCATAAATATAAATGTGATTTGTTTTTGTGCAGATTGATAACAGACAGTTCGTGACTAGTCTTGGTTATTCAAATATGATTTGTTACCATGGTTAATTCATGAGCGATTGTTGATTCGAGACTTTTTTAAACATTAGTTGTAAGTTTTATTTGTATGGAAAGGAATGTGTATCCTTTATAAGTAATTAGATTGCAATTAAGATTTAATACAGCCTTGTTCATCTATGAACTAGTAATTGATTCATTAGGACTTGGAATCTATATATGATGTTTAACCTCCTTTGTTATGCTCCTGCATGGATAGATTAGAATAGTTGGGATTAGCATAAGTAGTTAGAATTAGTGTAGATAGGATTCGATACACATAGGTTAGTTGTTTCTTTTGTTGATTTAATTGAAGTCTTCCTCCAAGAAGCAATCTTTCAACACCTATAACAGTTTACGGGATCCTTTAAAACCCGTTGGAACTAGCCACTCCAAATGAAAGTGGATCTAATTGGGGTCTGCGATCAGGTTAGCTCCCCTTGTTGGCATAGCAAACATTCGCTACATCAACAAATTGGCGCTAGAAGGAGGAACTGAACCGCCGTCCACAGCTTTTTATGATTTCATCTGTAAATGTTGTGTTTGATTCGAAGAGATTAATGCATGGATCGTAAAGGTCGAAAATATCCTTCCTCCCATTTGGAAAAGCCTCATTTCAAAGAAATAGAGATCCCTCTAAGTCCCGTGTTTGGGTCACCCAAAGAAGAGGAGACTGTGGGAGTATCCTTTCACTTAGGAACAACCAGTCAGAGTACTTACTCGGGCTTACGCTCGTTCACTCTCTCAGCTCCCCATCTTTCACTCTTTACCTCCGACAACCAAAGAAAAGAAAGCCTCTCAATCATCCAAGAAGAATAATGGGAGTGATAACAAAGGGGCTGAAATCAAAGAAAAGGATACCACAAATGTGGAAGCTTTGCATCGGATCATTAATAAATTGAAAAACATAGTCATCGATATGAAAAGGAATTCTGGAGAGAGTACAAGTGGGAATGGAGGAGATTATAACAATAGAAAACCTTTCAAACCTTTCTATCGTAAGAAGACAGAAGGTGGTCATGGTCAACTTGCACTGTCTGCTCCACCCAATGAAGGGAATTTAAATATGGAAGAGTTGGCTCTTATTAGATCGCTCCTTAAAAACGAAGAACCTATAGTGGAGCTAGAGCCAAAACAAGAAAATGAGGAAGAAACCAAGTAGAAGAACCCTTGGACAAAAAATCTCAAATCAATGTACTGTGGGATTTCTATACAAATGAGAACGATGACGATGAAGGAGATAGTACGGCAGAAATACACACTAATGAAATCCACACACGAAGTAAGGGGCCACTTGCAGATGCGATGAAGCCTGTAGACCAGACAAAGGAAGATGTTCGCCCTTTGAAGGCATCCACTCCTAAAGTTCCTGTTGAGAAGGGTAGACCTAGTGGTGATTTCAAGAATACTCCAGTTGTGAATTATCCACAAAAATATAATACATCTCTGACTGCAACGAAGGTGACTCAAAATGGTAAACTCCCACCTAAGAATGGAAAAACCGGTATGTTTACTCTACCCTACCCTATTTATAACATTGATTACAATATTTTGGATGATCTTAAGAAATCCCGAGCTAATATCACATACTTCGATTTGTTAAAGTTAATGCAACAAAGAGATTTGCTTTTGAAAGCTATGAATCAATGAAATTGCAAATCTCCCACCAATCCAAGTAGTCAAACCAAAAATTTGGTGTCCAGACCTGTTAGTACCTCCAGTACATCCCAAACGTCACCAGCCATGGAAGCCACTCTATCAAAAATAAATCGAACGCCCCAAGATGTCAGTGCAACCATGATAGGAAGGAAATCAAAAATCCATGACTCCACCTTTCCTTATCACATTTGAGATCTTCAACATGAATGTACACAATTGCTTGGTAGATTCCGGTGCCTTGTCCACTGTTATGCCTTACGCTGTTGCTAAAAGACTTCACGTGATACCCGAGAAAATTGGAACTTGAATTATGCAATTGGACAGAATGAATGTGAAAGTAATTGGGGAATTGAAAGATGTGTTGGTTCAGATGGCTACCAAACCACAGTACACACAAGTCATTGACATAGTGGTAGTCAACATACCCGAGGCTTATGGAATGCTGCTTAGTAGGGATTGGTCAGCAAAACTGAATGGATATTTCTCAACTGATTGGTCCTATGCCTCAGAAGGGAAAAGGTGATATGTTGAGGGTTGATCGAGAAAGATACATGAAGTATGTGGTGACAGAACTAAATGGCCCCAATGAACGTGTAATGTTTACCAACTCTATCCTTGGGAATTATAGTTTTGACGCTTGTGCCATCGAAACCTGTTTCGAAGAATTCCATGCAGAGACAGTTGAAGAAACTGTGAAAAACACACAGTTGGAAGCTCTCCCCTGCAATCCAACTCATGAATTATCCTATATCATAGTAGATGATAGGACTAATTTCGTAGAAAGCAGTTTAATTGATGTAAAATTAGATTCTATATTTTGGACACTCTATTTTGATGGCTCTAACTGCCTTGAAGGTGCAGGTGCTAAGAGTATTCTCATTGACCCACAAGGGAACCAACAGCCGATGGCCAGCCGGTTGGAGTTTGCATGCACCAACAACATGGCAGAGTACGAAGGCTTGCTGCAAGGCCTGAAGAAAGCCATTGATATGAAGGTGAAAAATCTTAAAGTTTTTGGTGACTCACAGATAATTTTCGACCAGGTAAGGAAAAGGATACGTTGCAATTCGTCACACCTGGTAAGATGCCAACATGAGGTATGGAGCTTAATTGACAATTTTGATTCTTTTAATATCACATACATACCTCGAGGGCAAAACCAAGATGCCGATCTGATGGCTAGTATGGCTTCAAAACTTTTGCCTGATCTTAGATTAAACAAGAATAAATATTATTTTGAATTGATTTTCAGACCATCCATGCCTGATAACATCTCAAATTGGAAGGTGTTCGAAGATGATGAGCAAATCCTTGAGTTCCTGCACTACAAGAAGACATTCAAAAATGCAGTCATTGATGAAAAAGAGCATGACAAGCTTATGAATGAGAGGGGAGATGAGGAAAAGGATCAGTCCAATATAATTCCCAATTCAGTTGTCAAGATGGAGCACTTGTATGACCTGCATGATAAATTCAAGAAGTCGACTAACTGAAAAATGCATAGCTCATCCATGAAGTATGAATCGGTCAACCTTGGAACCAAAGAAGACCCAAAAAATGTTAATTTGGGCTTGGGATGCTCTCCACAAGAAAAGGTTGTGTTTGTTAAGTTGTTTAAAGAGTACAAGGATGTCTTTGCATGGACATATGGTGACTTAAAAACCTTCGATACCAGCATTATGCAACATGTGATTCCGTTGGAGAAGGATGTTAGGCCATACCAACAAAAGCTTCACAAGATGCATCCAAGCTTGGAACCGTTGGTGAAGAAAGAATTAAACAAAATGTTGGATGCCAAAATCATTTTTCCTGTCAGGCACACCCGCTGGGTAGCCAATCTCGTGCTAGTACGAAAGAAAAATGTAGACATCAGGTTATGTATCGATTTCAGAGACCTGAACAAAGCATTGCAAAAAGACAACTATCATGTCCCTTCTATGGAACACATTCTTCAATGTGCCTCTGGGTATGAAATGTTGTCCCTATTGGATGGGTTTTCAGGATATAATCAAGTGTTGGTATCTAATGGGGATCAGCTTAAGACAACCTTCAACACTAAATGGGGCACTTACGCATATCGTAAAATGCCTTTTGGACTTATTAATATGGGCACCACATTCCAGAGAGCTATGGACATAGCTTTCCGAGGATTGATTAACAAATCAGTAGTAGTGTACATGGATGACATTATTGTGTATTTGTATCACAAAAGGGATCATATCTATCACCTGAAACAAATTTTTGAAAGATGTCGAAGGTATGGAATATCGTTGAATCCCAAGAAGAGTGTTTTCACAGTTACAGAAGGGAAATTACTAGGTCACATCCTCTCTAAAGAAGGGATTGTTATTGATCCTGAAAGAATAGAGACCATCATAAGAATACAACCCCCTGCAAATAAAAGGGCAATGCAATCTTTCTTCGAGAAGATTAATTTCGTCTAGAAATTTGTCTCAGGTTTTGCAGAAATAGTGCATCCCATGCAGCTAATGATGAAGAAAGAAGTTGTGTATAGGTGGAGAGATGAAGCTAAGAAATCGTTTCAGCAGATTAAGGAGGCCATCGCAGAAGCTCCTGCATTGGTCAGCCCCAATTTTGACAAGGAATTCTTCTTGTACACTTTTGCTTCTGATGTTTCATATGCCGCAATCCTCACCCAAAAAAATGATGATGGCAATGAAATCCCTATTTCTTATATGAGCTCTAATCTTCAGGGAGCAAAACTGAACTACCCAGACGTGGAGAAACAAGGTTTCATGGTTTTTAAAGCCGTAAAACATTTCAACCCTTATTTATTAAATACCGAGACTAAAGTAATTGTTCCCCACCCTGCTATAAGAGCCCTCTTCGTGCAGAAAGAAATGGGTGAACGAAGAAGGAATTGGATAACCGCACTTCAATAATTCGACCTCGAGATTAAGCCGGCGAAGATAGTTCGAGGGCAGGGATTGTGTAGGCTAGCAGCAGAAGCCTTGGCAGATAAAGAAGGGGCGTCTGAAGAACTAGAAGCGAAGAGCATATAGAATGCACAAGTAGAATTCAAGGAGGAGTCCCTATGGATTAATGAGATGATGATGTGTGAGTGAAAAACTTTGGAAGTCCCCTTGGTCCCTGAGTCATGGTATTACAAAATACGCTTTTATTTAAGACGGGGATCATGTCCTGAGCACATGGATGCATCACAAAGGAGAGCACTCAGATTAAAATCTAATTAGTATCTCTTGGCCAATGGCACATTATACAGGAAAAGTTATGATGGAGTTTGGCTAAGGTGCTTGGAAAAGGATGATGTCGATCATGTCTTGAAAGAAATGCACAACGGCCCAGCAAGTGGTCACTATGGAGGAGAGACCACTGCTCACAAAATATTAAGAGTCGGATATTATTGGCCCACACTGTTTAGAGACTCGCATGCCTATGCTCGGAAATGCAAGGTATGTCAAACTGCCGCAAGACAAGAAAGAAATCCAGCCGTTCCCCTTAGGCCCGTTATGATCTATCACTCGTTCCAGCAATGGGACCTAGATGTCATAAGTGAGATCACTCGGAACTCTTCACAGTAGCATAAGTATATACTCACGGCAACTGACTACTTCACCAAATGGACCTAAGCCATCCCGCTTCGGAAGGTTAACGAAGACGAGGTAATATCTTTTATTGAGAAATTTATTATCAACAAGTTTGGCATCCCTAACGCGCTCATATTTGATAATGCTTCTTACTTTTCATTACTAAAATTGACTAAATTTGCTATTGACAAATCAATTCGCATAAGATATGCATCAAACTATTACCCCCAGGGAAATGGAGTTGCAGAGTCCTCAAATAAAAACCTCATCCGCATAATCCATAAATCTGTCGCTGACAACCAGAGGAACTGGCACAACGCTCTAACAAACGCCCTTTGGGCCGATAGGGTCACCCCAAAAGTAGCATTAGGAAACTCCCCATACTTCCTCGTCTATGGACAGGAAGCCATCTTGCCTCCTAACATTACCCTTCCCTCTTTACAGCTCTCCCAAGCTTCGAGAGGGACCCCTTCAGCCTTACTTCAAAAAAGGATCAACCAACTGGTGAGGTTGGAGGAATTGAGAGACAAAGCCAAAAATAAATTTAGAAATCACCAAATGATTGTGAAGAGATGGTTTGATCACCATCTAGCAGGAGATAAAGATTACCAAGTAGGAGAGCTAGTCTTGAAATGGGACAAGTTGAGTGAGCCAAAAGGTAAGCACACGAAATTCCAACACTTATCGTTGGGCCCGTTCCAAGTTGAGGAAAAAATTGGTCAGGGAACTTACAAATAGAAAACTTTATAGGGAGAAACTGAGAAACTCCCTATTAATGTCCAACATCTTAAGAGATACTTCCAGTAGCCACCACATGGTGGCTACCTCCTGAGTAGGTTAGGATTCATTTTATTTTGCTGTTAGCTTAGTTACATTTTCGTCCTGTCCTTTCCTATTTTACGCAAAGTTTATTTTCCTTTTGAATTTCAGTCCTTTTTCATCCAATTGATTTTGGTCCTTCAGTCTTGTTTTCACCTTTATAACTCTTCAAATTGCCCTCATTCCCCACCTTCAGAATTTTGCCTCCCTCAGTAACCTGTTGATGAGTCTGCCAATCCTAAATTCATCATTACCTTGAAAATCAAGCAAACTTTCAATGAGCCTATGAGAACTGGAAAATCAGCGGTGAAATTCAAATAAGAGCCACTCATTGGCATCTATTGGGAACTAGGTAAGATCTGTTGATAACCTAGATATCGGAGCATGTAGGGGCATCTTTGTAAAACGAAAAATGTGTAACCACAGCTGGACTGGCATGGCAGAACGCTACATTTTTAAAATCCCATCCATACCTAGCCTATACTTGTCTATAAGGTTTACAGTCATTCTCCATTGGTTCCATCCACCACACTAAAATTTCAAATATCTGTCATCTACAAGTAAACCTCCTCTCATGGGCTAAGCTTGATGTCATATATCTTGTGGCAAATTTAATTGTGCTCTAGTCCTTGTGCCTGAAACTGGAAGGACTTATGTAAAAGAAAATGAAATGTTGAATCCTTGTGCTAATCTAGAATGACAGGTTGTTTGGGAAGTCGGTTAGAGTAGGGACTGTTACTGGACTCAGAGTATCGATTGACACAGCAAGCCCAACCTTGCTTAAGCAGTTTAAAATATGGCATGACCCATGACTGCACCCCATTCAATCACACGAAAGTATAACACTAAAATTCTTGCAGAAAGTGCAGATAAACATATCTACATCAAGTTTGATGAGCGATAAAGAGCTGAGGTACACACCTAAACAGGTATTGACAGACCGGTGATGGCCCTGAAAGGATTTTGAAAGTAGAGAATAGGTAAAGGAAGGTCAATAAACCCATAATACAACCATTGGATAATTCCTGTCAAAACCTTATCAGTAAGTAGAAGCTATTTGTCTTTATCCTGCCTAAAGCTATTAAATGTTGAAGTGGAACCCATGCCTATCCG
This sequence comes from Pinus tabuliformis, assembly GCA_031772625.1. NCBI lineage: Eukaryota > Viridiplantae > Streptophyta > Pinopsida > Pinales > Pinaceae > Pinus > Pinus tabuliformis. Next base: position 921,746,236 of record CM062818.1, read on the forward strand.
TCTATACAGTTTGCATTTCAAGTTTATCTTAACACCCTGATGTTCTACTGATCCAGATTTTATTTGGTAAAAGAGATAACTGGTTCACCCAGCGATTCGCCATTTGTTGTGGCCACAACCACCACCCTGTTAAAACTTGCTCTTGCAACAAATTTGAATGATCCCCTAGAAATTTTACCTTTCATTTCTAACTGGAGTTGTTACATGGAATTATGTCTTCTAAGCTGAATGATCACACCCCCTTTATAAATCTTTACGGAATGACGTATTTATAACCCAGTCTGGCCCTTCATTCATGTGCTTTCATCGGGACTTTTCTCAATCCTCATAAACATTCATGGTACTCTATGCCCGCACATATAACCACCCCCACTCTTTACCCCTCAAAACCTTCCATCGCATCTTTATTCCTATTATAACTCTTTGATAATAGAAATTCTTTGCAAAGCACACATGACTTAACATCTTCGCACATCCTCATTGCATACCTTTATTGTATATCGCAAGTCGCATTGATCAAAGGGCAAGGCCTATCTCTCATTAATAAATGTGATGTGATCAGGCCTCCAATCGTAAATCACAATCGCACTTTGCTATGACCCAAAGCCCAAGCTTCAACATTCCGCGAATGGCAGACCCACCAGGATTATCAAGCATAATACATATATTTTCAGGTCCGCTCCCCCTATCGCATATTGCAATCCACGGAGCCTAAGGCTTATACACAAGGTGCGATGCGATTAGCGGACCCGATGATAACTACAAACCCAGGTGCATAATATTTGAAGTCCGTCCTTATGGTCCAGTCGTGGGTTTTCCTGTGTTTTCCTGTGTATTCCGATAAAATGTTATGGTCCAGGTTTTTAAAGGAAAATCCCATATGGCAGACCTGCTGGAACGCATACATTTTTTCGAGTCCACTCCCCCTATCACATATCGCAATTGGCAAAACCCAAGGTCCATACATAAGGCGCTCCGCGATCTGGCAGACCCGCCGAGATTATTAAGCGCAGCATAATATGATTTCGGGTCCGCTTCTGCCATCGCAATATTGGAGTTCGGCAATTCAATAAGCCCGGTTCCTCTCCACTGAAACAATGTGATGCAATAGTGTTTTGCGGACCCGATAGGGTATGGGTTCCCGTCTATAATATTCAAATCTGGATTTCAGATCTGGTTCTGTGTTATGCGCCAATTTTCAATGTAAATCGGATTTATGCTTGTGGGACTTAATAAATGCATGAATTAAAAACCCAAGGTTGAACTGTAGTTAACACGACTTAAGAAATAAAAGGAAACATGCCAGATCTATTAAAACTTAGAGACTTCAAAGGCAAACTGATATTCCTCTAATACACAGCGCGATGCGATATGGCAGACCCGTAGGGATTATTAAATGCAATACATACATTTTTGGGTCTGGCCAATCGCAATTGGCGGGACGAGGGGGATGTTGCCTATGACTGCCCACTGCAATGTGTGATTTCGACTCAATCACATCGCAACCTTGGCTGAACCAGGGGCCGATTCTTTCACACTTGTTCCTTTTGATTTTATAAAAGTGTTATTGAGAGCAAGATTTGTGTTTTTAGGCATGCTTGTCATATTTCTCTTAATCATAAGCTAATATGAACTATTTTGGCAGGCGAGGTCCAAGAGAAGAGAGGCGCGTTCGAGTGGACCAGTAACGGATGAATGCGATTTGTATCAATACGACACCTCTGCATCGTCAATGTCGATATTGTAGAAACATACTCTACAAGAAAGGGATACGAAGCACCATAGTGCATAATGGAGGCACACTCTATGTTCAGTGGAAGCACTCATGACAGCGTTGATCCATCAAGATGTCATTACCTCCAAATGCACCTTAAAACATGCCAGATGTGGGATGATGAGCGCAGTGTCTTCAGTTTCCTTCAGGAAATGATAGGGAATAACGTCAGCTCCATACAGGTGCAGAGAGATGACACGAAATCAAACTCTCTTAATCAACATCCTTTCATTTTCCCCATAAAATAAAACACCCCAGCAAATGTAGCCTCAAGGTGTCGGCAATTGAAGGACCGTTCTACATCCGTATATTTAATTTTTATATTGAATAAGCTGGGAATATGGAGGGTCAGGGAGATACATAGAGTCAGTTTCTCCCTACATAAGTATTACCTCTGGAGATGGTGGGAGGACTTTTTTGTTGGGCAGAACAGCTTTTGATTTATTGTGCTAATAAACAAGATTGTTTGGATCAAGAAGGAGCATTTTTTAGATTCATTTTCCTCTTCTTTCATGTGTTTAGAATCAGGATGTTGTTGCTGGCATAAATATAAATGTGATTTGTTTTTGTGTAGATTGATAACAAACACTTCGTGACTAGTCTTGGTTATTCAAATATGATTTGTTACCATGGTTAATTCATGAGCGATTGCTGATTTGAGACCTTGTTAAACATTAGTTGCAAGTTTTATTTGTATGGAAAAGAATGTGTATTCATGTATAAGTAATTAGATTGCAATTAAGATTTAATACAGCCTTGTTCATCTGTGAACTAGTAATTGATTCATTAGGACTTGGAATCTATATATGATGTTTAACCTCCTTTGTTATGCTCCTGCATGGGTATTATAGAATAGTTAGGATTAGCATAAGTAGTTAGAATTAGTATAGATAGGATTCGATACACATAGGTTAGCTCTTTCTTTTGTTGATTTAATTGAAGTCTTCCTCCAAGAAGCAATCCTTCAACACCTATAACAGTTTATGGGATCCTTTAAAACCCGTTGGAACTAGCCACTCCAAATGAAAGCGGATCTAATTGGGGTCTGCGATCGGGTTAGCTCCCCTTGTTGGCATAGCAAACATTTGCCGCGTCAATAGACTCCATCCTTCATAGCGGCTTCGCGTTGTTCCCTTACCTCTGGCGGAGTTGAAGGTTGTGACTTCAACTCTAATTCTGTGATCTTCAAGTTCAACTCAAACTAAACTTTAGTCACTTCTGTCTTGATGTCGCGCACGCCTGCAGCTAGCTTTCTGATCTTCGCCTCCAACGGCGCTCCCTCTGGTATATGCAGTGTGGGCAATATTCTGCAGGCTTCTACCACCGCGGCTGCGAGTTGGTCGTTATGTGCCTCGATTTTCTTCTGTACCTCCAATGCCTCTAACTTCTCAATGAACATTTGTTCATTGTTCACTCTATACTCACTAATAAGGCTTAGTGTGCATTGATCCCATGCCCGGAACTCTGCTAGCACACCTGCCTGCAACGTGTGAAGGTACTCATTCAGGAGCGCGGCCAGGTTGAGGCCAATGTTCTTCAAAGAACTCACTATGGGCTTGTCATCAGCTACCTTCGTGCTCAAAGATCCATCTGGAAACGTGACTGCCCAAATTTCTAGTGATCGAACCATCTCAGCTGCCTAAGTGGTCCCTGGTGCCAAACTTGTTGTTACAGCATTGCTCTACCCTGTGCCTACTTGGATTCCAGACGTCTGAATCTTATACTCGTGCAGATCCTTCTGTATGGTGCTCAGTGCCTGCTGTTACTGTTGCTCAAACTGTTGCAGCAATTATGTTGTAGTATCCCACACCTTGTCACCTATCTCATCCAGGTCGTTGTCTGTTAAAGTGATCGGATCCAGCGATGGCTTTGTTGCCTTGGACTTCTTCCATGGTCCTTCCTTTCCCTATTCTCTATATCTTTTGACCCGGAAGGGAGTGCTCTCCTGCTCCTCTTGACCACTGCAGCCCTGGTCTGACTGCTCTTCCTCCTCCGTTTGGGGTGACAGAGACTTATCACTCCGCTCATATTCGCACTCTTCTTGTTTGGCCTGCTACTTCATGGCGTGCTCCGCTTCCACCCAGGCCTTCTCCTCGGCCTCTTTTTTCCGTTTCTCAGCCAACTGCTGAACCTTCTACTTGGCCGCTTCCTTCTTCTTCTTTTCCGCAGACTTGCTAGTACCTGCAGCCCAATCAGATGGAGAGTACCACTCTATCGTCCAACACTTGACGACCTCCTCAATAACATCATTGTAGCGAGGTAGGGTAGGTTGAACCACTTTTGTTGCAGATCCTTCCACGCCTGGATGTATACGCGATGGAAGTCAGCTTTGAACTCCGCGTACCCTGAAAGTTGTTCAAACATGGTTGGTGACAACCATGGCTTCTGGTTGATGGCCATGCAAATTCTCGCTTCCATCAGCACCCAAAAGAATTTTGTCTATGTGACCCACACAGCATCTTTTGTGGTCCAGAGAGATGCAAACTTTGTAGCCTTCGACAAATCCTTATCCACATGAGGAAACTAACTGTCCTCCAGCAGATCCCAAGCAACAAGCACAATGGAGAGCAACAACCACGAATAGTGGAATGTTTTACTCTCATCCTATGCCTCTTGACAGTTTGCGAGGAACTCGCTACAAAGGTAGCGCGCCCAGTTGAACTGTACGCCCTCCGTGCACTGGGCAACCAAAGAAATCACTAGCACAGGAACTTCGTTCGCACGGCATTTTCACATAATTTTTCCTGCAAGGATCTGTGTGGAAACCTTCACCTGTGAGGTTGGTGATTGAGGTTATAGAGTACCCGTGTGACTTCTTCTCGAGCTTGAATTTATCATTCATTTTCGTTGCAAGGTCGCGTTCACTTGTCTTTCCGCCAAACTCCTTGTCCGGATTCAACCCTGAGTGTGGTAACAGCGTGATCTGATGGATCAACATATCAGTGATGGGGATTAGCCACAAAAATCCGTCATGCACCAGGGTTAGTAACTGCTTAATTACAATCAATTTTATATTGGAGCGATGGTAGTGGGGCACCCACAACAGGTTCAGCAACCCCGATTGATTCACCCCGCGAATCCACTCTAGCGTTGTGACACCTGATTCTTTGTAGAACACTGGTGAGCTCCAGTATTGTAGCAATAATGCTACAACTCATGGGGCTTCCTGTCTCTTAATTTTATCAACCCGGTAGTTCGTACAAACTTGGAAGCGACGGTGCTATATGCACAAGTACTAGCTCTTGTCGCAGCTGTCACTTGGTCAGTTGGCACAAGGCCGCTAGGGCTCAAGCCAACTTCTATAGGCTCACAGAAGAAGCTTTATCAAGGATGGATGAAAGCTAGCTCAAAGAAGACTAATCTACTTGGCAAAAATGAACTGAAAGCAAATCAAAACATGAAACCCTAGGAAACCCTAATTTAACTAGTCTAACCTCTATGATGCAAAGAATGTGAAGGAAACTTCTACCAATGATGCCATTACTTCTAACAAGTGAAAATGCATGAATCTAATCTACTTGCAGCTTAAAAGACATGTTTTTGTATTTTCTCTTTAAGTGGATGGAGTGATTGTGATTTTGTGCTTATTAGGGTTTGGTTGTGCAGATGTGATGCGGAAGGAAGGAAAGCTTGGGAAAGGTTGGAGAGGCTAGGAGAGGTCCCCAGAGATCCTTAGCATCAGTCCACAGAGGTTCCTCACGTTCAGAGGCTCAGCAACCGAGTGAGTGACCTCCTACAGGATGTCTGCAGGGGATTCTACAGGAACCGCAGAGGTTTCTACAGGAAGTCTACAAATTACTACAGGATGACCTACCGTGGGTGTTTGAAGTGATGGAGGAGTGATGGAATGGTAGGGGAAGATGTGTAAGGTAGGAATAAGGCTGGTGATGGCTCGGGAGTGGAGAAGTAGGATGGAGAACGTGTGACGTGGGTTGATGGATGAAAGGTTATAACAACGAAATTTCTAAAGGATGGAGTTACATGAGGAGTGGAGGAGTTTAGGAGATAACAGAGCGTAACAGAGGTCAAGAATGTAGTTGTATGCGTGATCAAGACGAAGAAGGAGGTAATAGAATGAGGAAAAGCAGTGTAAATGAAACAAATGCTTATGACTGTCACCAAGATGAAAACTCATTAACCTAATCTACCTGAACTCAATGAACAGCAAGATAAAGCGTATCAAGGAATGTGCATGAAGCAGTGATGAAGGTGTATGGTGCAAGAGTGAAGTGCATGGAAGGATTGATCATAAACGAGACTATGTTGCAGCATGTATAACGTGAAGAACTGCGTATTTTTGTGGCTGGTATAGGCTGCACTCCAATCTCCAAACGGAGATGGCAGTGGAGACTTTCTCAATCTTTTTTGCTGGAGCTCCAAGAGATTATATCTATCCTCCTATCGAACTTAAACAACTGAAAGCAAATCACCATAAACTAGTCCTATCTATGCTCATGAAAAACGACTAAATGACCAAACTGTGAATTCGAATTGCATGTGAAAATAAACAAACTCAAAGTGCTGGAATGAAATGCAAACACATTACAACACTGAGGAGATCTATTGCTCTCAGGTTGGGCCCTAACCTGAGAGCTATAGCTCCTTGAGAAATCTCAGAACTAGCTCAAAATCTGCCTTCTTTATTCATAATCTGATATCATGCCAAATTGGCTTACAAAAAGGAACAAAGACCGAGCTGTGCTCAAAAATTACAATAGTAATGCGAGAGTTTCAACAACCTATCAAAGGCTACGGCCTCCATACTTATGCAAAAACGATCATCCAACAAGTGTCCTTGATTTTAGGAGCTCGGCTGTCCAACTGAAGTTTAACTTGCTGATCCTGTAGGACAGTCATAATTGATGTTCCTGTAGAACAGTTATAACTGTTGTTCCTGTAGAACAGCTGGCTGCTTCTAAGCTCGGTGGGGAGATGGATTGGAGCTCGGAGTTCTTGGTGGGAATCACGAGGAAGGTCCCAAGACTGTGGACATCCTCTCCTAAAAACCAGCAGTGCCACCTCCTTGTCTCCTTGTCTCCTTTTCACGTGGTCTTTTCTCCCTTTTAATGCAAAAACCTGAGATCATAATGCATTAGTCACGTAGATAAAGTGTCTACCCTTCTTCCTACAAACAACACGAATAAACTAAGAAATGCATGCATAAGCAGTAAAAAGTGAATGGTTTGAGCAAAACAAGTAGGCCAAATGAGCCCAAATTATACCAAAAATTGGGGCTCATCATCACCCCCCAGCTAAACTATTTGCTCATCCTTGAGCAACTTTGCCCTGGCTCCTCGTCTTTGGCCGAGAACTAGAGCCCAGAGCATGCTTTTCCTCCCTTGATTTTGGTGGTTTTGCCTTTTCTGCCGAGGGTGGCGCTTCTTCCTTTCCCGTTTTTGGCGGCCCTGCCTTTGCTGCCCCTGGTGGTGACGAAGGTGATGCTTCCTTCCCCTTTCCTATTTCCTTGAGCCGGGCTTCGGAAGGCGACTGGCCTATCTTTCTTGTCCAGGAAGTTATTTTTGGGCTCCCCTTTTCGGGGGTGGCTGATGTTTTAGAGGGGGTTCTTGCACTGGGTGAAGTAGGGACGTCCCCTGAAGTGGTTTGGCTGCTGGGTGGAGGCTGTGGCTTGCCCGTGGTCATCCTCTTGCTTCTCCTGGCTTCAGATGGTAGAGGGGTCTCCCTCTCCCTTTTCTCTTTCGGTTTTGGAGGTGTGCTGAGGGCAGCCAGTGCCGCTGCTGCCTCCTTTTCGAGAATGCCAGCCTTCTCTTTCCTGCGTTTTGCTCTCTCAGAGCTCCTCGTAGAGGGCCCCTCCTTTTCAGATTTCGGGCTTCCTGTGGAAGACCCTGCTTTGCCCACTTCCGGGCCTCCTGTAGAAGATTCTTTCTCTGTCTTCGGACTCTTTGTAGGAGGTTGTTTCTCAATGACTTTCGGGCCTCTTGTAGAAGCCCCTTTTTCCAATCTCGGGCTTCCTGTAGAAGCCCTTGTCTCTGTCTTCGGGCTTCCTGTAGAAGCCTGTGGTTGCACTTTTGGGCTTCCTGTAGAAGCCTTTGTCTCCGTTTTTGGGCTTCCTGTAGAAGCCTGTTCTCCAACGATTTTCGGGCTTCCTGTAGAAGCCTTGGTCTTTGCTTTTGGGCTTCCTGTAGAAGCCTGCTCCTTACTGATCTTCGGGCTTCCTGTAGAAGCCTTTGTCTTTGTTTTCGGGCTTCCTGTAGAAGCCTGTTTTTCAATGATTTTTGGGCTTCCTGTAGAAGCCTGAGTTTGTGTTTTCGGGCTTCCTGTAGAAGCCAGTTTTTGCTTTCCTGTAGACACAGGTGTCTCCACTTCTGCTTACTTGCCTGCTTGAGTTTTGCTTTTTGCTTTGGGTGCAGGTGCTGCTGAGGTACTTGGGGTGACGTGGGCCACCTCTGCTTTGTCCATTCTGCCTTTCATCCTCTTTTCCCTTGCTGACATAATAGGTGTGCCACCCTTTTCTTCGTCCTTCTTTTCCTCAGCCACTGCTTCCTTGTCTTCACTGCTGGAGGAGCCACTATCTTCGATCAACATTTTAATGTCCCCATCTTTGGTCAAATTGCGGAAGGATTCCCATGAGAGGGGGACCTTATATGAGTGCAATGCATCTTCCACAAGCAGCTTTATTAACCCATGGTGGGCTATCTGATCAGGTATGCCCTCTCTTAGCTTTGTAGCACATTCCATTAGGGACTGCAGGAGATAATGAGGGATGCTCAGTTTTTGCTCTACAAGAAGGTCAATTCGGTGCCTCAACTCAGTGAGTAACCGAAAGTGATATGCATACACGATGCTGAACCGGCCCTCACAAGTAATATATTTCATGATCTGCAAACTGACTTCATTCCAAGGTGGTGATAAACTCGTTCTTCTCACCCCGTTTTTATCCTCAGAGAATTCTTCCTCAGGTGGAAAGAATTCTTTCTTTGCTTGTTGGCTCTGCTTTCATTCTTCCTTGTCCCACAGCAAACCCATAGGGAGTTCTGTGATCCGACTGATATGTTCTGGGGTGAGTTTGAGGCTTAAACCTCTGAAGCTTACTGTGGCCAGTGTCTGGGATTTAGGCTTCAAAGCCTGCAAGAATTCCTCGGCTACTTCATCATCGTAGCCCTGCAGCTTATCACAAAAAGGCATCCATTGTGCTCTGGTGAAGAGCTCTACCACTGCTGGATTTCTCCTTAATTTGGTGGAATCTGTGGGTTCCCGCCTGATAAACCCACCCGGCATGATGAACACGGGGGTTTTGACTAAAGGTGACAAATGCAAAGGAGATTCGGTCTATTTTAGGTAGAGCATGCATACAATTCACGAAACACAGTCTAATTATACTGCTACCCTGTAGAAGCGATAGTATAGGCACAGCAATCCGATATTTTTATGACCAGACTGTGAATAATGATCTTGCCACCTTTTAAAGCCAATTGCGGAATGAGTTTCAGGGTTACCTTTTTTCTGCCACCTTTTCTTACGTGAGCAATTCACCTTCCTGTAGAACCACGTTCCTGTAGAGTCGCTTCTTGTAGGACTGCGTTCCTGTAGAAATTGTTCCTGTAGGAGCAGTGTGCAAACTTCGGGGAGGACTGTAGTTGGCCAGCGGTCGAGAGGTGCTTCACCGGTGTTCTGGTAGCCGAAAGCTCGGCGTATCAACGTTTAAAGGAAATCAAAAGAGCCACTCGAGTTTTGAAGTGGAGGTTGATGAATACATGCGCATAATCTAGCCGATTAGATTTTGAATCGGCGCAACTCGTGGCGCGGGGGGTGAGCTGTCCCCGCCGGACCATTGGGCGACGTCACCCATCATTCACCTGCATATTCACTCGCTGCCGCATTCATTCCCACAGATCTGCCGCCGCCCTTTTCGGTTAAACTCGTTTCTCGGCTGACGGGACTATCCTCACGTGCGTGCTGCGTATTTCTTTGTCGTGGCTGCCACCCAAGCATCCGACTATACCATAACTGGCCGACGTGGCCAGTCAACTGGCCATACGGCCGCTCAACCATTCATTTCTACGCCATGCAAAACAAATCAAAGTAATACTCATGCGATTTGGTGGAAGGAAGGGTTGAGACACTTACCTGCGCGCGGCTGCACACGATTTTTCGGTTTTTGGACGACGGGGAGCGGATCTACCTGCTGCATGCGGCTTACACAGTCCCGGAGGCTCGTGGTTACAGGATGCTGGCGATGGAGTGGATGCTCTGGTTGCCTGCGCCCGTGTTTTGCTTGCAGAGGGCGGTGCTGTGAATGGTATCCACTCATGCAGGTTTGACTGTTACAGGATTCCCGCGGGGTGCCTTGTAACAGTCTCGCCTCCTTGGGTGCATGCTGCACGACGATGGATGGAATCTTCTGATCACACTCCCGGAGCTTCTGATGCTCGACATGGATGTGGTATGAGCTCTCGGTGCTTGCTTTTCTTTGACAAATGGCTTTACCACGAGAACTCATTGATCTGGTTTGCTGGTGCAGGGATCTTGGTTGCATGGCGACGAGGATGGTGGAGCAAGGTTACAGCAATGTTCAGGGGTGCCAATCAGTGGCATGCATGCATCCAACCCATTCCTCAGCCGCTAGATCTCCGTTTGAAACGAATTTTTGGCCGTCCCAGACTTCTACAGGAAGTTTCCTGTAGACACAGAGCTTCCTATAGAAAGTTCGGCCCTCCTGTAGAAAGTCTGCACTTTCCTGTAGAAAATACGCGCCTTCCTGTAGAAAGACTGCGCCTTCCTGTAGAAAGACAGCAGCTTCCCGTAGAAGATTCAAACCATGATAAAATTGCACATACCTTGAAAAACATGGGTGCTCTTGGAGGAGGTACTGATGAGGTTCCTTGACAGCATGATAAGGACCCTTGGCTGTGATTGAAGAGGCTTCTTCTCCTCCATAGAACATCTGCAACCTGCATGCAATTTTCATATTGTGCTTATTATTTTTTCTCTTTTTTTTTTTTTTTTTTTTTTTTTTGAAAGATAACAGGGGCGCCCCCAAAGAGGTTTTCACCCTTGCTACCTGCCCTGAGCGCCTCAGAGAGGTTTTCACTCAAGGATCTTTTTCAACCTTTTTCTCCTTTCTTTTTTGAAAAAGCAATAGGAGCGCCTCAATGAGGTTTTCACCCCTACTACCTGCCTTGGGCGCCTCAGAGAGGTTTTCACCCAAGGATCTTTATTTTTTCTCTTTTTTTCTTTTTTCTCTTTTTTTTTTTTTTTTTTTTTTTTTTTAGATCTTCTTTCAGAGTGTGCCAGAGGCAGAGGCAGAACCCTTCTCTATGACCAATACAGATTTCTCCATAGTTTTGATAAACTCTTGTCTTGAGAGAGGTCTCCTGTAGATCTTCAATCGATGCCCATTGACAAGCATGGGAATGGCTTCCTCATCAATGGTTCGAATGAGGACAGATCCATTGTCATGGCACTTCTCCACTGTATATGGTCCTAGCCATCTGGTTCTCAACTTCCCCTTGAAATCTTTGTATCTGGAATCATACAACAAAGCCCAATCTCCCGGCTGAAATTGCTTGTCATGGAGATGTTGGTCATGCCACACCTTCCTCTGAAGTTGAACCACTTCTGAGTGAAGGAGGGCCTGCATGCGGTGCTCATCTAGGCCATTCAGCTGCAGCAGCCTTTCTTGTTGTGCATGGCTGAGATCTAGGTCCAGCTGAGCTGCCATCCTCAAAGTGTTATACTCAAACTCAATGGACAGCAAAGCTTTCTTCCCATAGACCAGCTCATATGGTGTGAAACCGGTGGTGGTCTTCCAAGTGGTGTTGTAGGCCCATGTGGCCTCAACCAGGCGATCTGCCCAATCTTTTCTGTTGCTGCTCACCACTTTGGTCAAGATCCCTTCTAATGCTCTGTTGGTGACTTCCACCTGCCCATTTGCTTGAGGATGATAGGGAGTGGAAGTCCTATGCTTGATCTTGTGATGAGCTAGGAGATCTTCAACCAGGTTGGAGGTGAACTGGCTCCCTTGATCGGTGACCAGCTCTCTTGGATAGCCAAACTTATAGAAGATGTTCTCTCTTAGGAACTCGGCCACCTTCTCTTCAGTTGTTGCTTTGATTGCTTTAGTCTCTGCCCACTTTGTCAAGTAGTCAGTACACACAATGATGTAGGATCTTTGCCTCGAAGAGGGATTGATTGGACCCACAAAGTCCATGCCCCACTTCTCAAATGGCTCAAGAGTCACTTGAGGTTGGAGAGGCATCTCATCCCTTTGGGTCGGTTTCCCCATTCTTTGGCATTGGTCACACTGACTGACATATCTTCTGACATCTTGATGAAGTGTGGGCCAATAGTAGCCTGCCTGCAGGATCTTGAAGGCAGTTCTCTTTGCTGCAAAATGCCCTCCACAAGGCCCATCATGACAAGTGAGGAGGATATCAAAGACTTCCTCCTCCCTTACACAATGCCTTAAGATCTGATCGGGGCCAAGCTTGAACAGATTGCCCCCGATCCAAGTAAATGAGGCACTTTTTCTGATGATTCTGCTCTTCTCTTCTGAAGAGAGGTGCGGAGGGAACTGAGCTGAAACAAGGTAGTTTACTATATCAGCAAACCATGGAGAGAGTACTGAGATAGCAAACAGATGCTCATCAGGCATCTGGTCATCCACCGTCCCATCTTCATCTGCAGACAAATCCAATCTAGACAAGAAGTCAGCAACAACATTTTCTCTACCTGGTTTATCAACAATGGTTAGATCAAACTGCTGCAATAAAAGTAACCATCTAATGATACGAGCATTCACATCTGGTTTATTCATTAAATATCTAATAGCAGCATGGTCAGTATGTACAAAGGTCTGGTAACCAGTAATATAATGTCGGAACTTGTTCAATGCATGGACCACAGCCAAGAATTCCTTCTCGATTACAGTGTAATTCAGCTCAGCTTTGGACAAGTTTTTGCTAACAAAGTAAATGGCATATGGAAGTTTCTACTCAACTTGTCCTAAAGCTGCACCTATGGCTTTGTTCGAGGCATCAGTGTGGATGTGGAAAGGTAGGGCCCAATTTGGACCTCTCAGGATCGGTGCTGACACCAACTTGTCCTTTAACTCATTTAAAGCCCTCTGACAATCGTCAGTCCAATTAAACTTCACATCTTTTTCCAACAAACCAAACAATGGCGAGGCTAGCTTGCTGAAATCTTTAATGAATCTCCGGTAGTATCCTACTAATCCCAAGAAACTCCGGACATCCCTTACCTTTTGAGGAGGTGGAACCCTCTTGATGAGAGCAATTTTGTTAGGATCCACCTGCAATCCTTGGGAAGAAATGGTATGGCCTAGCACGGTCCCTTCAGTCATCAGGAATTCACATTTTTCAGGACTGAGGGACAGGTTCATCTCGGTGCATTTGGTTAGGACTTTCCCCAGGTTGGACAATGCTTCCTGGAAGTTGGCCCCATATGGAGTAAAGTCATCCATGTATATTTCCACTGCATCATGGACCAGCTCCGAGAAGATGCTTAAGACAGCTCTCTGGAAAGTAGTAGGAGCATTGCATAGCCCAAAGGGAAGGACTCGGTAGGCAAAGGTACCCCAAGGACAAGTGAAGGTGGTCTTATCTTGGTCTTCCGGGCTGATTTGGATTTGATTGTACCCGCTAAACCCATCCAGGAAAGAGAAGAACTTCTTTCCTGCCAGTCCATCCAACACTTGATCTATGAAAGGTAGAGGGAAATGGTCTTTCTTGGTAGCTTTGTTCAGCTCACGGTAATCCACACAGATTCTCCACTTCCCATTCTTCTTGGGAACCAACACTAAAGGGGACACCCATTCACTATCTGAGATGGGGTAGATGAATCTGGCATCCAACAGTTTTTGCAATTCTTCCTTGACAATGTCCTTAAGAGCTGGATTCATTCTCCTCTGAGGTTGCCTAACCGGTTTACAATCCTCTTTGATGTATATATGATGGGTACAGACCGAAGGATGGACTCCTTTCATCTCCTTATAGCTCCAAGCAAAAGCATCTAGGTGGTTGGCCAACAGACTACACAGCTCCTTTTCCTGGGAAGGAGATAAGGAGGAGCTGATTTTCAATGCTCTCTCAGGGCCGAACTCCACATTCTTGACTCTGGGAGTAACAGGGTTGGTTGTACAGAGATCCACTAAGGTGCTAGCTTGGGCATCCTCCACCAATTTTTCTAAGGGTAGTGCACTGGAAGGTGGGTTTTGGATCAAGTTCTCGATCAGGTCATCCTCGGTTGGGGGGTTTCTTCTAGTGGTATCTAGGGTACACAGAGGTGCTGAATACACCTCGTCTTCTTCTCCTTCTTCCAACCAGAGTGGTAAATCATGCTCTAAAGAAGGTTGGGCAGGAGGGTATAGGACTAGTTGCTTGGACATGGGACCATTTTTGATGGTCATGTTTCCTGCCCGACAACTTATGTAAGCATCTGCAGTAGCTAACCAAGGCCTTCCCAAAATGAGAGGATATCCAGTAATCTTGGCCTTTGGTTGCAGCACCAGGAAATCTGCAGGGTATTCCCAAGAATCAATGGAGACCATGACATCCTCCACAATCCCTTCGGGAGTCACGGTGGAGCGATCTGCTAATTGCAGTACTGTCGAGGTCTTCCTCAAGGAACCCTGTAGATTGAGTTTAAGCATGGTATCCCTGGTCATCACATTGATGGCCGCCCCCAGATCAATCAAGGTGTGGGGGATAATGGTGCCATTGATGTGAACATCTACTACAGGACTTCCAGGATCTAGGTACTTTGGGCAGATGACTTGTCCTAGCATAAGGTCAGACAGTTGTCCTATGACATTGATAGTTGAGGCATCTTTCTTCCATCTGCCTGGGTGTTTGAAACACTTCTCCTTAACCAGCTTGTTATATATGGGCACATCCTTGATGGCTTGGAGAAGTGGGATTTTTACACACAACTGCTTGAGCTCACCCAAAAGCTCATCTTCTTCTAGGTTAGGTTGTGTGGTGGCTGTTAGTCTCTCAGGAAAGGGTGGAATATGCTTTGGTTCACTCTCCTGATGGTCTTCCTCATCCTCTGGGGGAGGAGGCTGGCGATCTGGAAGAGTCTTTCCAGATCTAATATTGATCTCCTAGATCTCCACAGCATAGGTAGGGCATGAGGTTTCCCCAGTGTATACCTGCTGGGCCTGTCTATTGTTGGGGTTCGGGTTCGGTTGAGCAGGCATTTGAGGTTGCCTTGGAGGATCAGGAGGTAATGGTTGAGGTTGCACTGGTGGTGGAGGCAAAATGGCAGGAGGAGTGTTGTATTGGGGCCTCCACCCCGACTGAGGTGCATTCCATTGAGGCTGTGGCTGGGTATGTGAGTGATATGGATGAGAAGTAGGTTGAGTGGGGTACTGAGGTGGATAAGACCATGGAGGAGGCATGGACCATGAAGGATGAGCAGGGGGACCCCAGGAAGGCATAGGAGTTGACTGGTTGGGGTTGTAATAAGCTTGGGATGCCCCTTGCATCCCCTACTGATAAGGTCTGGATCCTTGTGGCCTCCTTTGGTTG
Source organism: Pinus tabuliformis (assembly GCA_031772625.1). Taxonomy (NCBI): domain Eukaryota; kingdom Viridiplantae; phylum Streptophyta; class Pinopsida; order Pinales; family Pinaceae; genus Pinus; species Pinus tabuliformis. Next base: position 921,761,518 of record CM062818.1, read on the forward strand.
AGGTAATAGAGAGGCTCTGTGGGCGCTTCGGTCCCTTGGTACATGGCTTTAAACCCAGGTAAGGTTGGACACTGATTTGTGGGATGGTCCTCCTCACAAACGAAACACACTTCAACCGAATGCAATGGACATTCGTTCTTAGGGTGCCTCCTTGTGCACCTAGGACAGAAGACAGCCAAGGCTCTCTCAGCCTCTTCTTTCTTTTGCTGAATCCTGAAAGTATCAAGCTGCATGGCAATGGTTTGTCTCACCTCACTCTTAAGATCTTCTAATTGGTTCGCAAGCTCATGTTTGGAGAAAGGGACACTAGTTGAGAGGTGGTTTCCTCTACCTCGTTTCCGAGCTGCCCTGGAGTGGTTTCTAAATACAGTCTTGATGTCCTCATAAGGTAGTTGGTAAATGTCCCCCCCCATCTAATATGTGAAGGGTATCTAAGAGGTCTTCAGGGACTCCTCGGAGTAGAACCAACTTGAGGGATTCAGGGTCAAGTGTGCACCTGGCCCGCTTATAGCTTAGTTGAAACCTCTCCTCATAATCCTCTAAGGACTCATCATTTCCCATGGACATCCGAAAGATTTCCCCCTTTGTTTCCTTGGACCTACAGTAATCCCGGTACTTGGTGTTGAAAGCTTGTTGCATCTGAGCCCAAGTAGTGATACTATTCCCAGGTAAACCCATGAACCAGCGTAGTGCTGCATCCTTGAGAGTGGAAGGGAAAAGTTTCAACTTTTGCTCATCTTCAGTATAGTCATAGGTTCTACAAAGGACAGCAAACTCAAACAGGAAGGTATCTGGATCTTCAGTGGTCAACCCATGGAAGTGAGGTAAGGCGGAGGGGCTAATGTTTTTCATTTTCATCTCTCCATTGGTCTCTCGGATGGGGAAGGCACCTTCTATACTCTCATCTTCTCTTCTATTGTCAGCCATAGCTTCAGATGGATTGGTCTCTAACTCTTCTTCTACTATAGGGTCTTTGGATATCTCAGGTTGTTCACCTATAGGTTCCTCTGGGTCACTGTCACCAAAGAAGAGAGAAGGGTGACTCAGTGATGTGGTGGGGGTGTTTGGTAGGAATTTGCCTAATCTATCTCGGTTCCTACGAGGCATGAAATGGAAAAGACTTTCTTTTTCTTTTTGCTTGCTTTTGCTTTGCTTTTCTTTTGGTACCTGCAAAACTGAGACAGATTGATCTACAACTAACTATGAAAGATGCAATATTAACTGAAAGCAGGAAAGAACTAATCTACTTTGCTCAAATGAAATTGCAGAAAGGAAATGCTAGTCTATGAAAGCAGGAAATGCTAATCTAGGAAAGCAGGAAATGCTAGTCTATGAAAGCAGGAAATGCTAATCTAGGAAAGCAGGAAATGCTAATCTATGAAAGCAGGAAATGCTAATCTAGGAAAGCAGGAAATGCTAATCTATGAAAGCAGGAAATGCTATGCTACTTTTGCAGAATGGAAATGAAGTAAACTACTTAGCAGAAGGTAAGAGTAAGAAAGTAGAAGAAAAGCAACAATTACTAATACTCTGACGCTTCCCCGGCAACGGCGCCAAAAAGATGGTGAGCTCCAGTATTGTAGCAATAATGCTACAACTCCTGGGGCTTCCTGTCTCTTAATTTTATCAACCCGGTAGTTCGTACAAACTTGGAAGCGGCGGTGCTGTATGCACAAGTACTAGCTCTTGTCGCAGCTGTCACTTGGTCAGCTAGCACAAGTCCGCTAGGGCTCAAGCCAACTTCTATAGGCTCACAGAAGAAGCTTTATCAATGATGGACGAAAGCTAGCTCAAAGAAGACTAATCTACTTGGCAAAAATGAACTGAAAGCAAATCAAAACATGAAACCCTAGGAAACCCTAATTTAACTAGTCTAACCTCTATGATGCAAAGAATGTGAAGGAAACTTCTACCAATGATGCCATTACTTCTAACAAGTGAAAATGCATGAATCTAATCTACTTGCAGCTTAAAAGACATGTTTTTGTATTTTCTCTTTAAGTGGACAGAGTGATGGTGATTTTGTGCTTATTAGGGTTTGGTTGTGCAGATGTGATGCGGAAGGAAGGAAAGCTTGGGAAAGGTTGGAGAGGCTAGGAGAGGTCCCCAGAGATCCTTAGCATCAGTCCACAGAGGTTCCTCACTTTCAGAGGCTCAGCAACCGAGTGAGTGACCTCCTACAGGATGTCTGTAGGGGATTCTACAGGAACCGCAGAGGTTTCTACAGGAAGTCTACAAATTACTACAGGATGACCTACCGTGGGTGTTTGAAGTGATGGAGGAGTGATGGAATGGTAGGGGAAGATGTGTAAGGTAGGAATAAGGCTGGTGATGGCTCAGGAGTGGAGAAGTAGGATGGAGAACGAGTGTGTGACGTGGGTTGATGGATGAAAGGTTATAACAACGAAATGTCTAAAGGATGGAGTTACATGAGGAGTGGAGGAGTTTAGGAGATAACAGAGCGTAACAGAGGTCAAGAATGTAGTTGTATGCGTGATCAAGACGAAGAAGGAGGTAATAGAATGAGGAAAAGCAGTGTAAATGAAACAAATGCTTATGACTGTCACCAAGATGAAAACTCATTAACCTAATCTACCTGAACTCAATGAACAGCAAGATAAAGCGTATCAAGGAATGTGCATGAAGCAGTGATGAAGGTGTATGGTGCAAGAGTGAAGTGCATGGAAGGATTGATCATAAACGAGACTATGTTGCAGCATGTATAACGTGAAGAACTGCGTATTTTTGTGGCTGGTATAGGCTGCACTCCAATCTCCAAACGGAGATGGCAGTGGAGACTTTCTCAACCTTTTTTGCTGGAGCTCCAAGAGATTATATCTATCCTCCTATCGAACTTAAACAACTGAAAGCAAATCACCATAAACTAGTCCTATCTATGCTCATGAAAAACGACTAAATGACCAAACTATGAATTCGAATTGCATGTGAAAATAAACAAACTCAAAGTGTTGGAACGAAATGCAAACACATTACAACACTGAGGAGATCTATTGCTCTCAGGTTGGGCCCTAACCTGAGAGCTATAGCTCCTTGAGAAAACTCAGAACTAGCTCAAAATCTGCCTTCTTTATTCATAATCTGATATCATGCCAAATTGGCTTACAAAAAGGAACAAAGACCGAGTTGTGCTCAAAAATTACAATAGTAATGCGAGAGTTTCAACAACCTATCAAAGGCTACGGCCTCCATACTTATGCAAAAACGATCATCCAACAAGTGTCCTTGATTTTAGGAGCTCGGCTGTCCAACTGAAGTTTAACTTGCTGATCCTGTAGGATAGTCATAATTGTTGTTCCTGTAGAACAGTTATAACTGCTGTTCCTGTAGAACAGCTGGCTGCTTCTAAGCTCGGTGGGGAGATGGATTGGAGCTCGGAGTTCTTGGTGGGAATCATGAGGAAGGTCCCAGGACTGTGGACATCCTCTCCTAAAAACCAGCAGTGCCACCTCCTTGTCTCCTTGTCTCCTTTTCACGTGGTCTTTTCTCCCTTTTAATGCAAAAACTTGAGATCATAATGCATTAGTTACGTAGATAAAGTGTCTACCCTTCTTCCTACAAACAACACGAATAAACTAAGAAATGCATGCATAAGCAGTAAAAAGTGAATGGTTTGAGCAAAACAAGTAGGCCAAATGAGCCCAAATTATACCAAAAATTGGGGCTCATCAAACACCCTCTTCATGTAATTTTTTGTGGCCAAGTGGGGGAACCTCTCATGGTCCTCCAAATCCCAATCTTCCAACTTGAGATGGGAAATATGCGCCAAGCGCGGACCTTCAAAGGTGATGTTCTCCGGTAGCAGGGGTGTATTACGAAGGAATTTTCTTGCATCTCGGTCCATAGGGACCTTCACTGTCCCTTTTAGCGGAGGGATGTACTCTGGAAACTTGGATATTGGATCCTCCCCCTCAGTGTCAATTTCCTTCGCGCCCTCTTCAGCCTCCAAGTCCACCACTTTCCCCTCCTCTTTTGCGCATGGATTGTCTTTATTCTGAGCCTGGGTGGCTGCATGCTTCCTCAGTGACTCGCACAAGGGCATGGGCTTCTTTTGCTTGTCCTTCTTAGGTTTGGGGACTTCCTTCACTGGCGTCGGCTTCAGACTAGGTGACCTAGGCGCCACAGGCACAGCAGTTGGAGCCTCCATGCTCACAACTTCCGGAATCGCTCCCTTGGAAGCGACATCTCCACCAGTACTCATAGTTTCCGCAGGGCTTGGTCCTAGCATATTTTCCAGGATGAATTTCTAATTTACCTCTGATAACTTGGCAAATGTAGGGCTCGCAACTAAATCCTCCCAATACGAGCGATTCATAGGAAATTGACAGCTCAGCGCAAAAATTCTAAGAATGCAAAGTGTTTTTCGTTGGATGGCCATGCATAATTTATACGTGAATTCGAATTCAAATTGGACCGTTCCCCCCAAAATTCATCCATAAACGTTGATTTGGCAACAGCTCTCCAAAGATTTCATCCTTAAATGTCACCCCCCTCGCTCCTCTTAACTGTCTCCTGGTAGTCAAATCATGAACAGTGACTGTAATAGTTACTTTCTGTCTACGTTGTGCATTCTCTCCCTCTATAGCGCAACTCCCTTCACGCTTCTTCTAGTACTGTGACAGCATTCATTTTCGCGTAGACCCCTTATTGTGCAGCTCTACCAACTGGGCAGTGTAGTTTAGAGTCCCACGCCTCCTTACAGCTGTCTAGAGTGCTAAGATTGTGCTACCATCATGTAGTCATTGATTTAGATCCCTGGTGTATGGCTTCAATCAGCTTCCATTTACCCACCTTGGAAATGGATCTCCATTCAACTTCGCGAGCTAAACTGCTTCACCATCTGTAATCTCTTTGATAACATATGGCCCCAGCCAGTGCATCTGAAATTTTTATGGAAACTTATAAAACTTATTGTCATATAATAAAAATAAATCATTTACCTTGAAGGTGCGCAGTTTGATGTGTTGATTGTGCCAAGATTTTTCACGTCCCTTCTGAACATGCTGATGGAATCCAGCCAAAAACCTATCTTCCTCGAGCTATGTTAGTTGTGCGAGCCTTTCTTCTAAGGCTCCGTAATCCACCATTCCTGTGAAAGCCGCTATGCATATACTGGGCATAATGTATTCCATAGGTATTATAGCTTCTACACCATAGACCAACCAAAATGGTGTCTGACCCGTAAGCTTCTTACAAGTAGTTCTATATTCCCATAACACTGTTGGTATGCGCACGTCCCAAGCATTCTATTGTGCATTGAAAACCTCCATTAGTGCATTCTCCAGTATCTTATTAAAAGCCTCAACCATTCCATTGCCATGAGGATGGTATGGCGTATTCTTCTGATGGTAAACCTGGAACTCCTCTATCAGCGCGCTAATCATTTCATTGAGAAAATGCATACCATGGTCACTCATCAAAACCTTTGGGCAACCAAACCTGGTCAACACATATTCGAATAGAAATTTCACTGTTGTTGCCCCTATATAGTCTTTCAAAGGTTGTGCCTCCGCCCATTTGGTCAAATATTCAATCGCAGTGATGATATATCATGTGCCCGTTTTCTTGCCTGGAGACTAAATTAGTCCTACAAAACCAATTGCCCACTTCTCAAATGGCTGCAATGACACCTGTGAATTCAAAGGCATCTCATCCCTTCACGATGGCATGCCCATCCTCTGACATGTGTCGAATGCCCTACAATATGCTTTAGAATCCTTATGCAGCGTCGGCCACCACAACCTAGTGCGAAAAATATTCTACGTTGTTGCTTTTCCTGCATAATTTCCTCCCGCAGTTCCTCCATGAGCTTCAGCGAGGATATTGTTTCTTTCAAAGTCGATAACATAGCATTGAAGTATTTCATATGAGCCTATCTTATACAAATGGCCTGCAATAATTGAAAAGTGTGCCGCACTCACCACCAATTCTTTCTTTTTTTGACTAGTGTATCCCTCTGGAGCCGTCCCTGTGGTAAGAAAGTGGATAATGTATGCAAAGTGATTATCCGCTATGCGCACCACGAAGAGTTGTGCGTCAGGCAACCTTTCCTCCAAATTGGTAGGCTCCTCTCCTGTTTCAATGCGCGACAGATGGTCTGGCCCTGTGTTCAACCTTCCTGGCTTCACAATCACCTTGAAATCATACTCCTGAAACAACAACAACCATCTGCATATTCCCCCCCCCCAACACAACACAGGCTTATTGACTAAATATTTCAATGCAGAATGGTCTGTATACATTTTAAAATGTCTACCTAGCAGGTAATGTCTAAACTTCTGGAGCACGTACACCATAGCCAACCCTTTGCGCTCTGTCATTGAGTAATTATTTTCAGCCTTAGACAACTTCCTGCTCGCAAACTCTATGGGGTGATCCAATTATACTTCACCAACCTATGTCAGCACTGCTCCTAGTGCAATACATGAGGCATCTACATGCACGTGGAACTCCCTCTTCCAATTCGAGAAGACTAGGATTGGCGCAGTGACCATTTTCTCCTTCAGTGCATCTAGGTTGTGCTGACATTCTTCGTCCCAACAGAATGTAGCATCCTTCTTCATTAACGTTTCCATAGGCACTGTAATCTGAGCCTAACTTTTGATGAACTTCTGCCAATATCTAGTATGGCCCAGTGTCGCACATAGTTGTTTAACACTTCTTGGTGCTTCCAAATTGATGATTACCATGATCTTAGTAGGGTCCACCATAAGTCCTTGCCTACATACCACATGACCCAGCAAGATCCCAAAAGGGACACAGAACAAGCATATCTTTAGTTTTAGTGCAATTTGATACCTTCGGCATGTATCCAACATTAAGCGCAACTATCTACATGGTGCTTAACTAGCCCAAACATTGTGCAATCATCGAAATCAACCTCCAAGAACTTGTGAATGAACTCTTTGAACGTCGCGATGACCACGCGCGAAAAGAACATCGTCGCATTCTTAAGTCTGAAAGGTATCACTGTATATTAGAAACATCCCCATTCTATCGCAAAGGTGGTCTTACTCCTGTCTTTTGGCGCGATATTTATCTTATGGTATCCAGAGAACCCATCAGTGAATGAATAGGCCTCCTACCTGCCAACATTATCCAATACTTTATCTGTGAATGGAGTTGGAAAAGGATCATGAACGCAAGCATCGTTGGGCTTCCTGAGATCTACACAAATCCTTATTTCATCCTTCTCCTTCTTTTCCTAGATGACCATTGGACTCACCAATCATATTCCTCCACTGGTTCAATAAGACATGTTGCAAGCATCTTGTCCAACTCCAAGCAGACATTTTCCTTGTGTTTGGGATTAAGGTGATATGGCCTCTACTTAATAGGCTTCGTGTCCAGTTTCAAATTTATTTTCATCACCCCCAAATTGCCTGTGATGCCTTCTAAGTCCAATAATTTGGTAGGGAATAAATCTTGATGTTCACGGAGAAATTCAACAACTTTGTCCACAGTAGCATCATCCCAATAATCCCCAATCTTCGCAAACTTTGGTTCCGCTTCTATACCAATGTTTACCTGCTTAGTTTTTAGTGGCGCAGTGATGTCGGGGTTCTCTATCTGTGGTCCCTCTACTTCACGGTGGCCTTCTTCTTCAGGGATGTTAATATTCATTGGATCCTCATCCTCTCCTTCAGCAATCATATTATAGCATTCCAGTGCATGGCACAGCTAGGTGCTCCAATCCGGTTGAATCAATTCCAAGGGATCCTACGGAATTCTGAAGATTGCTATCTTAACCTCCTGCAATGCTTCATCAATACTTTCAAATCTGTCTTCAAAGTTGAACGTCCTAACGAACCCCTCTCTTAAGATATCCCATTCCTCGGTGCCGTGGCAAAGCTCTGTTTCCGAATACCAATTCATAGCGATGATGTCCAAAGTGTGACAGAAAATATGCACCCACTCGGGCTGCGGCTCCGTTCCATAAACCTTAGTCCACTTGACCAAATGATCACGCGAACCATTTCTCCCATCATACTTCTCATTCAACCATACCTTGGAGTCACCAAATCGCATCCGCATCATCCTCCTATAGTCACACCATTCTTCAAAACTATCTTTATGCGTACCCCACCACCATGCAGGCGTAGCGTACAGCACCAAAGCCAGCGGTTGGAAGTGATGCTTCTTTGGCACTTCCCTTTAAAATGCATCCATATATTTATCCACATCAGTTAGACCATCATAATAAGGTAAAATTCTTACCTCGGATGAGACACAGCGCAGGGATTTAGTCATCATATTACATCGCAGCTTAGATACTTCGTGTAACCTATTTTGCTAGGGCTCCAATTCTTTGTCTGAATCTGATGTATAGGAGCTTTCGCGGTCCCATGCAATTCATCCATCGACTGTCGGATTAACCCAATCTTGGTCTCACACTATTATCTTATAGATCTCGTCCAAATCATTGTCACTTTCCTCATATTCATGGACAGGTTCAATATAGCGCAGTCCTTCTGCAGGGTCCAATGGTACTACCACGTAGAGCATTTTCCTTTCAAATGACATTGTCCATTTATTCAAATTGATGACCCCATTCATGTCGATAGCCCAATCAATTCCCATGAGCGTGGGATATGGATTTTTGTCATCAACAATCTCTATCACTTCAGATTCAGCCAACGCACTCGCACCTTCTATATGTATAGTTACTCCATACAATCTCCCCATAGGGATAATATTTTGTTGATTTTCCATTCTTAATTGAATCGAAGACCACTGCAACATAAGCCTCCCCATATTTTCCCAAGTCTGTTTAGGCAAAATATTCACATCTGACCCTAGATCCAAAATAACTTGATCCATCTCGTATTCTCCTATTTGCACAGTGAGCCTCATCTCAGGTCATGTTGTTGTCTTATGTCTGCCGATATTTCTGACAGCGTGGTGCCCATCAGAAGCATTATCCCTACCAGCACATTTTTTTATCAACTCCTGTAATCCTTTCACAACCCTGCTATCGTGCAACAGTTTCATGCAAGTCTCAAAGAAAGTAGTAAGCATGGAGGGGTCAACTTCTTCAGATAGCCTATCTTGACTTCCTAAGGTAGAGTCTTCAGTGAAGCTTTTCTTTGCTTCCATGAATTTTTCCTTTGCACTCTCCAAATCAAAACCAACTTCTTTTTCTGGAACCTTGTGGACACGTCCACCTTCTTCGGGTTGTTTTCCCTTATCGTCACCAGTCGTCATACCACTTTGCAGCACGATATTTACATTGGGATCCTCTTTTCAAGGCTCTGACCTCATCATCTGCAAGTTTTCGGTAGGCTTCTAAGGCTGCACCTTCTTCTCCTGCATTTTAGCTATCAATATAGGGCATTCTTTTATCGCATGGTCAAACTGAGTACAATACCATCATGACGGACATGTCTGGCTCGTACACTCCCACGCGTAGTTCCCTAGAACTCCGCAATTATAGAAAATAACTTACCCTTGACCTCTCCCAGGTCCTCCTCCTCCTCGGCCTCATCCGCATCCCTGATATCCTCCGCGCGCTCCCCCAGCGCCTTGATTCAGAGGTCAAATTTATGTTTGCATCTGATACACGAGTGTTCTTTCCATCATTAATTCATAGCTATGATAGTTATTCTCATCGTGGCCTACAGAATTATAGAAGTTGCAGAATAACTATTGCGGTGTCTGTACAAATTTTTGCAGTAAGTGGCAATTGTCTGTTACATGTTTTCCTGCTACTTGACAGATAGCGCACCACAGCGTGGGCCCTGTACTTGGTCTTGTTGGGGCTTCCTGCCTCAGAGGTATCGGCCCTCCTACCATATAATTCGCGAAAATAGGGTAATGATCCTTATCATGCCCCTGGTTCTTACACTTGAGGCACCAAACTTCTTCATGCACCTCTGGCCGAGCCACTTTCTCCTTTTTCAAGCTTGGAAACTCCAAGCAGAGTTTCTTCAACTCCACATGAATCTGTTGAACTACCAATTTCATGTCCTAGATAGGTGTCTCATGTAATCTTATTGTGATCTTCAATGCTTCCACCTGCATTCCTATCTTTTGTTATGACAGAGCAATCCTTAAGTGAGGCAGGAGCGCGGCTATAAACCAGTCGTGGTGCTGACTGCCTGTGAGATTCATATTGGCTTCGAATTCTGCACTTCAGTCTATGATCCAGCTGCTAGGTGTTTCACCGATCCTCATCTCAATTTCCTTGAACCCCACTACCAACTGTGTTTCAGACTTAGGCCTACCGAATTCCTTATTCAGAGCAGTCTGCGTGTCCGCTAATGATGCCACCAAGTTATCGGTGCAGTACTTAATATACCATATCAACACGTGATCTTGTAGAGTAGTAACCAATTGTGCCTTCTTCATATGATCATCTATAATATTCTTTTTTGTCCACACACGAACCAAAACTATTCCGGGTCCTCATTTCCCAAGCCCTTGAAAATGAGCATTTTCATCATATTTGACATATTGAATGGTGGCAGAGGTGGTGGTGGTGTGGGCAATGATGTATACTGTGGAGGTGAAGGTGGAGCTGGTGTGGACGGATTAGGTATTCGCAGAAACCCTTTAGTTATTAACTGGACAACGCTCTATGGTGAAGCCTGTGCTCCCTCGTCGTCACTCAGGGGAGGCTCGATCAACAAGCTATATTCAAGGCTTGTTCTCCCTCTTTCCCTGAATAACTTTCCACTTCGTGTAACTCCAAACATCAAGGTAATGGCATAACCCGCTTTTCACACAAGAGCATCTTAGTCCAAGGATTCAAGGATCTCAAATACTTACCTCGTGGTCCCTTGGAAAAGCTTCGCTCTGCTTCGTTGTAGCTGACTGTGGTATCGACCGCGAATTCTGTCACAAATCCTCTTATCACTCAATCAAGCCAGTGATCGAGAGCACACGCGAGCTTATCTTCATAAGCTTTTAATCTCCGCACTAGCTCTCGGGTCAACACTATTGGACCGTCAAGCCTCCACCTTCCTTGGTCGTCTGCCAATTTAGTGATCCACTCGTATAGTTCGATCGGGAAGGTGCAGAAGAAGATCTCATGTATTTCTATGTACAGATATCTATCCAACCACTATTCCTTTGTCAGGCATGGATTTCTATTCTCTTTTGTCGCAAATTCGTCGATCTTTCTATCCAACAACTCCTCAATTTCTTCCTTGGTCAGATTCCAGTGATCCGACATCACACATCTCTTTATGCAGATCTTGGTCTCAGAAATGGAACCATTTGTTGGCTTAGTGGGTCCTGACCCAGGTTCAGAATTAGTTTTGCCAAACAAATCCCTACACTATTGGCCCTTTCGGCGTCAATCCATGGAGTGTGAACTGAATTCTCACCCGAAGCAGTATGGGGGGATGCTGGAACCAATTTTCCGCACCCAGAGATGAGTGTGATGTCATTTTATACCCTAATTATACCTTTGTCCAGATCGATAAGCCTTTAGGGATTATCGATATAACTACCCTTAATCAACTTCTATACCTCTGCAAACATTTACAACTGTCTTTCGCGGACCCTGAATAGGTGAATGCACTATTTACGCACATTAAAGATTATGTATAACCCAATAATTACACAGATCAGCTTAATTGTTAGATAATCTTCACATAAATAGTTAATAGTAAATGCATTCATGTAACAGTATAAGTCATGTAGAGTCACACATCAATACATCATTATTTCATAAACCCATTATAACATAAGGTGCATTCATATAAACAGAAGTAAAGAGATAAACACAAGTATTTATGCAACAATCTTCTTTATTAATACTCAGTTCTGCTTATAGACTCAAGACTTCCCTGCGCACTCAGCTGCAGGGGTCCACGCACTCAGCTGCGGACTCTACTCTAGGCCTCTACGCACACAACTACAGAGCCTTTCTTCCTACTCTTCTTCGCTAACTCTTTAGACTTTTCCCATAGACCAAAAACATTACTTCTCCATTACCATGCCTTAGACCCTCTAAGACACACCTATTTATACAATCCCATGGTCCGCGGACCATGGGTAGATCTTCAAAAGCCGACTCAACTTACATAAAAGAAGGGTAAAACCATTTATGACTCTTTAATTATCTATGCGCTCCGCGGCCACAACTTGTGGAGACTTTATATCTTTATACAACAAAACTTGGGCTTTTGCCCCAAAATTGACCCTAGGGGACCCCATCCCAACAACTTTCTACTCTTTGGTGAAGGTTATGGTACGTTCAATTTCTTGTAGAGATCATGCTTTCGATGTCATGAATTTCATCTTCATCATTATGGAGCCTTCATCTTATATATTTTTCTTCATAGGGCATAGGTCATCAATCACTTTCCTTCACAATCCATATTATTCATGCCATACTTTTCATCAGAAAGTGACCTTCTAGTCCACATTTGGATTTTCTTCATACATCTACCTCTTCCAAGTCATGTTTCCTTCAAGATATTCCATCCAACCACATGAGCTCTAGTTGTAGGTGACAACTACAACTCTCTTTCGATAACCATATATCAACCCATCCATATGTTGTTCAAGAAATCATAAATAAACATCAAATCAAAGTTGCCTTTTTCAGTGGCATTTCATCATGACATTTTCTTCTTACAACATCAACATCCTGCATAAACACATCTCCAAGACTTCCAATTTCAAGGGTCTCCTTCTTTTATAGACCTTATTAGGGTATTCATACCTTCTTTATGGAGATGTCAGAACCAATTTTTCTAGTCATTGGATGTTGATTTCTTATCTTTTCTTATGTGACCGTAGTTGCACCTTTCATGATCTCTTCTTTCTTCACATATTTCTCCCCCGGAACTTTCATCCATGGCTCCTTCATTTTTTTCAACTACCTCATATTCTATATGAGGACATATTATGTTGATTTCATCTTGTAAATATGTGAACCATGCCTTCATGCATCTTTTCAAAGGAAGAATCTCTTTTCTTTGATCATGCTCATGAGGTAGAACATTTACCCATGTTGTCTGCAACTATATGATGACATGACTTAATCTATCAAATGCATTCATACCTATTTTCTTCTTTTGTTCATCTAGACTTCCCTCAGCAACTTATTTTCCTTGAAATTAATTCACCCATGCTGCATTCCTTTGTTATCATACTATCATCCTTCTAAACAAAGGATCCCACATAAGGTGGAATGTAGACCATTTGCAAGACACTTGCTTTCTGAAGAGAGGTGAACCTTCTAATGAAGATTCCAATGGAGGATCTTAATTACCCTCATTCTACAAATTCTCCTTTATAATAATGATTATGTATGATGAATTATTTTTTCCATGCTAGATGACTTTCTCCATATGTGCTAGTCATGCTATTAGTGAGGTTACCAAGAGCTACTTCCTTTATATGATGACGGCTACATCCATGTAGACTTCTACTTCAGCTATTCCTTCAAGCTTCTCTAATAATGTCATGGGATCTTGCTTCAATCATATTCTTCTAATATGATGTCATCTTCTACTAAGATGCATCTAATCATAATGCTTCTCATCTTGACTGTCATGGTAGAGGTCTTTTCACCTCCTACTTCTCCTTGTTATGCATCAAAGAAACCCTAATAGTGAAGATCTATCCCTTTTAATTTCTTCTCATGAGGTTCTTCCACTTCTTCGGTGATATGGGATTCAATTATTTATTTCCTTTTCTTGTTTTCATTCTTGAGTTTCGGGCAATCTCTATTGAAGTGCCCATATTCTTGATAGCCATAGCATTGGATTTTCGACATATCCTTCTTCTTATTTTTCTGAGAACCAAACTCTCCAAACTTTCCTTTTCTCTTAGCCATGGCATAAAATGCTTGAACTTGTTCATTTGATCCCACATCACCTTTTTCCTTCAACTTGGTTTCTTCAATCTTACACAATGACCAGATTTCACTGATTGGGGTGGATTCCTTCTTTCAATAGATGATTGATACAAAGTTGCCCCATTCATCAGGTAGTGCATTGAGCACAACTATGCCCATCTCTTTATTGCGCATTATCTCCCCCAACTCTTGCAGTTGGTCTCATATTTATGACACCCTCATAAAGTATGAGGCTATTCCTTATTCCTTCGATATCTTCATCTTGTATAGCTCGGTTCTTAAAGATATGACTTCTCCAGTTGTGCTTATGGATAAAACTTCTACTAACATCTCGTAGATTTATTTTGATGTATCCAACTTTGCAACATAAGGTATGGTGGGATCCTTGATGGATTCTATAAGGATCCTTTGATTCCTTATTTCCCATTTCATATACTTGGCTAGAGCTTCAACTTCTTCCTTTGGAGGTTTAGTGATTGAACCCTTAACATGTCCAACGACTTCATTTTATATGAAGATCAAATCCATCCTCTTCTTCCATGCAAGAAATTTTGATGACCCAACCAATTTGTTTCTTTCCTTGCAAAATGAAGCCATTTTGATATATTCAGACATAAATATAAAGATACTTACTTGTCAAGTGAAGATACTCCTTCATGATGAAATCTTCAACTTGGTGCATTTCTTGATGATATTTGATAATAGAATATGTCTCCTTGATAAATATGTCTTCCTTCAATTATTTTTTGATAGTGATCCTTGATTCAAGAAGATGGAGATCACCTTGATTCCCTGATGATGATCGCAGAGCTACTTCCTACTTCCTTGGGTGTAGATATTTCAATATGCTTCAATATGTAGTCCTTTCTTGGAGATGGGGTTCTCGAGATTTTCTTTTCCTTGAGATGATTATTTTCAAATGTGAGTGCTTCCCAAGGATGCCTCAGGTGTGGGACCCTTCTTTGAATGATCTAGGGTTTTTAGGTCTTCTTTTGGTTACTTCCTTGATAGTGCTCAGTCCTTGTGTATCCCTTCTTGATGTCTTATTTGATGCCTTGACTTCTCTCGGTATTCCTTTTGATGGTCCTTCTACAAGTTGTATTTCCTTGTCTTGTTACCTTAGCTCCGATACCATGTTGAGAAATCTATGGCAGCTAAATTAAGTGATTTCTCTTCTTAATAATTTCATGTGATATATTTTCACTTATATTGATTAAATTCTCCTTCAACTTGATTATTTTTGTGTTCTTATCATCAAACAGATACCAAACCATAAAGAACAATAAGACAAGAGGACACAATATATAGGATATCATCAAGATCCAAAACCTCTCCTCCTGAGAGGAAAACTCACAAGAACTCGTATCTTCTTATCAAACTTCAAATGGTGAATTCCAAGACCTTTGACCCTTAACTAAGACCCCTCCAGGACCAAGTCAGAATTTTTCCTTTTCTTGCCAAGTCTAATAAATTTAACCTTGCCTTGATGTTGTTGTAACTTCTTCTTCAATCTCAACTTTGGCTTTGCAATACTAGATTGTAACTTTAGCCTCTCCCCCTGCAATTCTCAGCTTCTGATACTCTTCTGTAATTTTCGCACCTGTGGCAAGTATGTGGAAGTTTTAGTCCTTTTACTCCTTTTCTTGACTAGGTTTCTTCTCCTCAAGATCTCAGCCTACAGATTAAACTATTTTGACAATGAATTTTGGCTCTTTAGTATGAATATAATTCGATATTTCTTTTGCATTGGATGCCCTAATTTTTCATACATGTGATGAGAGTTACATCCCAGAAAACAATCCTTGAAACTTCACTTTTCCTTTCCTTGTTTCTCCTCTTTCTTCGTTGGTTATTCTTCTTTCTTCTTATGCTTCCATAATTTCCTTGGATTCTCTCTTTTGAAAATGAGGTTGAGTCCTTTATATAGGCTTATTTTCCATGTTTGTAGGTCGACTTGTCACTACTTGATATGCTGATCTGTTACTTACATTATGACGAGGTCTTGGATGGTATTTTGACTCTACTTTGACTCAAACAAAAAAATCTTTACAACATGGAACATGCCCAAATGGGTCTTCAATACATGACAATGAATTGATTGACCTAAAAGCACTCAATGGGTGCTTGACCTAAAAACACCTTAAGCATGAAACCCATGCCTCAAGATCAAAAATAATAACTTTATTTTTCTCTTTACATCAAATACATAAAATCATGATTACATATGTCATTATGAAGACTGAACCTAGTTACATATTTCAGCAACCACACCAGTTAGGGGTTGCACCTTGAACTGATTCTCGGTATAATAAATCCTTAATAGCTTAATAATAAAAATTTTAGTAATAAGGAGCCTTGGGAAATATAAAAAGTGAAGCACATATGGAATCAGAGAAAATCCTTATGTACTTGAATCAGTAGAAATCTCTTGATCTTTTGAAGTTGTTATGTCTTGGAGGAGCCTCATGCCTTTGTCGATCCTTACTAGTGCATGCATTGTGTATGAATCCTTTGAAATAATATGCATAGTTTCTTGGTGAAGTGGTTCTTCCAAACTCATCTTAATTTATTTTCTTTCTTTCACTAGGACTAGAGCGCTTAAGGATATGGCTTTCAAACTTAGGGATTTCATCATCTTTTCATGAAGTCTCACCTGTATAGCCAAGACCTGATTTGTCAAATGGTGACCTTTGGCAACTGAGGATGTTATCTAGCAATTATTTGCTCTTCGGGTACTTGTATATATTTTCAACTTCATTTATCAAGGAGAAAATATCTTCTTCAAGTTTCTCACATTCTTTATTTTTTGTCATCATTTGGGTCTTCAATACTTATTCTACTCTTTTTGCTTCTTCTAGCTAAACTTTTAGGGATTTTACTTCTTCTTCATGTCACCTTTCTTGTCGATGCAATTTTGCTTCAAGCTTGTTAAATTCCTTAGATATTTCTTCTTCTTGGAACCTTGGAGCCTTATTTATTTCTTCTAGAGAAGCCATAATCTTTGCTTCAAGGTTTACTTCAGCATTTACTTCAATGTCATTTTCATCTATTTTCTTTGATTCATGATCATCCTTGTGCTTTTGTTCCACATATTCTAGTTTTGGTTCAGCAGGCACAAAACCAGATTCTTCATAGAGTTTTTGTAGTTTTCCCAAAGTCTTTGAGTTGAAGAACATTAACCCACCTTACTTTTTATAGATTCTGTATAATACCCAAGATTTATTCCATCACTTTTGTATCGTATTCATTTGATTCTTCTATAGTAACAATTAATTCCCATACCTCATATCCTAGAGCCATCAAATAGTACTCCATTTTTTTGCTCCATGACACATAATCCATTCCATCGAACAATGGAGCTTTGCCAACCTATATTACTTATGATTTCATGACTAATGAGGAAATATATTCAAAAGGTTTGGAGCATTTCCTTCTTGAATTTTCCATTTGTGTTCCTAGTATCTACTTTCCAGCTGCTAGGTTGTGCTTGAAGGTATTGACTCCGATATCAGTTGTTGGATATACTGAAAGGTGGGGGGGGTGAATTAGTATTTCCTTTCAATTTTTATATTATGCCAATTAAATTTTACCAAAACACAATATGTAAAATAAGAAAGATAATTTTATTAATAAAAATAGTGAGGACTCAAATCCTCTACAACAATTTAGTCTCCAATTAGTACAACAAAATTATAACTTCTTCAAGGCTCCAACCTGGTCTTAATGAAGCTCCAACCTCTTCTGAGGACTCCAATCCTCAAAAATCAATTCAGGCTTGATCTATAATTTATCCAGGACAAAGAATTAAAGGTATTACAGACTCATGTGCATGGATGTGCCTATGTTACTTTATGCAACAGATCGATAAGATTGCGAAATACATAGACACTGAAGCAGTTAGAGAAAACATAGCAGGAAAACATGTAAATACAACAAGTTTAATAAGGATTTCACCCAATGCTCTTGAGCTACGTCTCTGAGTCCAGCCTTCATTGGTGGCCTCTCTATTATGTTTTCAAAGTATATTTTTTTACAACAGTGAGCTCAATTTGAGTCTCACTCAACATATATGAATCAGTAGGACTGGACTTGGATCCCCCAAGTCTCTAGAGTACACAGACTCTCCTTACTGAAACTCAACCTCTGCTGGACACAGTAGTATGAGCCCAATCTGAGACTCATACATGACATACCTATGCCAAGGAGTTCGCTTGAACCTCTCAAGCCTTCTCGGGAGTACACAGACTCTGTGACTCTCTCTGGCTCTGTCTCGATGCTTCCTTTGCTTTGCAGGTCAGCTTGACTTACTTTCTCTGTTCTCTACTCTTAGCTTTCTTACTTGCTTTTCTCACTACCCACTTTGTCTCTGTCAATTCGTGGCTTTAAAGCCAATCTACTTCCTGACTGTTCGTTTCCGCTTCCTGGCATTCTAGTTCTCCTACCTCTATCCGTTTGAATTCCTCTATTTTGCATCATCATCACTATGTAATGCCTCACAGGGAGGTGGCCACCTATTTCATAACAAACTGAGTGTCATTTCTCTTGGAAATGTTTGAACGGTCGTTATTTCCGTTTAACTCCCAGATTTCCAGTGAACATGATTCTTCTGCCAACTCATCATTCATGCCAGACTTAAAACTTTATACAACTCAGCCTATTTACCCCATTGAATCATGTCATCCATCAGATCGCATGTCCGCCATCGATTTGGAGCCTCCAGATCCTACGGTCTCTGTCCATATTGAGCAGGTAAGCTGCATGAAGTTTATCCGTCCGATGTGAGCGGTTTTCTCTCTCTTCCACCAAACGCATGGTGCCCAGTGTGTGGCATCGGGTGGGACTCAGTTAAAACAGCTTACCACTTGAAGTCCTTCCAATATCCTGCAGGTTTCTGTGTGGGACCCGCCTCTAACGGAATCAGCGAATTCCGTACGGTTTTTGACTTTTTAGGTCCAGGTCACTCGAGGCTTTTTCTTCTCTGAGGGGTTTTCCCAATGATATGCGATTAACGACTTGTTGCTAATCGCATATCAGAAACCTCCCCCGTTTCTCAAAAAGGCTTCTCGTTTTTTTGTTTCGTGGGAGCGCGTTACCATGGGCCAACGGTCTGCGCGCTTGACCGAGGGTCCTCGTTGCTCGGCGCTACTCACAAATTACAATTGTTCGAGGATATTTCTAATAAGCTTGACCTTTGTAAGACTTTGAAACTTTGGCATGAATTTTACAGAGTTATGAAAACTTAGAGAGTTCTTTAGGATCCAATTTGGATCACGGCCTTCCCATTGAAAAATCTTTTGGACCACCAAAAGTTGGTTTTTAAGCATCAATCAAGTGAGGGTATAGATTCCTCGCTTGCTCAATCTCTATCCATTTTTCACTGCTTGGTTTTGAACCTTTGAGTCCAATCCTAAGGTACTCAACATCCCCTCTGCGCGTGGTTCTCACCTTCCTGTCCAGAACTGTATCTTCCTGCAATTCGTTAAGATATTCAGGCAACAAATCATCAATAGAAGGCAATTGACTCTGATCTTCAGGATCTTCAATCAATGAAGGTTCAAATAGTCTCAAGTTGTCTACATTAACAACTGAGTAGATGTGCATGTAAGCTAGTAAATCAAGGCGAAAATCATTCTCACCAATTTTCTCAAGTATCTTGAAAGGTCCATACCTTATTGGCTTCAGCTTCTTAGCTTCACCTTGCATTCTGTCTTTGCTGATATACAGCCAGACTTGATCACCTTGGAAACTATGCTCAATCCGATGCTTATCATGCCTTGCCTTGTACTTGGCTTGGCTCTTTTCCAGTTGTTCCTGTAGTGCCTAGTGAATCTATTGGATTTGTTCAATGAACTTGGTTGCCTTGTCCACATCACTGTGTCCATCAACTGCTATGTCTTTACCAAAGACAAAATCCAAGGGAGACCTTGGAGTGAAACCAAAACAGGTCTCAAAAGGAGATCTCTATGTAGAAGGATTTTTAGCACGATTGTAAGCATGTTGCACATAACATAAATGTTCATCCCAAAGCTTGGGATGCTTGCTGCAATAGCCTTTGATCAACTGGATCACTGTCCTGTTGACCACTTCTGTTTGGCCATCAGTTTGCGGATGAAAAGTTGTGCTCTTTTTTAGTCTGGTGTCCATCAATTCCCACAAGCTCGACCAAAATTTCCCAACAAATCGGGAATCTCGATCAGATATAATGGAAGTGGGTAATCCAAAATGAACCCATACATGATGAAAGAACAACTTTGCAGTTTGTTCAACTGTAATCTGTTTGTTACATGGTATTAAAATACACATTTTGTTGAACCTATCCACAACAACATATAAATAGTCATGACCTTTTCTAGATTTAGGTAGTCCCCCAACGAAGTCCATAGAAACACTTTCCCAAGGATGAGAAGGAATTGGTAGTGGAGTGTACAAACCTAGTTTTCTATTGCTGGGTTTTCTTTTAGCACACATGGTACACCCTCTTACATATCTAGAAACTGTCTAATTCATTTTTGGCCAATAACAAAATCTTTGTAGCTATGCAACTATTTTACTTACACCAAAGTAACCTGATATTAGAGAAGTGTGTGCTTCTCGAATTATCTTTACTCTTTCAGTTTGTGGAATGCATAACTTTCCAAAATGATACAAGAGTTGGTCCTTAACATGATAATCCAATTCTTCTACTTGTTTGCCATGACGTAAAGTTGCATATACATCTTTAAAATATATATCCTGAGCATACTGTTCAATGTAGCTTTCATGCAATACTGAATTATGCTTAAGTATAGTAGATGCACTTATGATTGGTCTGGACAACATAACTGCAACTTTATTGTGTATGCCCTTTTCATTTTTGATGACAAGATGAAACTGTTGTAGAAAACCCATCCACTATAGTGTCTTGATTGCTGAAACTTAGTTTGTGAGTGCAAATATTGAATTGGTTGATGACTAGTATGTATAAATGTCTCTTTGCCCATTAGGTAATGTTTCCACTTTTTCACATTTTGTACTAATGCATACAATTATTTATCATATGTGGGATAATTAACAACTGCAGAATTAAATGTCTCAGAATGATAACATATGGGTTTACCGTGCTGCATCAACACTGCTCCCATGGCATTATCACTGGCATCCGTTTCAATCTCAAATGGTCTTTGAAGATCAGGCAGTGCTAGTACTGGTGTTGTACTAATATTTTCTTTTAAGGTGTCGAAGGCTTTCTACTATTTTCCTCCCCACTGAAACACCTTGTTCAATCATGTTAAAGCATGTAAGGGGGCTGCAATCAAGGAAAAGTTAGCAATAAACTTTCTCCAATACTGTGCTGCTCCTAAGAAGCTTCTAGCTTCTGTAGCATATTTGGGCTTAGGCTAGTTTACAATGACTACAACCTTAGAGGGATCTATCTTCAATTCACCACCCCCTACAATATGACCCAAATAATTCAAAGATGTTTTGCCAAATTCACATTTTGATAGCTTAACATAAAGATTTTCTTTTTTCAAAACATCTAGAGTCTGCTTTACATGCTTCAAATGTTCTTCCCATGTTTTACTAAATATAAGAATGTCATCTAAATATACAATGACAAAATCATCAATAAAAGGTTTGAGTACATCATTCATTATTCTCATGAAAGTAGCAGGAGCATTAGTTAAGCCAAAAGGCATAACCAACCACTCATACAATCCCTGCTTTGTTTTGAAAGCAGTCTTCCATGCATATTTCTCTGCAACTCTGACCTGATGGTAGCCACTATGCAAGTCCAACTTGGAAAAATAAACAGCTTCTTTCAACTGATCTAGTAGATCATCTATGCAAGGAAGGGAATAACGATTTTTTATCATTATCTTATTCAGTGCTCAGTAATCAATGCACATTCTCCGTGAGCCATCTTTCTTTCTCACCAAGACAATTGGAGACCCACATGGTGATATGCTAGGTCTTATGAACCCTTTCTCAAGCAGCTCTTGTACCTACTTCTTGATTTCTGCATTCTCTAAAGCGGACAACCTATACATTCCAATGTTAGGAAATGGAGCATCTTGCTGCAAATTAATATCATGTACTATTTCCTTTTTGGGTGGCAAACCTTTAGGTTCTTGAGATAGTATATCATATTCTGAAACAAATTTTTCTAAATCAGCTTGTTGTTTAGCATTAAAGCCCCCAAATATATTGGTTTTATCAGGTTTCTTTTCCTTTACAACCATCAGTAAAAATTGTTTGCATGAATTTACAATTCTTTTCATCTTCCCTGAGTTTATGAGAGTATAATTATTCTTGCGTTTATGAGCTCTTATAATATATTTGATTTCATCTTTAACGAGTTGATACTTGTTTTCAGCTCTATAGAAAATGGCTTTTCTATCATACAAGTAAGGACTTCCTAAAACAATTCCACATATATCCAAGGGAACAATATCTAACTCAACCTCATCTACAAATGCTGACCCAAAAGAAAACCTAAGTTTACATTTTCTAGTCACTTGTAGCTGTGCTTTATCACATAACCAACCTAATGGATATGGTTTCTTGTGAGGTGTGGTTAGTAATCCCAACTTCTTTACAATTGCTTCAGAAATTAAATTTCCTTGTGAGCCACTATCAAACAAAGTATCAATATTTTGATTCTTGGAAACAACTTGAATATGAAAAAGCTCATGTCTTTTCCTCTCATTTTCTTCATTATCAGTAGATTGTGCAGAATTACTAGTAGATGCTTCAGAATTTTTACCTTTTATACCTGTGGTTGCGATCATTGTTTCATCTCCTGAGTCCGACCCCAAATCTTTTTGAATAGCTGCAACAATATTCTTCTTCTTGCCATCGTACTTCTTGGGTTTCAGCTCTAGATGCAAAATCCAGCAGTGTTCATCATCATGCCCATCCTTCTTACAGTGAGTGCATGAAGGTTTGGTCTTTTGTATAGTATTTGTCTTCCTCTCTTTCCATTTCTGTTTTCTTTTCTCCTTATTCTTGCTTGCAGTGGGTTTTGATGATCCCCCAACTTCTAGGTTCACATTCTTACCTCTAGCCTCTAGATGTGTAGCTTGAACAGAACCCTCATCTATGCTAGTGGGATTAAACATGAGAATGGAGTGCTTTAAATAGCTATGTAGACCACCTATATACTTCAGCGGAGTTTCAGGTGAGTCTAAAGAAATTCCTAGAATCAAAGCTCTTTTCCTAAATTCTTGGGTGTAACCTTGTACACTCTGCCCTATTAACTAGTGAAGAGTTTGCCAGTTCCCCATGGCTTGTTGCGCATAGGCTAGTGGATAGAATTGCTTTTTAATTGAAAAAAAAAATTCACTCCAGACAGAAAGGATTTTACCATGCTTCTTCAGGTCAGCTTGGGTCTTACCTTCCCACCATACCAAGGCAATGCCTCCAAGGCGTAGGCTGGCCAGTTGAATCTTACTTTTGTCTGAGTCGATGCTCTGCACTCTGCAATATACATCAATCTGTCTAATCCAATTATCCAGCTTCTCTGCATTCAACTCTCCATCATATATCGGCAAATCAAATTTAACATCTAATTTAATCAAAGATGTCTTCTTTTTATTTTCAGGGCTACTAGGAGGTGTGGGAAGTTTTTCTTCTTTCCCTTTGCCTTTAGAGTGGTCATGGAGGAGAGATTCTTCTACTCCTTTATCTTGTTTGGAGTTTGATGGATCTTCACCTCTACCCTTATTAAATTCTCTATACATTTCTTCTACCATGGCTTTCATGGTCAAGAAACTGTCCATGAACTAGGAGTCTGATTCCAAAGGACTTTCTTCTGACATTTTCCTCTTAGGATAGACTCGTCCAATTTCTGGGTTAGCTTCAACCAACTCTCCTTCTCCTAATTTAAGCTTTGATCTAGTTAGCATTCAACAAAAAAATCCAGCACAAACTTGTCTAACCTTAAGAACCTAGAGCTCTGATACCACTTGATCTGGAATTTATCCAGGACAAAGAATTAAAGGTATTACAGACTCATCTGCATGGATGTGCCTATGTTACTTTATGCAACGGATCGATACGATTGCGAAATACATAGACACTGAAGCAGTTAGAGAAAAGATAACATGAAAACATGTAAATACAACAAGTTTAATAAGGAATTCACCCAATGCTCCTGGGCTACGTCTCCTGGTCCAGCCTTCAGTGATGGCCTCTCTATTATGTTTTCAAAGCAGAGTTTTTACAACAATGAGCTCAATTTGGGTCTCACTCAATAGATATAAATTAGTAGGACTGGACTTGGATCCCCCAAGTCTCTGGAGTACACAAACTCTCCTTACTGAAACTCAACCTTCGCTGGTCACAGTAGTATGAGCCCAATCTGAGACTCATACATGACAGGCCTATGCCGAGGAGTTCGCTTGAACCTCTCAAGCCTTCTCGGGAGTACACAGACTCTCTGACTCTCTTTGGCTCTGTCTCGATGTTGCCTTTGCTCTGCAGGTCAGCTCAACTTACTTTCTCTATTCTCTACTCTTAGCTTTATTACTTGCTTTTCTCATTGCCTGCTTTGTCTCTGTCAGTTCATGGCTTTAAAGCCAATTTGCTTCCTGACTATTCGTTTTCACTTCCCAGCGTTATGGTTCTCCTGCCTTTGTCTGTTTGAATTCCTCTGTTCTGCGTCATCATCACTGTGTAATTCCTCACAGGGAGGTGGCCACCTATTTCATAACGAACTGAGTGTCAGTTCTCTTGGAAATGTTTGAACAGTCGTTATTTCCGTTTAACTCCTAGATTGCCCACGAACATGATTCTTCTGCCAACTCATCGTTCATGCCAGACTTCAAACTTTATACAACTCGGCCTATTTACCCCATTGAATCTGGTCATCCGTTGGATCGCATGTCCGCTGTCGATCTGGAACCTCCAAATCCTACAGTCTTTGTCCATATCGGGCGGGTAAGTTGCATGACGTTTACCCGTCTGATGTGAGCGGTTTTCTCTCTTTCGCCGGATGCATGGCGCCCAGTGTGTGGCATCGGGCGGGACTTGGTTAAAACTGCTTACTGCTTGAATTCCTTCCGATATCCTGTCGGTTTTCTTGTGGGACCCGCCTCTGACGGAATCGGCGAATTCCGTACGGTTTTTGACTTTTCGGGTCCGGGTCGCTCGGGGCTTTTTCTTCTCTGAGGGGTTTTCCTGGTGATAATCGATTAGCAACTTGTCACTAATCGCTAATCACATATCAGAAACCTCCCCGTTTCTCAAAAAGGCTTCCCGTTTTGCTATTTCGTGGTAGTGCACGTTACCATGGGCCAACAGTCTGCGCGCTTGACCGAGGGTCCTCGTTGCTCGGCGTTACTCATAAATTACAACTGTTCGAGGATATTTCTGATAAGCTCGACCTTTGTAAGACTTTGATACTTTGGCATGAATTTTACAGAGTTATGAAAACTTTGAGAGTTCTTTAGGATCCAATTCGGATCAAGGCTCCAACTTGGTCTCAACAATGCTCCAACCTCTTATGAGGACTCCCATCCTTAGATATAAATAAAGGCTCTAACCTAGTCTTCATGTTATGCTTCAAGGACTACAAAGACTAATCCAAATTCTCTTCAAAATCTTCAATTCTTTCTCCAAAATCTCTTAAATATTAGCTTCAATTCTACTTTAAACAAGCTCCAATTTTTGTTCTACGAACTCTCCAAAATCTCCTCCAAAGTGTCTTCAAGAGTACTACAAAAGGGTTGCTATAGAGTCACTGAAGGGGCTACTCCACAAATGCCTCAAACATCACCTCAAGGTCTGATCAACATTTTTCAATGGCTTTCTCAAAATATACTTTAGAAACTTCTTCAATAACTGCATCAGGATCTGGTTTAAGATATGCTTTACAAGCTACAGGATTGCTCCATAAAGAACTAGTCCAAAATTAGCTCCAAGGAAAGCTAAAATCTCTGCATGACAATGTCTTAAAAATGGTTCCAATGTTGCTCCAAGATGGCCTCCAAAATATCTCTGAATTATTCCTTGACAGGTATCTTCAATTCTTCTTAGTTCAAAGTATGCCTCAGGGAAAGCTTCCTCACTCTTCAAGGCTTGCTCAAACAATGCTCCAAGTCTGCTAGAACAAATATTTTCAAATGTTTCTACAACAAAGGCTACAAGGTCTGCACACAAAGATCTTCAAGTCTATTCAAGAATGCTTCAAAAGGGCTTCAAGGCTAGTGAAATATTTTCCAAAATATGCACCCAAGAAACTTCAAAATTTTGGTTTATGCCTTCCTTAAGACCTTCAATTCTGCACCTCATAATTACTTCTAGAATACAAATAAGTTTGTGTCAAACAACTGTGAATAAGATTTGAGGTAGGAGGGCCCTAACCACACGAATCTCAATCATGCACACAAAGATAAATCATTGGAATTTGACCCCTTCTCACAAACAATTCACCATAGAGAACTCGCCCTTTCACAAATATTTTCCACATAAAATTTTGGCCTTTGCCACAAGGAATTATCACAAATACCTCAACTCCTTCCATAGATAATAAATTTTATCCTTAGTTCTTGACCAAGTTTTGTACCTTGAGATCAGTACTTTTACTTGGACAAATTTCAGTGCCAAATGAGGTTGAATGGATCTTTTATTTATAGTTGTTTATTCATTGAACACTCATGTCTATTGGGGGGGTGGGGGGGAATATGAGTAGAAGGAGGTCGACTTGTGTATAAAATTAAATTTATTTAGATATATTTTATTTGTCGGCAATTTATGGTGGTCTATGTTGAACCATATATTTATCGTTGTCTTTTGAAATATTTTTCTTAAATTCAACCAAGGCTTGTTCCACCAACATGCTAAAACTGATCAGGAGAATCAACTCTTAAAATGTTAACACTTGTTCCAATGTTTACCACAAGATATGGGTACAAGCTCTGGCTTCCATTGACATCTCTTTCAAGAAGAGGACTCTTTGAAACAGTCGTAGTGCTCATCTTCTTTTTACCATTATACCCTCCAATGGTATCCTCCTTACAATCATTGTTCTCAATACTCTCATCATCATCACTACAATATACAATATCTTTCACCACAAACTATTATTTTGAAGACAATGATACCTGTAGTATTCCTAAAGAGAATTTGTGTCAAGTTACAAGTTTAGGGTGTTTTAATAGTAATTTTTTTGCTCCCTTTGAAATGACCAAGATGTTGTCAGCATAAACAAAAAAAAACCTCAATCTCAAACTAGAATTTGAATTAGTTTGTATATTGAAATGGCACATTTGTGTAAGTCTACCAAAATACCATCCAAGTTGAACAATAACCATGGTCACCCTCATCCATAGCATCCATGAGTTGGCCCTTGCATTGACCTTGATCATAGCATAGCTAACCCTTTTCTATCAATGAAAATACCTCAACAAAGCTTGACCCAAAAATACTAGCAAAAGTGTTGTGGAAACTAATAAAATATTGTTATATAATAGGTATTTTTCTATACATGGATTCTTAACTTGTCTTACATAGGGGAAATTTGCTCAACCTTTAATCTTGTTTCCTCTAAAACTACACTATGACGTCTCTCCATTCATAATATTAGGTTGATTTTAGCGGATTGTTTTTTATCTTGGGGAATTCTAAGTATGCATTCAATTTATATAAAAGTAATGCAATTAACCAAATTCTTTTTATTATGGCACTCTATGATATATTTGGGTAACTATGGATTTGGGAGTTTTAAATTTAGCATATTTAAGGCATGGAAAATTCCATTTTCATTTATCTCCTTGAAGTAAGAATTATATACCTAGATATATTTAGATATTTTACACTTTAATTTATAAAACATTACAAACTAGATTTTCTCGTGTTGTATGGTGAGTTTATTGGATTCAACATCTATAGCAAGGAAGTAACTCCTATTGATATTTATAGTTACATAGAAGTCCATGTAATATGGAAATGGTGGATAAATTATGTCTTCTATAAAACCTGACCCTAACATGTGAAGTTGGACCTAGGGGCCCAGGGAAATAGAGCACAATTGGGATGAACACTTTAGATGCTACACCCCTTTACCACTACATCCCTTAGTTTTATACTCTACATCCCTTCACAGTTTCATTCCTTTGTCACATCCTTTTAATCTCAAGGAGGATAAAAATAAAGGGTGACAAGGAGATAACGACACACTCCCTTGTTCTAGCCTCTATCAGGTTGAGATACCTTTTGTTTTTTCCACATATTCCATGTATATATAAAAGGGTTATGGTTCTCCCATCATTTAAAATTGTCGGTGTGGGTTTGAATGATCATCAATCAAATGTTGAATCAACGAAATTTACCCCTACATGGAAAAACAAAAGATGGGGAGATGGTGATTTATCAAAGAGGTTTAACAAAGTCTTAGTTTCTAATAAATAATGTTGGAGGCAATGAGAGTAATATCACAAGATAATCAAAGGGGTATCTCTAATCATTCTCCCATTTTCCTTCAAATAGAAAATGATGATCACAAACCTTCAAAACCTTTCAAATTTAATCATAATTGGTTGGAGGAAAAAAGAAATGGCTCGAAATAAGTAAGTATAAGGAATGACAAAGGAGAATCTACGATGTTCAAATTTATTGATAATCTTAAAAGGTTGAGAAATTAACAACAATGGAAAAGGGAAAAGCAAAATAGTGTTATCTGTATTTACAAGTGATGGAAAATCATATTGCATAGATATATGAGCGAAATTCCATGAGTATATTTGACAAAATGAGTTGTTATCATTGAAAAGGTTGGAGGAACATCACTGGATATTATTGAATTGGAAATGTGTAATATAGACTTAAGGGTACATTACTAAGGATAGAAAATTGAAACAAATATAAAGCATGAATACAATGTGAGACATTCAAAATGAAATTGAGGACAAAGTGGAGAGTTTTCAAGATATCTCAAAAGTGGGGCCAATGCATTTTCAATACCTTTAAGGAACATGCACTAGCCAATATTGCAAAGATACTAAAAAAACTCCTTATTGTTTTCAAGGTTTGTGGAAGGAAATCAAAAGGCATAAATGAGGGACCCTAGAACAAAGGAAAAATTAAAAGAGAATGTATTCTCTTTACAATTCCAAAAAAATTTGGTTTGATGGTCGGCCCATAAACTTTTATATGGGTTTTTATGAATTTTGTTGGGTCACTGAATTGTCGCCATTTTACCATCATTTTATAGTCATTCATTTAACCATTTGTGTAATTCCTTCACCCACTAATTACTCAATTTATATAATCCTCGAAGCGGTTAATTATCATGCATTTCTTTTATTTTTTTATGAATTAATTAGGATTATAGTTTGATTTTACTGATAGTCGTTTATCAGCTCTGTTCTTAAAGCTAGCTTTAATAGCCATCTCTGTGATCGAGATATAGCACAATTCTAGAAGAAAATTGGGCACATGGGTTTTGTTTCTAAGACCCCGAATATAGTTGTGTTGTTCAAATCTCACCCAGGTCGCACGTGTGAGCCTCCAGCATTTTATCAAAAAAAAATCCAAATTAATAGTGGTTTTCAGGTATTCAACTTCTGACGTGATTTTTGAGAAAATTAAGATGAATTTTAAAAATTTAAAACATGGGTTTTTGCGGAACAATCTCATTTAGGTGACTTGTGAGTGGATTTTCAAGAGTGCGCGGTTTGAGGTATTTTCTCGATTCTTTGAACCTTATTTTCCTAGACTTCATGAATAAATAGTTTGCCAACATGTCACCCAAAAATTACAAAGGAGGTTAGAATGAGCTATGTTTTAGTGAATTCATGGTAGGGAGATAAGATCTAATCAGATCTTGGCTTGTTTTTATCTAAGATCCACTAAAATCTATTTGATCTCATCAAGATCCACATTATTTTCAGTTTGTTACTCTGTCCCAAATTGGAGCATTAAAACTCGGAATTTGTTATTGCTTTAAAAATCTTATAAATACTATGATTTCTTTGAAAGGAATAAGTGGGCATGTATGAAAACCTTATGCTATTAATACATTTTTGATCAATCAAATTTCTCTCATGTATGAATGCGCTGTGTATGGTTTGATTTGAGTTCATAGTGACAGAGTTGAGTTTCCCCCAATGCATGTTTCCCAACCAATAAGGGCCCCCCGTGCCAAGACACATGCTACCTTTACTTGAATGGTTTAGTTTCCTTTCAATTTAATTGCTTTTTCTTTTGAATTGGTAACTTTGAAACATTAGCTGCCAAGATTACACCAAATACAATTATTTCATAATGCCACAATAGACCAATTACAACATGTCTCTAGAGAGAACCCACGCAAATGGAGAAATTAATTGTTTACCAAACCACTTGAGCTAAGATCACTTGACCTTTCAATTCAATATAATTCAATAGTTCATAGTTCAAAAGTTTTGATAATAGTTTAAGCCAATGCATAAGTTCTTATAACAATTTATGATTTCTTTAAAATACCACTGATCACATCGGTGTGCTTTCAATGTGATGGATTTACTTTCTCGCAGCGTTGAATTCAATTTGTCATTGTGATTCAATACAGTGGAGGCTAATCAAATAAACATTTTGAGTGAATAGAAATCATTGTTGTAGTTGAAAACTCGGCTCTACATTTACCATTTACATTAAGAAAGATTTTGTTGGAATTTTATCACAATTATCTACATGGTTATGATGATTTATGAGGTTTTAGAACTCGGACTATATTGATATATTGAGAGAGCTCATTTATTAAGTGTTGCCAATAGATTAAAGTTACTTCCAATGTCAATTTTTACTAGATTAGATTAAGAGCGAGATCCTAGCATGTATTGTGCATTACACTTCACGAGCTTACTAACCCATATTGATAAATTTAGTGTAACGAATTCTAGCACAATTGAATTGACTAACAACCTCATTGAGCATATTGGTTGTTACAAGTGAATCTAAGAGCTCTAGAAAAGTTAACTATGTATCCCTTTTCTGAGAAAATATATTCCAAACAAATATTTTAGGCCAATACTATTGTGCAACTCCATGTACAAACCATACCAAAAACAATTGTGAGTATAAATGTTTCTTATCAAAATCCATTTCTTCTAAGAAGTTGGCTCCCTGAATGGGGGAAAAATCATGATGTTTATGGGATGGCTCAAGAGGCTTTCCACTCTATCAAAAGAAATAAAATTCTAGCCTTCATAAGTGAGCTAAATCTTGTTGAGAAATCTAGGGCATAGCAATTATGTGATTTCTCTTCTATTAATAACTGCTTGTGAGTTCTTTTTACTTCTTTAGATTAGGATCTTCTTTTACTTAGGTTATTAGTGTTATTCTTCATCAAACAATTACCAAATCATAAACCATAAAGAGACAAGAGACAAAAT
Organism: Pinus tabuliformis; assembly: GCA_031772625.1. Classification (NCBI taxonomy): domain Eukaryota; kingdom Viridiplantae; phylum Streptophyta; class Pinopsida; order Pinales; family Pinaceae; genus Pinus; species Pinus tabuliformis. Next base: position 921,792,700 of record CM062818.1, read on the forward strand.
ATAGGCTTTCATCCAGGGCTAAAACCTCTCACTCTTTAAGAGGAAAACCCGAACAAATTCTTCTTCTTATAGAGACTTCAATTGACAAATACCAAGACCAAGACCCTTGAGCTACTTTCCACTCCAAGTCCAAACCACAAAGCTTCTTCTTCCTTCAACAAAAGTCAAATTTTGTCCTCCTTTAATGTCCCCTTCTAGATCTCGACTTCCTCTTCTCTGTTTCAGACTGCAACTTCTTCGCTTCCTTCAAAATCCTAACACGTGTTAATTTCCACCTTTGAGCCCTTGATTCCCTTCACTTTAAGTGGAGATTGCTTTCTTGACAACTCGACTTGATATCACCCTTGTTCTTTACCAAAATACTCTCCTTATAGTGACTATGATATTTTGCCCTTTCTTCCTGCAATAGACAGAAGATACCTCTTGCACATGTGGAGGTTTGCAGCCCTTAAAACGGACTCAAAAATTACCTTAATGACTTCTCTCTTCCTTTTCTTCACTTCACTGGTAGGGAGGCTTCTTCCTTTACCTTTTTCGCAGCTGTTGATTTCAGAATTGCTTCACTGAAATTGTTGCTCTAAAATAAGTTCAAGTTGCCTTATTTATAGTTGTTTCCCAACATAATGAGCTGACATGAATGCATGTGAACCGACATGTCCTTTGGAGAGTTTACATTATTCCCTTTTGAAGCCAACTTGAGGAGGAGATTTTGTTTGGTCTTGGAGGGCTATTTATACTTTTTTCCGGAGAAAGAAAATTCATAATTTCTATTAATAAGAAATTACATGTTGTTGATGCCCGAAGGCATATGCTGTATTGTGGCCCTCGACCACTGTCAAGTCTTGTTGCAGAAATTTAAAAAACCCGTGGGGTGTACAATATTAGGTGTTGAGACCTACATGAAAATATATAGCAGAAACACCTGTACATAAAGTGGTTCAGTTTACTAGCATGTACTGAGATATATACAATACATAATCAAAAAGTCTACATCCAAAATCTGATAATAGAGGCCTCTACCTCACTGAAATGCCCCATCTATATATGGCCTATGGAAATATCTATATGTCCCTGCTAGAGAAATTTCCTCGATCATCCACTCGCCTAGAGGACGATGCGTTGCTTCTTTCGAAAGCTGGTCAGCAGTTCCATTTCTTTCCCTGTAGATATGAGAAATAGATATCTGGTCAAAGAAAGTTTTGAAAAAGACAACTTCTTCCAAGATATGTTTCAATGTATATGCATGACAAACAGTCGTGTTGTTACACCAATCAATCACAATTTTTGAATCGCAAAAGATTTGCAGTTGTCGGCAGTTTTTCATGATGGTAAAGTATAAAAGGTGTCGCAGAGATATCAATTCTGCGTGATTGTTTGTTCCGGGACCAAGCTCCATGCTAATGATATAGTAATTCGAATCAGATAGATGCAAAAGGATGCCACCACCACAGCCTTGCTGTTGGGCAGCACCATCAAAGTAGGCCCACGGCATATCTTTATTTATCTGCTCCTGTCGGATGATTCTGGGCTGTTCATGATTGATCTCGTTCGGTAGTTCTGAGTACGCCACACAGATAATAGGGTGTAGGAGGTTCCAGTTGACAGTTTTGTTCTCGAATATGATGGAGTTTCTCTTGACCCATATGTGCCAAGAAACCAGGAGGGGGAGATTCCTTGGCTTTTCCGCTGCTACGGTGGTCCACCACTGATCCCACGCAGAGTTTATATCCACCCCCTGCCAGTTCACATTTATATTTAGAGATTGTATGACCTGAGACCAAATAGTCCTGGTGGTCGGACATGAGAGGAATAGATGTTGGGTCATTTCTTCATCTTGTAAGCACATCACACATCGGGATGGCCCCGAGAAAGCCCTTTTCTTAAGGTAAGAACCAGTGGGGACTTTATTCTCCAATATGTTCCACATCAGCAGTCTAGTTCTTGGAGGAGCATTCAGTTTCCATAGGGAGACCCACCAGCTCTTGAGGTTCTCAGGTTTTCTGTGTTCAATGATTTTATCATAGCCCATCTTCGGCGAATAATGCCCAGATTTTACGAGGGCCCAAATGATTTCGTCCTCATCTGCCCTTAATCTAATATGAGTCTCAATAAGGGCCTGTATATATCTCTTCCAATCATCATACCACTCAGCAAGTATATTCCAGTGTTGTTCATCTAACTAGGCCTGTGAAAAAATTGTGGTGTTCTACGGGTCGCCAATCTGTGAAAGAAATTTTATACCTCTATTATTGAAAAAGAGTACCAGACCGTCTGGTAGTCTGTGGGAGTTCCCGCATCCCGGCCATGGGTCTATACCAATTCGGACAGATGTGCCATTGCCAATTTTCCATAACAGGCTATCTTTTATGATGGGCATAGCATTTAGGATGGCCCTCCATATCCCAGAGATGCCATTTCTATTCCAATTCGGTCTTCGGATCCAGTCAGTGATGGTCAATGGCCAAATGTATTTGTGATGTATGACCTCCGCCCATAGACTGTTCTATTTCAATAAAAGCCATCCTTGTTTTGCAGCCAAAGCTTGTGCAAATGCCGGGAGAGTTTTTAGTCCCCACCCTCCCCACTTCTTAGGAGTAGAAATCTTGGTCCATTTTACCCATGCAAAAGTCTTTCCCTCCTTCTTGCCATTCCAGAGGAACCTACAGCAAATTTGTTGAATTCTGTGAAGTATACCCCTAGGTATCCAGGCAAGTGACATCCAGTATACCGGGGTGGCTTCAAGGACAGATTTAATGAGGGTGAGTCTGCCCACTTTTGAAAGGCACCTGTGATACCAGTAGCTGATTCTTTTTTCTATTTTTGTGATGAGCCAGGTCCAGTTTTCAATCTTGTATCCATCAGGTTTAAGCCTGAAGCCCAGGTATTTGATTCCCTCCAAAAAATCAGTTTCTTGGAAAGTAAATTTCTGCAAGGCAAGTTGTGATTCCCGTAGAGTACAAACCGATAGGGAGATAGTGGATTTTCCCCAGTTTATTTCCATTCCTGTAGCACTGCAGAATAGGAGTAGAATCTCATTGAGCGAGGTAGTGTCCCAGACACTCCCGTTTAAGAATATCAGGATTTCATAAAAAAAAAGTAGATGAGTTAGATAAAAATGCTCCATGAGTTTTAGGTCACTAATTCTCCCACTTCTTTTGGTGGATGCAGTAAGTCTGCTCAGGCCTTCCATGACAAGCAAGAAGAGGAGTGGGGATAGCAGGCAGCCCTGCCTGATCCCTCTGTCAATATTGAAAGAGGATGAGGCCGATCCATTGATAAGTATAGCAAAGGAAACAGATGAGATACAACCCATGATCCAGGATATAAGAACGGGGGGAAGCCCAGATGGGTAAGGATCATTTTCAGGTAAAGCCAATTTACTTTGTCAAAAGCCTTTGCTAAATCTATCTTGAGAGAGATGCCCTTAAGGTTGTTTTGCTTGATAGAGTGTAGGGCTTCCTGTGCAGTACCAATGGCCTCCTGAATGTGGCGGTGATGGAGGAACGCGAATTGCTCCTGAGAGATGTGGGTAGATAGGATGGGCTTGATCCGGTTAGCAATGATTTTGGAGATAATCTTGTATAGGCAGTTGCAAAGGGCAATTGGCCAGAAGTCATTGAAAGAGGATGGAGAGTCAGATTTGGGGATCAAGGCTATGTAGGTGAAGTTCATAGGGGGGTGAATATGCCCGGTGATTCTACTTTCTTCGATGACTGCCAGCAGATCCTCCCCCAGCAGCTCCAGGAAGGCTAGATAGAACTCTACAGGCCAACCGTCCGGACCCGGGCTCTTATCTTTCTTGAACCACTTTAGTGTTCCTTCCAGTTCCTCCATGGTGACCAGTTGGATCAGATTCTCGGTATCCTCCTGCTCAACAAATCATGGAAAGTGTCCTTCCAGGTTGATAATTTCGGGGAGATTTATGGCAGTCAGAGCAGTAAATTTCCTTTTAAAGTCTGTTATACCCAAATTGGCCAATTGTTGGTGCGTTTTTTCCCATCCTTTCGGTTCACTAGGTAGCTTCCAGATAGTGTTGGAGGCCTTTCTGCCATTTGCAAGATTGTGGAAGAACTTGGTATTGCTATCTCCCGCTTTCAGCCAAATGGCTCTGCTTTTTAACCTCCACTGTTCTTCTTTGTCTTGTAACAACTTGATTTTTTGCTTCTCCAGGTTGTTCATAAGTAACTTTGAATCCTCCGTTTGGAAGCCAGTACCCCTTTCATCCGTAAACTGTGCTATCTGTATCTCAATATCCGTGAGGATCTGATCATCTCTCAATTTCTTTCTCTTAGCCCAATCCTCAGTCTTATTCTTTAATGCTTTGAGTCTATCACAGAAATCAGCCGCCTTCCTCTGCTCCCTCATTAGGGGTTGTGATATCCAGAAGTCTGTGACCAGATTGATGTAGTCGGCATCATGCAAATGGCCAGAATAGAATTTGAAGGGGGAGCGTGGTTTCTTTGTTGATCCACTAACTTGTAGTAGGATAGGAAGATGATCGGATAAGCCGCCAGTGCCTACCCATTGTCTATACAGGGGTAGTTTATTTATGAGGTATTCATGTATAAGGAATCTGTCCAATCTCCGTCCCAAGGCAGCTGCCCCCGTTCTCCTGTTATGCCAAGTGGGGACCTTCTTGTTCATGGGGACATCAACAAGCTTATGTGTGTCCAGTAGCATACTCATCTGCTCGGAGATAGGGTCCAATTGTGCATGGTGTCCCCAGGATTCTCCTACCCCCAAGGAGAAATTTAAATCTCCACCAATAATGGTAGAATTTGTGACCAGATTATTTTCTAATAGATTGTGCCAGAAGGCCAGTCTATTCTGATTTGGGGCATAGATGTTGATAACTTTTAATGTTAGCCCTAGTTCTCCCATGAAGATGTCCATTCCAATAAAGCCCCATCCACCCCAGGATGAGATGATCTTGACAGTCCTGGGGTTTATACCAATAGCAAGTCCACCGGATTTTCCATTTGCATCCAATCCTTGAAAAGTCCAACCCGGCAGGATGGTTTGAAGTGTTCTCACAGTGTTGTCCGATGAGCAAAGAGTCTCCTGTAGAAAGAGGATGTCACATCTGTATTCCTGAGTCAGCCTTTTGAGAGCCAAACGCTTTTTGGGGTTGGCTAATCCCCTGCAATTGTAGGAGAGCCAAATCATGGGGAACCAAGGGCTAAGGGCTCAATTGCTCTAAGCACCCTCTCAATAGTGCATTGTCGTCCTTGTGCTACATCTGCCACAGCAGTCTGGATGGCCGATTTGATTTTGGATGGACTGCCCCTAGATGGTTTGAGTTTTGAAGCCCGTCCATGGGATAGTCCCAGACCCAAAAAATTTGGTCGGACACGAGGTCGAAGGTGGTATGGGTGTGATCTCGAACCAGTATGGGAGGTAGAAGGGTTAGGGCGAGAGGAAGCCATCCTGCAAGAGGAGGGAGTGGTGGAGATGGTGGGAGGGGGTGGGGCAATGGAGCAAGGAATAGAGGGGATAGAGCCCGGATCGGAGTATGGAGGATGCAGAGATAAGTGCAAAACAGAAAACATAACTTCTGAAAAAAGTGCAGAGGTTATGGGAAATGATTCATTACCCGGGGCAGATGATGCTTCCGCCGCGGTCTTGGAACGGGTACGAGATGGAGTTGGTGATGATGCAGCTTTCCTTCTACTGTTTATATTCGTTGTGGCTCCAGTATCCACCTCCGGTGGGATCTCGCCATGGTTCAAGTCATCTTCGCCTTGCTTTAAGTCACCTTTGTTCTGCTCTACTGATGGTTGTTGCTTTGTTCCTCTTGAATTCTCTGATGTCACTCTCGAGAGCAATGGACAATCCTTGTACAGATGGCCCACTTTGTGGCATCTCCTACAACAAAAAGGGACACCCTCATAGTCCAGCAACTGTTTGCGGGAGAAATGTCTGCGATGCAAGGTGATTTTTTCCTCCAGCCCCACCCTGGTGTCGAGATGTACTAATATCCTTGCCATGGTCATAATTCCCGTGTGCTCATAGGATTTTTCGTGTTCCAGATAGGTACCCAGTGCGTCTCCTATGCGTTTGAACACCTGGGGAGTCCAAAATTGCATGGGTAGTCCCGATAGTCTAACCCAAATAGGCCCTGCACCTAGCTGTTCCCGCTCCGGATCAAAGAGGGGATCCCATCGCTTCAGAAGAAGAGGAGCTAACTCGATATGCCAGAATTGGGATAAAATCCATTGAGTGTATTCTTCTCTATGGAAGTGCAGAGCGAACCAGCCTCTTGCTAAGACCTTTATGGCTGGCAGTTCTTTTAGTAAGGAGCCCCAAATCTCCTCTGTCCATTGCCTCAATATTTCCACTGTATAGGTCCAACCACGAACCCGGCCAACCAGTACTCTCCTCGCAGTATCAATCGCATCCTCCATTTGAACGTCCTCCCCGAAGGTCAAGTTAATATCTGAGTCTATGGCCCGAAGGCACCGACCTTTTTTCTGCTTATCTGAACACCTGCCAATAGGGAATTCCTTTAGGAGCTTGCGACATGGGTCTGAGGTGCTATGTTGGGCAGACCTGGCCGAACGAGCATGTAGAAGCGGAGAGCTGAAGTAGCCCGAACAGATAGGGGAATGTGGATTCAAACTGTAGGATCCCGAATGGAAGGTAGATAGAGCGGGTCGCTGAAGTTCAGGGGGCCCAACCGGTGCTATGGGAGTGGTGGAAGGGTTTAAGGGCTGGGAAGTAAGAGAGGGGGATATCAGGGGAGGCTGTGCGGGGTGAGGAAGGGGAGAGTCGAAGGATGGAGAGGTCTAAAGGCATGGACCCAGCAGATGAAGCGTTTCCGGCGAGAGCGGAGGGCACTCTAAAACTGGAAGGTCCGCTATGTTGACAACCGGATGCTGCTTTTTTCCAGTGCGCAGCGAGTGGAATGGCGGATGTACAGCAGCTGTCAGCTAGGAAAATCTTTACCCCAAGGATCCATAGCCGGTTGATTTTTATATTCCCAGATGTCTTGATGTGGCATGGGGTCCTCCTCGTAGTCCACAAGATCCTCCTCCACCATAGCAAACCGACAAAACCTGCTCTGACCACCGACCAGAGGGACCGACTGCAAGTGGATACCAGGAAATCAAGGCGAGAAATACGGCCGTTCAGTTTTCTGCGAGCCCTAAAAAACTGTTACCAGAGTTCCCAGAATGGGTCAATGCATATAATATGTAAGAACCCTCGATGGGCGCACGAGGGTCATCATATCCCAGGAAATAACATAACCAGATTAGGATCCATCCATGGTTCCTGTGATTCACCGGGTCGAAAACCTAGGGTTTGCCATTACCACCATGACCGTCGTTCTCCAGAGCTCTTGCTCCCTTGAGATGTATATGAGTATGGGGTCAATTATGCCTGAAACACATCACATAAAATTATTGTGTATAAATTTTTTGTCAGCACTAAGTGAAAATATATGAACTCATTTTTTATCAAGGGCTATTTATACTTATCTAATGACTCATACAAAATATAATATGCCCAATAAGGGTCTTTTATACATGACATTGACTTAGTTTGACTTTATGACCGATCCTAAGGACTCACAATGGGAGTCACACTAAAAATAAAATTCCTTGCTCATGAAACCCATGAGACAAGAATTACAATAATCAATCTATTTTTCTTATTTTCATCAATTACATAAAAATCATAATTACACATGTCATTATGAAGACCGAACCTAATTACTTTTCAACAGTCCCTCTTAACTAGGGAGGTATTCATAATGGTACTTGGCCATTCTCAATATGAAGAATTTCTCATAAGAAGAGTCGAATTGGTAACCCATCTGTATAGCAACATATCAACCAACATTGTCACATAGAAAGGCCTTGAATAACAACTCTATCTCTCGACAAGATCTGAGAAAAATGTTGGCGAGACCAATGATGTATAGACACCCTCATCATTGTCTCTCTCGCAACATACCCCACCCGGGTTCTCAAGGTGTGTTCCACAAGGACTATTCTTATCTTATATTCCCAGTCCTTAAAGAATATCGGTCCTCTATGACTACTCTTAGCTCAGATTCCATAACTCGTCCTCAAAGAGTATTAGATACTATATGTTTACCCAATCCTCCATTTTGTCTTCCCAAGTGAAGACAAGAATGATGTGTCTATCTCTCCCTCTTAATTAGGGAGGACATATCTATTCCAATAAAGGAATGTACTCATTCCTATAGAAGGAATGTACCTAAGCTCCCTCTTGGCTTAGTAATTTCCAAGTTTCTTCCAAGTAAGAAACTTGTTTCTAGGCTCCCACTTAATTAGGGACCTACAGCAACTCCTCAGGTGGAGATGATGGGATAACCATCTGCTTGAAGAAATCCTCTTCACGTTGTCATGAACTTATTTTCGTTATCTAAGATTCTTCATGTTTGGGACTTATACATAGGGCATCGAACATCCATCACTTTCATCCATGAGTCAGCCATGTCATCATCGGAAAGTGATTCAACAGTCCATATACGGCCTTTCTTCATGTCATGGTTTCTTTCTTCATGCCATGTTCTCTTAAGGATCTTTCATCCTACTACATGTGCATCGGTGGTGGAAGACATCCATAAGTCTTCCCTTGGCAACCCTACATAAACCCATCCAGATATTTGTTCAAAAATAAATGAATGAACATTAAAATCAACATTACCTTTGTGATGGTCTTTCATCATGACATCATCTAGTTTGCATCAGCATCCTGCATACATATCGACACATCTCCCAAAGATATATATTGTCAATGGTCTCTTTATTTTTCAGACTCCACCAGAGTCTTCATATCTTCCATGGAGATATCCTAATCAAATCTTCTTGGTATTTCGGATGTTGATTGCCTTTACCATGGTTTCATATTCTATGATCTCTTCCTTCCTTTGTTCACACATTACATTCCCGGGAGCTTCCAATTAGAGTTCCTCAATTGTAGTCAACCACCTCATACTTCATATGAGGACATATTATGTTGATTTTATCTTAGTGAATGTGCAACCCATGCATCCTACATCCTTTTCATCATGCTCTTAGGATAGAGCATTGGTTTATGATACCTACAACCATATGACATGACTTCCACAATATCAAATGTAAGCATACATACCTAATTTTCCCTTTGGGTCATCCAGACTTCTTGCAGCAGCTTCCTTGATTGAAAGATCTCCAATACCTTGATCTACTTCACTTTTATATCATCATACCATCATCTCATGAATTCCAAAAGTTTGGAATTCTTGATGAAACACTTGCTTTTCCTCATGATCGGTGAACCTTTCAATGAAGATTCCATCATATAATCTTGAGGATCTAAAGTATCCTTATCAGCCGATGTTTCCTTTTGAGAGATGTATGATGAACCTTGTATTAGATGACCTTGCAACTTATGTTCCCAATGAGATTCCCAAGAGATATATCCTTGACTTCTAAACCATCTTTCATGCTTCTTTATGATGATGTCCCAAGTTATTGATTTCAATTCTTCTATGATTCCTTGATGCATCCCAATTAGTGAATTGTGATAGACATATCTTACCACAAAAGACTTAGGAACTTGAGAAGAACTTAGGTGTGGAAGATTATCTCATTAATAGAGATCTCTTACTTCCTCTTTCTTGGACTTCTTCTTTTCATCTTCCTCTACTTCTTTGGTGATATGGGCTTCTTCTCTTCCTATTTTGTTGTCCTTGACCTTAGGACAATCTCTTTTGTAGTGCCCATATTCCTGACGCCCATAGCATTGAATATTAGACATGTCCCTTTTATTTTTCCAAGAACCAAACTTTCCAAATTTTCCTTTTCTTCTTGTCATTGTAGCATAAGCTTGACTTTGCTCACCTACTCCCACATCAGATTTGGCCTTTAGTCTATATTCTTCAATCTTTCATAGTGATGATAGATCCTCGAATGGAGTAGCTTCTTTTCTCCCATAAATACTTGAAGTAAAGTTACCCCACTCCGCTGGTAGTGCATTTAATACAACTGTAATCATTTCATTATATCCCAGATCTTGTAGTTGATCTTGGATCTCAGATATCCTCATAAAGTATGAGGTTATTCCATCTTCCCTAGACATCTTCAACTTGTAGATTTATTTCCTTAATGAGATGACTTCTCCAGCAGTGCTTATGGAATACAACTCTACCAGTTGTTTTTCATATATTTATTTTGAAGTTTTGAGTTTAGATACATATGGGGTGAGGGGATCCTTGATGGATACTATGAGAATCATTTGAGCCCTAACTTCCCCTTTCATATACTTGGCAATAGCTTGAGCATATTCCTTTCTTGGTTTAGTGATAGAACCTTTGACATGTTCCATAACCTCATTTTCAATGAGATTTAGATCTATCCTTTTCTTCCATGCAAGATAGTTTAAAGCCCCAACCAATTTGTTGCTTTCCTTACAAAAAGACATTTTGACAAATTCATATGTGGACATAATTATACTTGATAGGATGCTCCTTCTTCTTTTTGCTTCCTTGATGTTGATGATGATATAGAGAATAGAAAACTTCTCCTTAATGAAGGTAGTTTTCTTCAAGAATGATCCTTGATCCCACAAAGAGTGAGATGGCACCACCTTTTGATCCAACTTCCTTTATATGAATCTTATTCAAAACACTTAAACTTGAGTAGATGTAGGGTTTTGGCCTCTCCCTCTTGATGATGATCCCAATGCTTCTTTGTAGACTTCTTTGATCTAGGGTTATGATGCTTCCTCTGACTTCAAGATTATCTTCACTTTAATGCCTTCCTTGAGATTTTATCCTTGAGTGTCCCTTGATGCCCTTCATTAACTTAGTTACCTTAGCTTTGATACCATGTTGAGAAATCTAGGGAATAGCAAATATGTGATTTCTCTCCTATTAGTAATTGCTTGTGAGTGCTTTTTACTTCTTTAGATTAGGAACTTCTTTTACTTAGGTTATTAGTGTTCTTGTTCATCAAACAGCTAACAATGCATAAACCATAAAGAGACAAGAGACACCAAATATAGGCTATCATCCAGGGCCAAAACCTCTCACCCTTTGAGAGGAAAACCCAAACAAGTTCTTCTTATAGAGACCTCAATTGACGAATACCAAGACCAAGACCCTTGAACTACTTTCCACTCCAAGACCAAACCACAAAGCTCCTTCTTCCTTCAATAAAAGTCAAATTTCGTCCTCCTTTACTGTCGCCTTCCATATCTCAGCTTCCTCTTCCCTGTTTCAAATCTGCAACTTCTTTGCTTCCTTAAGAAATCCTAGCATGTATGAAGTGTCACCTTTGAGCCCTTGATTCCCTTCGCTTTAAGTGGAGAATTCTTGCTTGACAACTTAGCTTATTATCACCCTTGTTCTTTACCAAAATACTCTCCTTATAGTGACTGTGATATTTCGGCCTTTCTTCCTACAATAGACAGCAGAGATCTCTTGCACATGTGGAGGTTTACAGCCCTTAAAACAGACCCAAAAATTAACCTAATGACTTCGCTCTTCCTTTTCTTCACTTCCCTGGTAGGGAGGCTTCTTCCTTGACCTTTTTCGCACCTTTTGATTTCAGACTTGCTTCACTGAAATTGTTGCTCTAAAATAAGGCCAAGCTACCCTATTTATAGTTGTTTCCCAACATAATGAGCTGACATGAGTGCATGTGAGCTGACATGTCCTTTGGAGAGTTTACATTATTCCCTTTTGAAGCTGACTTGAGGAGGAGACATTACTTGTTCTTGGAGGGCTATTTATACTTATCTAATGACTCATACAAAATGTAATATGCCCAAGAAGGGTCCTTCATACATGAAATTGACTTAGTTTGACTTTATGACGGATTCTAAGGACTCAAAATGGGAGTCACGCTAAAAAAAATTCTTGCTCATGAAACCCATGAGACTGGCATTTCAATAATAATTTTATTTTTCTTATTTTCATCAATTACATAAGATCACAATTACACATGTCATTATGAAGACCAAACCTAGTTACCTTTCAACAAATCTATCAATGGCATACAATAGGATTTCATGGTTATATATCAAATTATTACTCATTCTCGTTGATTTCTCACACAAGCATGTCCCCAATCCCCGCTTATTTATTCTCGTCTTTGATGGATTACACTAGTATAAGGTAAATTACAAATAAATAGTTTAAAAGGGTATAAGGATGGGAATACCACACATTTTTACCCATCTTCTCTTTCTAGATGATGTGTTAGTGTTCTTCTTCATCAAACAACTACCAATGCATAAACCATAAAGAGCAAGAGACACAAAATATAAGCTATCAGCTAGGGCCAAAATCTCTCACCCTTTGAGAGGAAAACCCAAACAAATTCTTCTTCTTATAGAGACTTCAATTGACGAATACCAAGACCAAGACCCTTGAACTACTTTCCACTCCAAGACCAAACCACAAAGCTTCTTCTTCGTTCAATAAAAGTCAACTTTCGTCCTCCTTTACTGTCACCTTCCAGATCTCAGCTTCCTCTTCTCAATTTCAGATCTGCAACTTCTTCGCTTCCTTAATAAATCCTACCATGTGTGAAGTGTCACCTTTGAGCCCTTGATTCCCTTCGCTTTAAGTGGAGATTTCTTGCTTGACAACTTGGCTTGCTATCGCCCTTGTTCTTTACCAAAATACTCTCCTTATAGTGACTGTGATATTTCAGCCTTTCTTCCTGCAATAGATAGCAAAGATCTCTCGCACGTGTGGAGGTTTACATCCCTTAAAACAGACCCAAAAATGACCTTAATGACTTCGCTCTTCCTTTTATTCACTTCGCTGGTAAGGAGGCTTCTTCCTTGACCTTTTTCGCACCTTTTGATTTCAAACTTGCTTCACTGAAATTGTTGCTCTGAAATAAGGTTGAGCTGCCCTATTTATAGTTGTTTCCCAATATAATGAGCTGACATGAGTGCATGTGAGCCGACATGTCCTTTGTAGAGTAACATTATTCCCTTTGGAAGCCAACTAGAGGAGGAGACGTTTCTTGGTCCTGGAGGGCTATTTATGCTTATCTAATGACTCATACAAAATGTAATATACCCAATAAGGGCCCTTCATACATGACATTGACTCAATTTGACTTTATGACGAATCCTAAAGACTCACAATGGGAGTCACACTAAAAATAAATTTTCTTGCTCATGAAACCCATGAGACTAGCATTTCAATAATAATTTTATTTTTCTTCTTTTCATCAATTACATAAAATCACAATTACACATGTCATTATGAAGAACGAACCTAGTTACTTTTCAACAAATCTATCAATGGCATACAATATGATTTCATGGTTATATATCGAATTATTACTCATTCTCGTTGATTTCTCACACAAGCATGTCCCCAATCCCCTCTTATGTATTCTCATCTTTGAAGGATTACACTAGTATAAGATAAATTCCAAATAAAGGGAGATTTTAAAAGGTATAAGGATGGGAATACCACACATTTTTACCCATCTTCTCTTTCTAGATGATGTGTTATTATTCAAGAATGGCTCCACCGCAAATACCCTAAAGTTCAATGAAATATTGGAAGTTACATACAAAAGTTATAGCTTCTATGAAGATAAATAAGTAGAATTCATCATTGATCTTGAATAGGATAGTTGAGTGCCATATTGGTGTCCTCAAAACCAAACTACAATTCCAAGAAATCCCCTTTCAAAAATGAACCAAGTACGGGCTCAATCTAAAGGTAAATGAATGTGAGTTTATGATTGAGTTTGAATTTATAATAAAAAAAGGAGGATAGAGCATTGATGCAACAATCATTGTTGTTGGGAGGACACTTAACACGCATTAAGTTAGTACTTGAGACAACCCTATTTTACTGGTATTCAATTACACATATCATCAATTAGTTGATGAAAAAATTCAAAACCCTATAAATTAGGAGGTTGGGTTTCAAGAATACATAGTGTTTAAATCAAGCTCTAATAACAAAAAGTTTGTACAAATTAGCCAAGGGGGAAGGTCTCATGCATGATATAATGCAAGCGAAGTATATTGAGTCATCGTTTTTTGAAGATGGATAAGAAAGGAGTCCAAAAGTTACAAAAACTAGTCCATTGTGTAGAAAGCTTCAATAAAATAAGAACACGCTCTCGCAAACTCTATATCGAAACAGGGCATTGGACAGTTTCTAGGAATATGGGTCAACATAAGTTGTTATTTTTGTGACACTAAGAGGGTTGAAGATGGAAAGCACTCCTATAATGTCCTCTATACATCCACATTAGAAAACATTTTTATTTGGATATCAACCAAACTAACCTCTTAACTCCTCAAAAATATGGTGATTTAGGAATGATTTAGTGCAAAATAGAATTTTAAAGAAAACCAAATAATGTCCTTATATTTCTCAAGGTTTGATGGACCAAATTTAGTCTTAGTGAACATTCTTAGTTGGAATGGAGGATTGCAAACAATGAGAAGGCTCGCGTGGCGAATATCTTACATAGCATCTTACCATCCACAATCCTCCATTATGAATGAACTTCAAGCTTTCTCAAGTCCTTTGAGAACACCCTTTTAAAATGAATATACATATGGGTTCAATCTAAAGGTAAATGAGGATAAACCCAATCTAAAGGTAAATTGGTGCAACAAATCATTATTACTAAAAGGACATTTGACACATGTTAAGTAAATATTTGAGGCAACCCCAAATCGTTGTGTTTTCTGCTGTGTCTCTGTTGAAGAAGGTAGTAGTGCAGCGAATGTGTTGCGCTTCAACACGGTCAACACTTTGATCATGAATTTTGTATCTAAACTTTATGTAATTTTATTTTATGGTCATGGTAATGTCTTGAGGTGTTTGGGAGGTTCGAAACTCATTTTTATGCATGTATTTAATGTAATTTGGTCAAGAAAATTCTTTATCAAAACAATTCCCTAGTTTTTAGAGAGTAGTTCCACATTCACTGCTAAAGGAAGAAACTTAATATTTTTAAGGGAATTCAGTTCCTAAAGGAACTAGTTGATTTTTTTTCTATATATGATGTAATTTTGATTAAGAAAAGGGTTGGTTAGGGTTAGAGAAAGAAGACATTGTGCATTTTATATCTTCATTAAAGTTTCAGTGAATGAAGGATTAAGTCGACTTTTATAGTGATTCATGTGTCAATTTCTTATGGTGATGTTTTGCCCTGTGTATGTGAACTTCTATTGTTATAATGATGCTTGATTTTTTATGTCTTCATGTTTAGTTATGCAAGGATTTATTTCATAATTCATTGTTAAAGTGCTCTACTATAGCTTACTGAACATTTAATGTTTTTCTTCCATTGTAACATCTAGAATTCATCCTTAGTTAGATCATTTAAATGTTATTATTTCCACTACTCCTCTACTTACCATTTCTACAACGAAATTCGATAAAAAAAACACCATAAGGATTGCCTATCTTGCCCCTGTCTAAGGTTTCCTCAATTTCCCCATCATATCACTAAAAATCATTAACTCCATATGACTGTATACCCAATGGATTTTCCCTCTTCCCTACCTTCAAACTGTTTAACCTATTCCTCTTTGATCTTAATACCTAGCTTAAGACCTAAGTGACTGAAAATTCATATAGAGAGAGGCCTCTCTGAAGCTAGAAGGGATAGATTCTAGTGGTTTGTGGTTACCTTTGGGTTCCTCTCCTCAGCCTGGAGGAATCATGAAGTGCTAATAGGTCGTAGGCCCCAGAGTTATAGTGGTAGTGGCTCGAATAAACCCCATGTCACACAAGTACAAGACTAACCCAATTGCCAATTCTTCTAGTTACAAAAAAAAAAAAAAACATTGCACAAACTTAAAAAATAATTAAAATATGTGAGATATCATGTGTAATTTATTCTTAAGAAAGGATATATAGTTAATTGTGTTAATACAATTTGATAAGAGAAGGCTTAATGGTTAAGAACATATCTTTCCTCATAAGAGATTACAAGTTCAAATTTAAATGAGGATAGGGCATGTACACCTTCGTAGACTTTAGCAATCAAATCACCACATGGTGGGGTCTCTTGTCCCACAGATAAGGGGGTCTCATAAGGGTTTTGAATTATTTCATCATTTAATCCATCCCATTAGCTTATTGCTCTAGGGATCCAAACAAATATAAGGCAAAAAGGTTTCAACTTCCAATCATAAGGGAGGAAAGATTGAGACTCAATGGGATGGATTAAATGATGAAATAATTCAAAACCCTTGAAATGAGGAGGTTGGGTTCCAAGAATACTTAGTGCTTGGGTCAAGATTTGGCAATGAAAAGTTCATGGAGGTTATTCGGGGGGGGTGTCTCATGCATGATATTATGCAAGTGAAGTAAGTAGTTCAAAAGTCATAAAAACTACTCCATTGTGTGCAAAAGATTAATAAAATAAGAACAAACTCTCACAAGCTCCATACTGATATAGGGTGTTGGACAATTCTTAAAATACCATGGGTCAAAATAATTTGTCATCTTTGTAACTCTAAGAGGGCTGAAGATGAAAAGCACTCTCTTAGAATGTCCTATGTACACCCACATCAAATCACAATTCAAAATATTTGTTGCAATATCAACCTTCATAACCTATTTTTTGGTAACTAGTGGAATCGACCACTGGGGCAGTCTCGTACTAACACGACACTAGATTGATTCCATCTGCTACCACTATAACAACTAGGTGCACACACGCCTCTCCCTAACATGGAAATTGATTAATTGATGGGATCAAAGCAAAGACGTCACAATATTTTACATAACATGTTTACATGCTTTGCCAAGTAGGCTACCCCCTAGGGGTTACCTTCCTAACCTCTTAACTGATCATTACTATAGTGATTTAGGAATATGCTTTTGGAAAAGCTTTTCAAGTGTGCATAAATAGCATTCTAAAGATAACCAAATAATGTCCTTACCTTTCTCAAGGTCTAATAGACCAAATTTGGTCTTAGGGGATGTTAACCACCATCATCATCATAATACTTTTGGAATGGAGGATTGCAAACAATGAGAAGGTTTGGCTAAGGAATGACTTACATACCCTCTTATAATGTGTAACATTGATGATCAACCCTTGTTCATGGCAACTTGGGAAAAACATGGAAGTCAATTAAGGATATTTAATTGGCAAGGGCATTGGTTGCAAGATGGAATGAGTATACAAAGACACTTATTAATATTCCCATCACTCAAGTTAGGAGATGGATTATTCTAATCAAAGAATACATCAATAGGAGTTAATGTTGAAAATTTAGAGTAAGCTTCATTGTTTAGTGTGGTTGTAAGGATAGAAAAGGAGTGGTGGTGGCACATCCTCTAGAAGATAGAAGGCACTATGAAAGCAAAAATATTCCTCTAGCTAGCTTTTTCAAATAAAGTGCTAACTTAGGATTTTCTTCAAAAGAGGATTAAAAGATAAACAATCAACATTTGTATGCCATGCCAAGAATACAATGAAATAGGAGTGGTGGTGGCACATCCTCTAGAAGAAAGAAGGCACTATGAAGGCAAAAATATTCCTCTAGCTAGCTTTTTCAAATAAAGTGCTAACTTAGGCACTATGAAGGCAAAAATATTCCTCTAGCTAGCTTTTTCAAATAAAGTGCTAACTTAGGCACTATGAAGGCATTCCTCTAGCTAGCTTTTTCAAATAAAGTGCTAACTTAGGATTTTCTTCAAAGGAGGATTAAAAAACAATCAACATTTGTATGCCATGCGAAGAATACAAAGAAATTTTCGATCATTTATTTGTGGGATGCCAATTTTCAAAAGATGTTTGAGCAACTTCGTTAATTCAATCAACATTTGTATGCCATGCGAAGAATACAAAGAAATTTTCGATCATTTATTTGAGGGATGCCAGTTTTCAAAAGATGTTTGGGCAACTTCGTTAATTCTGTTAGATGGTGTGGTTAGGGGATAGGAAATTCTTTAGTTAAAATATTCAAATTTGTGTACGAGGATAAGTAGGCATGGGGATTTAGATATTTTCCCATAGATCTTAGTTGGATAATTTGGAGGTCAAAAATTGCTTTTTTTCCAAAATGTATTTTCTCTAGAGCAAATCTTCTATACTCAAATTCTACTTCGAGGTGTACAATATTCTATGGATAGGCAAAGGCTGAAAGTTGATCCTCTAATAATCAATGATCCATGCCCTTGGGCATTTTTTAATGGTGCTTCTGCAGAGAATCCAGGTAAGTGTGTTGCAGGGGTTGTCTTTACTGAAGTTAATCTCATTTTATCTATTGTATCTCTTTCTCATTGGGAACTGGTGAAGGCTCCAACCACTGGGCCAAGCTTAGAGTATTGACAGCACTCCTGAGATTAGCCATTAAGAAGAACTGGTATACGGGAACTCCAAGGTATCAATGAATCGGCTCAATGGAAAATATTCAATACAGAATTTGCATCTTCAAGCAGCGATCTCTCTGATTTCATTACTCTTATATACGGAAATACAACTAAAAGCAGATTCCTTATCTAGAGGGGGAGGTAGAATTGATGAAGCTAATGGAAGTCATCAAAGATGCTATAACTCAGTCCTCTCTTTCCTCCTTAAAATCTTTTAGTTTTCTGTTTGATGATATTCAAGAGTAGAAGGTGGGTGGTTTTTCTGTTCCAGAATCCAGTATGGCTTTCTGCGGAGCCTGCATTGTGTTGCCAGCATGCCTATATATCGAAGTTGTTAGGTTCTAGGAATGGAGTTGATTTTGTTATTGTTAAGAACAATGTGGGTTTTGATCTCATTAGTCAAGGGTTTGTGGTATACAGTTCTAATTTGTGCCACGGCACAAGCACTGAATCTAATGTATTGATTATATTATGTGATACATTATGTTTTTTTCCTTGAAAAAAAAGTTAGACTCCTATATAAAATTAACTAATTAAAATATGTTATTCAAAATTCACCAATGAAGATCAACATTCAACAGATCTTGACCTCTTAAAATGTACATGCTTAAATGAATGAATTATCAGTTATTCAAACCGAAGCTCTATTAACTAATATTTTAAAAAAAACTATAATGATATACTCAAAAATATTAACATAAAAACTGAAATGACTATTTTCAACTCTAAAACTCAAAACGAATTCAGAATGAAATTTTATATGTTACATAAAGATGGTAAATTGGTAAAATAAAATAAAATGAACCATCAGATAAATTTGAATTTTTTAAAACTAATCCATTAAAATTTTGTAGAAAAAATTGGCGATTAAATATCAAAAAGCGACGACCTGCGATTTCAAGCTCCGATTCAAGTTCAAGAAATCATATGTTTCTGAGAAGTTTGAGGACCTTGATATTTTTGAAAACCTAAACAATACATAAACATAAATAATACATTATAGGTCAATAATGTCCTGGACCCTGGTGGTGAAATGGGAGTATTCATACCCCACCAAGGTTCAAATCCAACCATAATGGGTGGCCTCATGGATGTAATTGAAGCCTTTATGCCACTAAAGCCCAAGTGCAGTCCTGGGAAAATTTGGCCTTCTCAATCAAAAAGCCCTTCGAGAGTTTTGTAAGCCTTAGAAGAATAGATACCCCGCACCCACAATGTCTTAAAGAGGGATCTTTTGAAAGTGTTGTAGGACGGCTATATTTCACTGTAATACACATCAAATGGAGAAGAGCATGTTTACACAATGATGATTAGAAGCATCCTGTCAAAAGAATTTATGCACTGCATAGCCTCAGAGATTTTTGTTTTTTTTTTCCACACACTGTTTTTTCTTGCAATCTATTTTTTTTTGTAAAAGAAGGTTTCGGGGGTATATCAAAGGATTAACCAACCCTTTTTTCGGTGGACGCTTCACCTTTTCAAAAAATGAAGAAAATTGAACTTCCCCCTTGAAAATTGGCAAGCCTGAGAGGAATTTTCGGCATAGTACAATCAATGCTTGGCCATAATATAGCTGTTATTTTCATACTCTTCAGAAATGACAATAATGTCCTGGTGGTGAAGTGGGGGTATTCATACCCCACCAAGGTTCAAATCCAGCCATAATGGGTGGGGCCTCATGGATGTAATTGAAGCCTTTATGCCACTAAAGCCCAAGTGCAGTCCTGGGCAAATTTGGCAGAAAAAACACCCCTCACTGAGAGGCCTTCTCAATCAAAGGTCTTTCGAGAGTTTTGTAAGCCTTAGAAGAATAGATACCCTGCACCCACAATGTCTTAGAGAGATCTTTTGAAAGTGTTGTATGAAAGCTATATTTCACTGTAATACACGCCAAATGGAGAAGAGCATGTTTGCACAATGATGATTGGAAGATCCTGTCAAAAGAATTTATGCACAGCATAGCCTCAGAGATTTCTGTTTTTTAACAAAAACTGTTTTTTCTTGTAATCTATTTTTTTTTAAGTAAAAGAAGGTTTCAGGGGTATATCAAAGGATTAACCAACCCTTTCAAAAAAATGAAGAAAATCGAACTTCCCCATTGAAAATTGGCAAGCCTGAGAGGAGTTTTTGACATAAAACAATCAACGCTTGGCCATAATATAGCTGTTTATTTTCATACTCTTCAGAAATGACAACCAAAATTTCCACAATATATAGGCATGTAACATTTTAATTGCTAACGGAAATAAGTGCTTTGATCTAGAATACAAAATGGTGCAACAAAAGGTCAATGATAAATGTATGTGAAAATAAAGTAAAGAAATCCCTAGTTTAAAATCTTTGATCGAACTCTTCAAGAAGCATAGTGTGCCAGTTTGTTTAACTTCATATTGGATCACTCACACAATGTCAGGGCATGTGCATTGTCATGCTTGAAGCTTTACAATCAAGGATCAGGAAATTTTCATTTAAAAAGCTCAGGCATATGTGCATTGGTTAATCTAGTTCTCTTTGTAAATTCACGCTTCTTCTTTTGCTTTTGTTTTGACTGAGCTCCCTGGACTTGCATTGCAGCCTTTCTCTTGGCTGTATTAGTAGCAGGTTTCATTCCATTTTTCTGCAGATCTTTCTCAATGTCTACCATGTCCTTTGGCAACTCAATTTCTCGATACAATTGCTTTACATCATCATCAACCTTAATCTTTACTTTCGGATCATTTGGGTAAACTATGTCCTCCTGGGAGTCATAGTTGGATAATAACCAAACATCACCAGCTGCCTTGAGTTCCTGCACAACAAAGAGAATTTTGTTTAGACCCTAACAGCTCACCAAAACAAATTAAGTGAACCCATGACATATGAGCATTCCTACCAGCTCGCAAATTAGAAGCATGTAAAGGAATATGATCCAATTAACCTGTAAATCATCCAACACGGATGGGTAAGCATCCTTCAGGTCAATAACAGCTACACCCTCTGGAGCTTTGCGGATCAGCACAAGTAGCTCATGTTTGTCCTTCAGATCATGCTTGGACTGCAGTAATATTGGAATAGTTTTTCAATACCATTAAAGAAATAAATAAATAAAAAGATAAAGGACAACAAGGCTATAACCGATCAATTCC
Organism: Pinus tabuliformis; assembly: GCA_031772625.1. Classification (NCBI taxonomy): domain Eukaryota; kingdom Viridiplantae; phylum Streptophyta; class Pinopsida; order Pinales; family Pinaceae; genus Pinus; species Pinus tabuliformis. Next base: position 921,814,165 of record CM062818.1, read on the forward strand.
AAATTGAAGTACAGTACCTTATATGAGAACCGATGACCATCATAATTTACTTTGACATTCTTCTTCAAACTCTCAAAAACACCCTTGTTGGCATTGATATCAACATAGCATGCCTCATTTATCTCCGCTGGTGTAAGAGCTTGCCTGGTCTGTATAAAATGTCAGAAACCATCATTAATGGCTGTGAATAAACCTCAATTTGCTTTTCAGATATGCGCCCTCAGGCAAACCATAGAAAAAGAATGGGATGGCCAAGGCCTACAACATGACCGGCTCTAGCTTTTAATAAGCCACGATAAATGTTCATTGTGGTTTTGTTGCTCTACGACAAATGGCATCAAACTGTCCATGGCAAGTGAAATTAGGTAAAATTTGGTAGCCACTCTATCAAGATCTGCGTCCATGGTAGACTAAAATACCAAAACTTCTCATTTCCAAAACAATAACGTTTGCCAATCTAGTATCTACTAATACCAGATCCTCCTTTAATCTACTAAACATAATCCACAATAACTTGAACGTTGTAATGGGGGTCATATAAACAATAATATAACTAAAACATCAAAATAGCTTACTTAGAACAGGTCAACACCCAAGCCCACTAATAGCAGATCCTCCTATGATCTATTAAACATAACCCACAATAATTTGAGCATTGTAATGGGGCCAATATAGACAATAATATAACTAAAACATTAAAATAACTTCCTTCGAAAAGGTCAAGGCCCAAGCCCTACACTCTCTATAAGAAATGCACCCAGTAACAAGTATTGTTCAAAGTATCATCCATAGATCCTGTAGGAATTGTCAAAGTATAAACAAGGCAATGAATACATCCATAAAAATGAGACCAACACACTAAACTATATTACAGGAGAATCAACAGAGAGAATAATCAATGGTCTTTCCCCCACAAATTTGTAACAATAACGCTTTCCTTTTAACCCTTCAACTGTCCTCAGAACATCCTCTTTAATGAAGAAACTGAAACTTAAGATGCAATGAATCTGGAAGGCTTTTCTTTCAAGGAGCATAGTAAAATAACACAATATTTGCTGATAATGTTCCAGTTGGCACTTCTGCTGTTCTTGAGCTAATGAAATACAATACAAAGTTGGTAACTTTCTTATTGCTTGCCTAACCTATGAAATTGTCTGATACTTTTGTTTAACCTTTATAGTCAGGTTTAAAATCAAATAAAAAACTCCTAAATATTCAAGAACAATGAATAAGAATAAATTCCATCACTTCAGAGTGCATTCTTTGTGGATTTGTTAAATATTTCAGTTTCAGAATTATTATATCCACAGAATACATTCAAAATAGTCCTACAAATCTGGTGAACCCTGCCACTAATTACACATCCATTAATTGCATATTTTAGTAGTTCTCGCACTATTCTTTACCAATCTTGTATCTACAAGGTATCAGTGCTCCAAACTAAAGCATTGATGAATGTTGAAATTTACAAGTGAAAGCAGGAGAATCGAATGGGACGAAAGACAAACCCAAATTCTGCAATAACCCAGACACAAGTGCGACAGAAAGAGAAATACCAAGAACAAGTGTGCTACACGAGATGCACAAGGGCTCATAAAACAAAGAGATGCTAATAACGCCAAAGATTAGGCACCCTTAGGCATAAAATACTTTACATGCGATTTCAAGAAGATCACAAGATGATTTACAAATGAGGAAGCTGTGGTGTATTTATCCACGACTCTAGTAGGGCACTACCCCAAGAGTGATTACTGAACCTAGGTGTACAAGATTGACTAGGTCAGCCTTAACCACTCCCTACTATTACAACAAATGATAATAAATCTTCAAAGGATAACGTTAAACGTGGTTACAAATACACTAATAATATAAATGAGTATTGCAGCCACATGTGAATATTACACCCATAATTCTATCCTATGTAATGAAAAATAGTTCATATAAACAAAATATAGAACTTAAGGGAAGAGGGTTGAAATCCATATACAATAAATAATTACATAATTGATAAATGAATGAAATGATCTGATACAATGAGCCTTGCCACAATATACTTGTATGTATTGACTAGTTACAAAGGTGAAGGGTTGTATCATTCGTAAGGTAAGGTTGTGTCCTTGGATGATTTAATTAATATCAATATTATTAAATTGTAAGGTAATGTTTAGTTATGAATTTTATATTCTTTACATTGTCTCCCCCTTCAAATGTGCTTTGTCCTCAAAGCATAAAAAGTTACATCTTCATTATTGCTTATAACCTTACCTGACACATCCAGCAGGTGACAATTTGTCAGAGGATCCAGCATGAACAGCAGGATTGGTACAGACTACAGATCTAGCAAACCGCGACAAACACGAGCCAGCAGTGGCCAGCATGTTCAAAATGTAGCTTGGAAAGTGATTCTGCATTGGTTAAGTGCGACGACATAGAGAAAATCACCAGAAATTCTCTCAACCCTTAGAGGGAGAGAGGGATACTGTACCAATCAAGGTATGACAACATAACCTTTGATTTTCCAATATGGAGATGGCAATGGCTGATCTGAGATTTGAGGACAAGTAGGAGGGAGCCTATAATTTCAGTCCACAGAAGAAGAGAATAATGTCGGTTCTCATGGAGAACAGCCTATGGGAGTTTTCAGAAACTCAAGTTACATCTACAAACACTACAGTGCTGGCAGACCATAATTTGAAAGATGCGAAAGCCAAACGTATCATCATGGATGCAGTGAAGGATCATGCCCTCACATATCATGAAAGAGTGCCATGAGATGTGGACTGCTCTAATGAGTCTATATCAAAGTAATAATCAAAACCGAAAAATGGTGTTCAAGGAAAAGATAAGGAACACCAAGATGACTGGATCAGTAGCAATGGCATCATATCTCACTAGGATTCAACAAGTTCAAGTTGAGCTTGGAGTTGTTGGGGTAGTTGTGTTAGATGAAGAGCTTGTAATGATAGCCTTGAGCAAGTTTACAAAACAATGGGCTACGGCTACCTTTGTAACAAGTGTTCTAGAACAAGAGAAACTACCTAATTGGACTGGACTATGGTATGACTTCACTCAAAAGGAAATCGGAGAGAAATCATTATCTAGAGGATGGCATAAGAGTGAGGATGGTGAGAATCTTGCTCTTGCCAGTCAGACAATAAGGAGCAAAGGTACAAGCAGCAGGAGCGAGGAGTCACCCTCACAACCAAAGAAGAAGGACTTCACTAAGGTCAAGTGTTTTTCCTATCATAAGACGGGACACTATGCTTCACAGTGTCCAGAGAGGAAGAAGGATGGAAAGGGCCAGCAATCAACTGTAACTGCATCGGCAAAAGCTCATGAAGTGTTTGCAGGAATTTTGATACACACTTAATTTCCTACCTTTCCTCAAGCACCTTACCAGTGGGTGCATGGCTACGATATAGTGCAGCCACACAACATATGACAGGGGCATGTGAGTTGTTTGATAACCTGAACAAGCGGGACTCAACTACAGTTATATTCCAGCTCAAATCAGAACGCAAGATGGAGGTGAAGGATGTGCTATGGGTGCCAGGACTCAAGTGGAGTTTGCTCTCAGCCTTTATGACAAAGAAATCAATATGCTGTAGATTAGGGTTGATTTCTTTATCAAGCAATTAACAAAATATAAAACCATGAAGATCACAAGAGACAAAGAAGGCTCCAAGCCAAGACCAAAACTGTCACAAAGAACCCAAGTCAGCCCTCCTCTAAGTCTCTTCCATCAAATCTAAGTCAGCACTGGTCAAATCTCTGAAGTTTGGTCATCTCCTAAAATTTCAGCTCCTGCTTTTTCGGTCCCTAAAATTTCAGGCCTGCAATACCTCAGAAATACTCACAGATTTAGGGCAGAAAATTCTTCATCTTCTCTCTCCTTTTACCTCCTTCCCTTTCCTTTGACTTTGTTGGTTTCCATTCTTGTCTTGGTACACAGATCGATGCACATTAGTGGTCTCCAAAGTAGTCGAGTTTCCCTCTATATATACACATCCAAGAGGTCAAATAGGTGGCTCTTGGAGCCCAGGTCGGCTTGTTCCCAAGGAGGGCCGACTTGGTCTTGTGGTGACAAAAATGACTCTTTTGACTTGAAAAAAAAAATATTTTTCTTACAAATAGTCCAAATAGGACTTTGACTCATGGCAAATTTTCTTAATGACTCTAAACCCTAGAAGCATTAAGGACATGCTTTAACTAATAAAAATAATCATAATAATAATTTATTTTTCTTCATTTGTTTTTACATGAATTTATAATGACAAAAGTACACTAATAATTATGAAGATCGAACCAAGTTATATTTTCCAATAGGGTGTGCTAGTGGTCCCCGTTGTCCTTTTTGTTCAAGCTCTTTACTTTCCATCACCTTTAGATATATATTTTCGTTAAATCACTATTGTAGTAGCAGTTCCATTTTGTATAGAATAACTGTTAATTTATGGTATGTTCTATGCTTAGTGCAGTGTACTTCAATTTCTTCTTATTAGCCACTGTTTAGCAATCACATAAACATAAAGTAAAATGCTGATAGAACATTAATAGATCGACAGAAAACAAGCCAAGACAAGAGACACAAGATGTGGCGGCTAGCCAGGGACAAACCCCAATGCAGGGAAACCCTTTGATCAATTCTTCTTTAATCTTCAATAGTTCAGCAGAGAGAAATAGTACAAATTCAGAAATCTGTAATTTTATGACAGCAGCAGCAAACCCTAAATCAGCAAAGTCAAACTTAGTCAAACAGCCCCGGATTGACCTCTAGTCAACCTTGAAGAACTCGGTCCTCAACTGTTAAATTTGGACAACTAGGTCCAAACTCCATGTTCTGATGCTCAGATTAAGAGGCTAATATTTTTGTTGGATTCCTCTTTCTGAGAGGTGTAAAATCCATATAAAAATAGTCTTAATCCGATGAGCAGAACTTATATTTTGAATTTATTATTCTTAATAAATTATATGTGCAAGGTCAGCCAGTTTTGTAATGTAGGCTCACATGCCCAACAGATGTGTCACACACCCTCATTGATGTATATATATACAGGAAAAGTTGGAGAGAATTTTAAAAACACAACTCACATCTTCCTCTCTCATCCTAAAAGTACGAGCTACCTGGAGGACGAATTTCAGCCACACGTGGGAAGGACGAAGAGGATTTTTCTGCTGCTAGGGTTTTTGCTGCTAGGGTTTCTGCTGCTAGGGTTTTGCAGAAGTTTGACCAGCGTTGACTTTGGTCAACGCTTGGTCCAAACAAGCTGAAAACTTGTGGGAGGTTCGATTTTGAAGGCCGTACTACCTGGCACAAAAATCAAGGTCAAAGGGTTGACCGTTTTGCTGCTGCGTTGACTTTTAGCTTGCTGCCCCTGCACAGCGTTGACTTTTGTAGAACTGACTTGGGTTGACTCATCTACTGGTTGGAGGGTTGTTGTGACACATGCTGGGCTGGCTGACCAAAGGAGACTTTGCTGGTTGAAGCATCCTGTTGACCGCCGAAACGAACACATACATTTTTCTTGTTTCTGATTTGTCTTCTGTAAGATCTGCTTATATGTTCTATCTGCATTTTGCTTATCTACTTGTATGATTGCTGTGAGAAAAGTGAAATTGCTCTTAGCATAGAACATCTACAAAATTTTACATGGTATCAGAGCTGAGGTGAAGACAAACTCTATCTATAGCAATCATCATCGAAGGAAATGGATTCCTCTAAGCTTGAATTCAGGGAGAATGACAAGCTGACTGGAAGTGATGACTTCCATGCCTGGAAGATGTTATTAGATCTCAAATTAGAAGATCATGATCTCCTAGATCATGTGACAGGGAAGATTCAAGAACCTCCATGAAATGCCTCTGCTGCTAAACACAAGTATAAGAAGAGAATCAAAAAGGTTAAGAACACCTCTACGTTTGAAGGGTGGATCTGAGACAAGGATGAGGAGAGTGCAGCCAAGTTTAGGAGAGGTTCTTCTCTGCGTTTTGGTGCAGATTTCTCTGTGGAGAAAGCCACAGCCAGAAGGTACCTAAAGAGCAGATGTGTGGACAGTTTGTGGCATGTCTCCCTTGCTAAACAAAACCACAGATCAGCGGTAAGGTTAAAGGGTTTTCTGTGCATAGTTACAGTATTTGGGTATTCTGTTTTGGGCCGCAGGTGATGATGTTACAGCAGCATGCGTGGAGGTTTGTTGAGAGGCCAAGAGACCTAGTAAGGGTCCTCTCGCCTAGCCGCAGCTCCTAAGGAGACACCGCAGCCCAAACTAAAGGTGTAAACCCTTGTCTAAATGTCAAACTCCTTGCTGTAGCAGATCCGAGATCTGTAGGGTGCCTTGAGGTGGTTTCTTTGGGACATACAACAGCAGATTGGAAGCCTAGTAGGATAGCAAAGGGTGACAAGGGAACACAGTGGTTGGAGGACTGTTGTGGTAGATTTTTGGAGGGTTTTGGATGCCCTAACCAGAGATAAGAAGCTACAGCAGTAAAGCACAGAAATCATGACAAGGAGGCAACAGCAAGGTGGTTGTAGATGACTCCTTGGTAATGTTTTGATTGATAGGTCAATCAGCTTGGAGGATAGGAGCTTATAAAAGGGAGGCAGCAATAGAAGAAGGCTTTTCTGGGATAGTTATGGCTGGGAATTCTTCTTAATAGGAGACATACCTATGGTGAGCTTGCTGCAGTCCTGTAGCAGTTGTTTAGAGGTCTAATCAAGCTTAAAAAGGGTGCAGGAATAGTCATCTAGGAGAGCGAGTTCCCGATATGATAAAGGGAAGGAAGCTGCATCAAATTATGTAGTGGGCTGCTGTAGGTTTCAGTTGAAGCCCTAACCTGTAATCAAAGCTCAGTCCATGAACAAACAGTGACAGGATGGAAAAGTATCCCAATTGGAGCATGTCTTTATTCGAGGCAGCAAAGTCAGGTTTATGGTTATACCTGATATGCTTAAGAATGCTCCTATGTTCAGGCGTCTAGATGCAAGGAAGGTGGTGACAGGGATGCCTGATTTTGGAAATAATCATAAAGGTGTATGTAAGGGCTGTGCTGAAGGAAAACATACAAGGGGACCTTTCCCCTCAAGTGTCACAAAGACATCTGAGATATTGCAACTGGTCCATTCTGATCTTTCCGGTATGTTGCCTGTAACATCCCTGGGGGGATGTTCTTACTATATGACATTTACTGATGACTTCTCTCGCAAAACCTGGATATACTTCTTGAAGAAGAAGGATGAGGCTTTCATGTGGTTCCGTACCTTCAAAGCCTTGGTGGAAAATATGACCGGAAAGAAGATCAAGATTTTGAGGACTAACAATGGCACTGAATATGAGTCAAATGAGTTCAAAGACTTTTGCAGAGAAGCTGGCATTAAGAGGGAGACTACCACTGCACTCTCTCCACGTGTTTGGGTTTTGTGGACAGAGAGATCTAGAGGAGAATCCGCAGTTCTAAAGAGCCCTTATACGCTGTCCCAAGAGGCCCTTACACGCTAAGAATAGGAGCCCTAAATCTGCAGTATATTGGGCCCTAAATCTCTGTTTTATTGGGTGCAGGTAAGGGCATTTCCAGTGAAGGAAGAGGGGACGTTTAGGTCACTCCTATGACTGTTTTGGAGTGAAAATTAACCAGCAGAAAGGCCTCAATAAAGGAGACAAAATTCTGGGTTGATTTGAATATTATGTGCGGGCTGGAAACTCTGTTTCAGCAGGCCGTGGGTACAGGAAGCCACCTGTGGTAGGCCGCAGGCCCTTACCCCACTGAAAAGGCATTGCGTGGGACTGTTTTGGGGCTAGATTGAGCCCTAATCAACAGCGTGGATGCAGAGGACTTATACAAGGGTAGCACATAGTTTTTGAAGGCTGTTTGGTGACTTGGTTAAGGGCTGTTGCAGCATATGGATGCCCTAACCAGTCACAATTAGGAGCAGCAGCGAAAACAGATTGGAACAACAATTTATGCCTTGTGTTGGGTCAAGGAATTTGATCAGTTTTGGATCAGATGGTTGGGCAACCTGTGGGAGCAAATTTGGAGGCTTGATTGGGTGATCGTAAGCCTCAATTAGTGCAGATCTGACAATGTTGTAGTGTTGCAACGTGATGATGCAAAGGCAGCATGGGTAGCATGCAGCGTGATGATGCATAGACAGCAAAGAAGATATGAATCTCCACTAGGAGTATATTACAATGAAAAGACCAGATCTGTCATTCTTGTTGATTTGGGGTAGCAATGTGATGCTGTATAATGAGAGCAACATTACAGTCATTGAGGTGCAGATCCATGATGATTGAGAATTGACTATGACGGTATATTTGCACCTGTGGCTCGATATACCACCATCCGATCCATCTTAGCCCTTGCTGCTACGCAAGGATGGAGTCTTCATCAGATGGATGTCAAGACCGCTTTTCTGCATGGTGCAATAAAGGAAGAGGTGTATGTAGAACAACCTCTGGGATTCGAAGTTCAAGATCAAGACACTTATGTCTGCAGGTTGAAGAAAGCCCTCTATGGGTTAAAGCAAGCACCCAGAGCTTGGTATGAGAGGATGGATAGTTACTTGATGAAGCTGGGCTCCACTCGAAGCAATGCTGATCCAAACCTTTACTTTAAGGTTGTGGAAGGAAAGCCTCTCATTCTAGTGCTGTATGTGGACGACCTCTTCCTGACAGGTGGTGACCCTCTCATTCATCAATGTAAGAGGGAGCTTGCTGCTGAGTTCGAGATGAAAGACCTAGGATTGATGCACTATTTCCTAGGCCTGGAGGTCTGGCAGAGACCTGGAGAGATTTTCCTTTCTCAAGGAAAGTATATTGTGAAGCTTCTGGAAAGATTTGGGATGGTGGACTGTAAGTCCGTGTCGACACCAATGGAACTCAACTTTAAGAAGTTGAGTGGCAGCGCTGCAGGGTCTATCTTGGCCAATCCTACTGAGTATCGTCAACTCATAGGAGCTTTGATGTTCTTAGTGAACACCCGTCCGGACATATGTTTTGCAGTGAATACTTTGAGTCAACAGATGGTTGAGCCTCATCATTTTCACTGGGTTGGTGCCAAGAATCTTTTGAGATATCTTCGGGGCACGATAAACCATGGGCTGAGATACACTGCCGGGAGTGTGATACTCCGGGGATATACTGATGCCGATTGGGCTGGCAGTGTGGTGGATCGTAAGAGCACATCTGGATGCTGTTTCAATCTTGGTTCTGCTTCGATCTCATGGATGAGCAGGAAGCAGAAGTCGGTGGCTTTGAGCACCGCGGAGGCCGAATACATTGCTGCTAGTATGGCCTGTTGTGAAGCAGTTTGGTTGAGGAAGCTCTTCAGTGAGCTGTTCTAACATGTGCTAGATACCACTGTAATACTCTGTGATAATCAGAGTGGGATTCGTATGACTAAGAATCATGTGTTCCACGACCGATCCAAGCATATTGATATCAAGTACCACTTTATCCGGGATATGGTACAGCGAGGCGCCGTAAGGCTCGATCATATAGGAACTGATGAGCAGGTCGCGGATATTCTCACTAAGCCCCTGGGGAAGGTCAAGTTCCTAACCTTCCGTGAGAGTCTTGGTGTCGTGGAAAGACCCTATGATGTGGGTCTTGTTGGACGATGAGCTCTGGGAGCTCTGGGGGGCTTTGGGGATAGCTTCTCGGAGCTATAAGCACTCATAATGCTTCTGCCCCACCCTTGTGATTATTGAGCTGGTTCGCCACTCATTTAATCTGTGCCCCGTATGCATCCTACCCATTGAGTTCAGGGCTCATGGGAATTACCTCTCATTTGGCCAACGAGGTGTGGAAAAGCTAGAGACTATTAGCAAAGACTGATGGACGCATCAGAGATTGCCGTACTCTCTATCTAGGATGGCATGGTCCAACCACTTGATCTGGGATCAAGATTTGTGAGGTCTGGGACCTCTGGACTGATTATGTCAGTCGGGGAATGATGTCTTTGTGACTGACCCACTTCTGTTCTGAAATAAAGAAGCCAGCAAAGCAAGTTTCGGCGGGATGACTCACGATGTTAATTGCACTAATAGATGGAGTTCTCCCTAGTTGAGAGGGAGTGTTAAATTTGGACAACTAGGTCCAAACTCCATGTTCTGATGCTCAGATTAAGAGGCTAATATTTTTGTTGGATTCCTCTTTCTGAGAGGTGTAAAATCCATATAAAAATAGTCTTAATCCGATGAGCAGAACTTATATTTTGAATTTATTATTCTTAATAAATTATATGTGCAAGGTCAGCCAGTTTTGTAATGTAGGCTCACATGCCCAACAGATGTGTCACACACCCTCATTGATGTATATATATACAGGAAAAGTTGGAGAGAATTTTAAAAACACAACTCACATCTTCCTCTCTCATCCTAAAAGTACGAGCTACCTGGAGGACGAATTTCAGCCACACGTGGGAAGGACGAAGAGGATTTTTCTGCTGCTAGGGTTTCTGCTGCTAGGGTTTTGCAGAAGTTTGACCAGCGTTGACTTTGGTCAACGCTTGGTCCAAACAAGCTGAAAACTTGTGGGAGGTTCGATTTTGAAGGCCGTACTACCTGGCACAAAAATCGAGGTCAAAGGGTTGACCGTTTTGCTGCTGCGTTGACTTTTAGCTTGCTGCCCCTGCACAGCGTTGACTTTTGTAGAACTGACTTGGGTTGACTCATCTACTGGTTGGAGGGTTGTTGTGACACATGCTGGGCTGGCTGACCAAAGGAGACTTTGCTGGTTGAAGCATCCTGTTGACCGCCGAAACGAACACATACATTTTTCTTGTTTCTGATTTGTCTTCTGTAAGATCTGCTTATATGTTCTATCTGCATTTTGCTTATCTACTTGTATGATTGCTGTGAGAAAAGTGAAATTGCTCTTAGCATAGAACATCTACAAAATTTTACAGCTGGTCAACGCAGCACCCAAACAGCCTGCGCAGGTCAGCCCTTTGTCAACGCTTGGTCAACACTTCACAAAACAGCCCAGCACTTGGTCAACGCAGCCCTAGAAAAGTCAATGCTGCCCGGAAAATCAACACTGCCGTAAACAGAAAATGTGTCCTTCCTCTTGCACGTGTGAGAGAAGCTGCTCGTTTGCTGGCCCAATGAGATGAGGAGAGAGAAGATGAGTTGAGATGAGATGAGTGAATAATGACTCAACCTCAACTTATATGATGTACCGGGCAGGCGTGCCACACATTTAGCTGCTGGCCGACCTTGACAATTTGTCAAGTAAATACAAATAAACTCATATCTCCATAAATATTTGTCGGAATTGGATGATTGTTAGCTCGATCCTACACCTCTCGACGAGAGAAATCTAGGAAAAATATCAGCTGCCATAAATAAGATGACCCACATGGAGTTAGGCCCTAGTTGCCAATTTTAACACTCCCTCTCAACTAGGGAGAACTCCATCTACTACTCTGTCTGACCGTCAATACTATCTCTTCCATCAAATGCACTGCCCTGCACTACTCGGCTCTGCTCTGCTTAACTATGAAGAAGAAGAAATGATCGAGGATGTATCATACCATCCTCCACTGACTCGAAGTCAGTCTCAAAGTGTGTCATACCACTCCCACTGATCCCAAATCAGTATCATTGATCCCAGATCAATGGAGGTCATCCTAGCATAGGGAGTACAGTAGATACAACGATGCGTCCACCGATAGTACTACTAATGGTCCCTAACCCCATTTCCATACTCATTGATCAGATGAGAGGTACTTCCCATGAGTCCCAGACTGCATGGGTGGGATGCCTTGACGGAAAAACTAATCATCCTGTCCCAAAGTCGCCACGAGGTATCACAGGGGAGGGTTGAACCTTTCACCCTGTACATAATGCACCACTAGGGCAAGGTGAGTTGCCCTATGGTCATATGTAGCTCCAACAAGTTCAAGGGCATCATACTAGATATGTCTAAGTGAACCAACTGTAATATATCGGAGGTCTTGCTATGGCTTGAGGGGAATGGTCCCCTTTTGAGCTTTCCTTCGGCACATCCCGGACATACACCTTCTTGCTCTATTTTGAACTCAGGCACCCCTGTCACCATTTGTCTCACTTCTAGTAGAGCTTTATAATGAAGGTGAGCAAACCTCCAATGCCATAATTCGAACTAAAGGGATGTGTCACAAGACATGACACCCAACAGACTTCCTCCGACCTGATATAATGAATCAACTTGAAACCCAAGAGTGAAAGCATCTTAAAAATTTTGTTTCCATACACGTACCTTGCCATCGATGAAGGACACCTTGTAGCCTTTGTCTTCCATTGCCAAAATGGACACCAGATTCTTTTTGAGAACAAGTACATATAGGACTACTTGCAAATGAATTGTATTACCCTGATTCAATTGAAGAGCAGTGTTTTCAAAACCGTTTTAAAAAACCGATTACCGGTCTAACCGGCCGGTTAGCAAGGCCGCCGGTCTAGACCGGCCAAAAAACCCGGTTGGAAGGCCCCCTTCGCCCAGTTTTTGCCCTAACCGGTGAAAAACCGGCCGGTTTTAGGCATGCTCTTCAAACGAAACAGTTTGTACTTTGAACTCAGTAACAGCTAACGCCTTTTTCTGCTTTGGTAGAGAAGCTTCCGCTGCTTGAAGTAACAGGTTCGCAGCTGAAATCCCTTAACTTGAACCCACTCTGTAACATTAGAACAGTTCACGTTTAAATGTTGTAAACCACCATAACTGGTGTCGGCTAGATAATGCATCCAATCCATTAAAATAATCAGATAACTTTGCCGTGAAGCACTCAACTAAAAATGATGCACGAGGCCAGACTATAGGACCATTAAGTACGTGTTTACTGATCATATAAAATACCACTGGTTAGAAGGCTATCAAGGTTTACAAGATGTACATGCAGTTCTCAAGGTAACTCTATTTTATAGCATGAGGATTGTGATGAATGTGCTTCTAACTTTCTCGGTACAGAATCTACTAGTGCCCTCAAATGGTAAGTCTATCAGGATTGGGAAGAGTGACAATCCTTGTTGGTAAGGTTTATGCTTCGTTAATACATTTTACCGACGTTGAATCTGAGGCTAAATCAAAAAGATCGCAACGTTCATTGATATCACACCCCAGTGATCCTATCTTTGTGCTTGAGTTATGATTTTGTATTTATGACCACACTATGATTAATGACACTGTCAAAAAGCCACAAGATGAAACAGATTCATGCAACCAACTTCTTGAACAATGGATACCAAAGTTCTGTTAAAATTGGCCAAGGCGATTTAAGATTCAGGAACCTCCCAGTGATTTAATTAGAAAGACAGCCAACTTCCAAGGTTTTGCAGCAAGAATTTCACAAAATTGCCTTTTATCGGAACTCCCATGCACAAACTTGAGTTTCAGATTACATTTCAGTTGGTTTTTATAAGACTGATAAGAAATTGCACAGAAAGCTTTTCTGATTAGGTCAATTGCCAATCTTGGAAATCATCAAAGACAACCATTTATGTAGATATGTGATGTAAGCTCAACAGTTCAATTTTGAAATAAAACACCCCATGTGACTCCATATTCCTTTGGAATGTCCTCCCTCAAGCATTCTCACCTTGTCCCAGTAATTGAAAGCTTAAAATGTCATGTACATCTTCAGAATTACGAGTGACTTTTTTATCTGTAACATTTCTCCCTTTGCACTTAAAATGCCTTAGCATTTTTTTATGGTTGCTTTAACATCACATTACCGGTCCTTGCCAGACAGACGGTAAACTTCAAATCTAGGAAAGGTTTCGTTTCCACTTCTATTGTCATTGGTGGCATTGATACTGAGGTTGCAAATCAGGCTGAGGCATCCTCAGACTCTGAACCAGATGATGTCTATGTAGCTCTTGATGATGATCCTGTGTCTAGTAGTGGTGATGAACTTGATGATTGATCATGTGTACACTGTAGACTTGTAGTAGGACTGTAGGCCAATGGCCTCATAGCTTGCAACATTGTTTTTGGACTTTATAGGCCATTTAGAGCCTCATTTCTTATGTATTTTGCTATTTTGTCGATGATATGTATTGCACTCAATGCCATTTTGATATATTCACCTTTACATGGTATATAAATGAGCAAACTTTGCATATTTTGTCTCTATTGGCTTGGAATCATGGTTTTACATCTTAAAAATAGTTTTGTTTCATTAAAAATTAATTATTTAATGTTTTTTTTTAAAACCGGTTCGTTTAGACCAAACCAGTCCCGGTTAGACCGGTTCCGGTCGGTAAACCGGTTCATTAGGTGGACCGGTCCGGTCACCGGTTCCGGTTTTAAAAACATTGTTGAAGAGTGACATGGATGAAAAGGATCTAGTACATTATTACTTAGGCAATAGAGGTCATGGATGCAATCTAAGAGGGTGTTCTACTAAAAGATTAGGGGCTATAGATCGAAAAAATGACACTCTACAAGAAGCATAACTTAGCAAACGACAAACTACAAGATGAGAAGGGAGAGGATTCACAATAGGAGCTAGACAATCAAAATTAAACTAGTAATCGTTAAGCATTCACTCACAACAAGAGGTCTAGAGCTTTAATCCCCTTTTCTTTTGGACAAGACCTAAGCACAAATTCACAATAAGAGATCTATGGCTTCAATTCCCTTCCTTGAGATAAGGTGCTACTAGGTTTACTATTGACAATCTAACCTGCAATCAAAAGCCTACCAAAAGTGCCCCTAGTTAGACAACCAAATTACTTTGCTCCAATGCTTGGAGCAACTTGATCACAAGTTCTCCCATTCAATATTCCCCACATTGCAAATAGAGAGAGCAAAGCTTTATATAGATTTCACTTGTACTCTCATTCAATGAAATAGTATTTGTTTTTCTCGATTCACCTTTCTCTCCAAAGAACACAATAAAATAGTAATTTCAACTACTTGCTTGTTGAGATTGACAACTTGCTCCAATAAAATATTCTAGGAAAACAAATAAAACATTATCATGATCCAATTAACTCCAACAACCCAAACAACAATGATAGAATAGTGGAGTTATATGCAACTTCTCCAAAAATAAACAAGAGATAAGGGTGTCATCTTAGCTCGAAGATAGACCAAATCCATGCTCCAAAAATAGCAAGGGAAAGTGTACCTCCTAGATGATGCATACAAGTAAGAATGACATGACTCACATCATGAATAGATGTGCCAACAATTAACATTATCCACATGTGTGGTGTGTAGATTAAGTTGTTCTATGACCAAAATGAGTCAATAGGAGTTCGAGTGGCCAAGAGAAGAGTCATAGTGGACAACCAAATAGTCATGGAATAAAGTAGACACCCTCATCAAAATGAGTGGAACATTGTGCAAGGTGGGCTCATCCTCAAGTGCAAGTGACACATGTTATCACCATTGTAGAAATCCATGAGTGAGACATGACTCACCTCATGAATAGATGTCTAAGAAATTAACCTTATCCAGTGTGTAGTGTGTAGATTAGGTTGTTTTATGAGTAGAATAAGTCAATAGGTGGCCACATGGCCAAGAGAATAGTCGTGGTGTAGGACCAAATAGATATGGAATAAAGTGGACACCCTCATCAAGATGCATGGAACATTATGCAATGCAAGCTCATCCTTGAGTGTCACTTCAAGTGCTATCGTAGAAATGGTAGAAATGCTTAAGTGTGTGGGCACCCTCAAGAAATTATGTAGAAATATGTGCTTGATGCCCTCATCAAGTGAATAGATGGTTGCAAAAATGAAGCACTCAAGTAGACTATGCCACATCATCAAACAAACACCTTATACATTGTGCCAAGGTGCAAAAGAGTCCACAAGATAACACCATCAAAGACAACCTAACTCAAACCCCCAAGAAATTATGTAAAAACATGTGCTACATGCCCTCATCATGTGAATAGATGGTTGAAAGTTGAAAGTACATCAAAAAGGTCTGCACTACATATCAACATGGAAGTAAAATTGCAAAACATTCCTCCTCAAGAGCTCAATATCAATAGCTCGTCACAATACCTCGGTAAAAAAGGGGTGAGTGCTTTAGAGATTCCTAGTATATTTTGCTTAGTATGCTAGCACTAGGAGCATCATCACCATCAAGAAGAAACCAAGGAAATCAACCATATCAACATCTCATGCGCTATCAAGGACCACTATTATGCTGAACCATCCTCAAGCAAAGGAAAATAAGGTGTGAAACTTTGGCATCCTGGAAGTTACCCCTGAAATATGTTATCACCACTCATATTATATTATCACTTCTTTCAATATGAGGGATAACACTCTTATCAAAATCTTAGGTGAATTTGACGAAATAGATGGCATCTAACATGAAAAAGAGTTTCCATTTGAGTAAGAAAAAACTCATAGTAAAGAGAGATTTGGGCTTCAACAAAATAAGCTGACATTAATTTCTTTAAAATTAGCCAATCGAGTTGCTAAATCCTCGACAACGCCATGACTTGTAGAAAAGCAGAACTATGAAACAAAAATCTAGCAACATTGAGAGCATATGCACAACCTTTTTACCAGTATTTCAAAACAAAAAAAGAACGCTGAGTTCAAATCTAGCTACCTCGAAAAGAAGGTCTATAACGCGTTTGATCTGGGCACCAACGGCTGATTTCCTGATACTGTTGATATGCTGAAGCCTCTCTGTGTCATTTGAGAATTTAAGCGGCTGCGCCGGCTGCTGAGCCAAAGATGAAGAAGATGCAGGAGCCTGAGGTTTCTTTGAACTGCTGCTAGTGGTGGTGGTGGTGGTGCTCTTCGGGGGCTGTCTCGTTGCCGCGACCTTGGCCAAAGTAGACTGGCAATTCGCCTGCTGTTGTTTAAATTTATCCAATTTCCTGCTCAAATCCATCTGTGGAACACGGTTTACCCCAAATCAGTTCGCAGTGACGACAGATTTATTTAATTTAACCGCATATGCAGTCGTCTGAAATTAAAATTTTACAATTAAGCTCGGCGTCTGCTGCTCTATTCGGCCTGCGGACTTGTTCAGCGAATCAATTCATGTATTTGACGGCATTTGCGAGGTGGAGGAAGGTTCCAAACCTGAAAAAAAAAACGCTTAACTGGAGGGTTTCAAACAAGGTTTTTTTTTGGTATGGAAAATGTAAAATGATCAAAACATATTAAAGAAGAGAGGAAACGGGTACCAGACAACGCGACGTCCTGTAATCTGAGATGGAATGCCTTCCCCAACCAGCAAGGATGGAGTTTGAATGGTATGAAACTTAATTGTCTCTGTATTTGATTTTGCAGGGGATTGAATAGAATTTTAACATGGAAATGGGTAGGTTTTGCAACAACTGAATATCAACTAAACGATCGGTTTCCTCTTCTGGTCGATGTGTCGTGGGTTAGAGGTTCCTAAAGCTTTCCATGTAAATCAAGTCATCCCATCCCATCCCATATGGATTTGTTTTTAACATATATAGGCCCTAATACATAAAAATGATCATTAATACATAAAAATGATCATTTTTCTCTTGGGATCATTGTCGGTTGGTTGGAGGGAGCTTTATTTGTGAATCGTGATGGCCGGTTGTGTCGATTTGGATGGGGTGTAGTTTAAAACTTTGATTTTTCAATGTGAATTTTTAGTTATTTAAATTGCAATTTTAAATTACATTTTTAAATGTATAAATGGATAGAGTATTTTAAATTTTTAAATGTATAAATAGATATAGTATTTTATATTTTTAGATGTATAAATGAATATAGTATTTGGAAAAAAAAAAAAAAAAAATCGATCACTTAAATCGTACAAATTTATCAAGTTAAATTTACAATTCCAACAATTTTTACTTAAAATTTTAGACAAAATAGATCATAAAATATATTTGAAAGTGGCCAAAAATTAAATGTTTAAATTACTTTTTTAGATTGTCATGATAAAAATATGATGGTCAACATTAAGAGTTATTTGGACATGGTTCCACATAACTCTTTGAAAAGTGGGGAAGAACATGCAACCAAACACTAACTTTGGATGAGTCAATTGTTGTTTTAATAAAGATGGTTGAAGATAAGTCATCGTATTTGGCTATGTAAATATTTAAGGCCATAGACAATTATAATAAGACAAATATAGTCAGTATAGGCACTTGTATAGAGAAAGGAATATAAAGTTTTCTCTTAGCCTTTGAAACCATGAACTTATTACATATAAGTGACTAATAATACTTTTGAGTGTGTTTCAGAAAAATTTGGCTAAGGGTCAAGTTCTATACATCAAATACATCTTACTTAGTTTCATGTCCAACTCAGATGGAGTTTAGGTGCTTCATTCTAATGTTATTGTGGTGTGGGTACATGGTGTTGGTGTTAATGCCCTCTTCGTCAATATTCACTTTGAGAAGCTTATAATAGGTTTAAGTGGCCCTTCATTCTAATCATGCATAAGGGCACGTGCTTTGAACAAATTTACTTGAGAATTATTGAGGGACTCTTTTAAGAATCCTCGATCTCGTTGGCTTAAAATTTAAACAAAGGTAGACCCTTGGTTCGGACATAGGGCGCCAATAAAATAGTTCATTGTAGTCTAGCGATTTGTCGGCATTTTCACCTCCCTTATTAGGAAAGAGAGGCATCTCACCCGAGGCATGTTGAGACTTAACAAGATAAGGGATTACAAGGTGGTATCAAAAAACAACGCAACAAATAACCCATCACGCAGAGTGTAGCATGCAACCATCTTATAAGTTCTTACATTTGCAAACATAACAAATTCAGAAGAGAACAGAAATACAACATAGCAAAAATAACATAAAACACTCTACAGTATAATTAAAATTTTCAAAAAGGGTTATACAATCCAATCATCATTTAAACACACAGATTTTCCCGCAACTCCTCTTTCATTAACAACCAAGATATTACATCATAGGAAGGCTCTTCATCAGAAGTGAGTGTAGGTTTTAACCCCGTATAGAAATTACCTGCATACGAATTCTAAACCACAGAAAATAAACAATGTGAAAGCATAACACATAAAACACATATACACAAAGAATTTCCCTGGATCCCAAAACCGGGACTACCAGCTTGATTTTTCATTATGTTCCTTTCAATGTTACAATACATATTTATACATGCTGAAGCATCCAATACCATGGACCAAAAACCATTGCGTCCAAAACCATGGACCAAAAACCATCACGTCCAAAACCATGTGTGAAAAACATGCACAAAACCATAGGTAGGTCTGCCCAACCTAATATAGGGTCCAAAAACAAAATTTTCCGGGGTGCTGCCCCAGACCCCACAGAAAGGGGTTACCTGCACCCCTCAAACCCCCTGTGACTCCCCCCGCTATGTAATCGGCGCAACAAAGGGGGGGTTCTGCCCCCCTTCTAACCCCCGGTTAACTACATGGGCTAGTCATGGAAAGAATATAACACAACCCAACATTCTCCCACTTGTTATTTTCTTTCCACAGGGGGCCACAAGAGAGCTTAGTCATTTATCCAGCCCTGCAACGCCCATTGTTTCTCTACACCAAGATAACTTCTCAGAGCTCACAGATTTTGTCAATGCATCTGTAGTATTCTTCAAAGTGTCCACCTTTACCAGCAACACCTTTTTGTCTTCTATCATATCCCTCACAAAGTGATACTAAATATCAATGTGCTTTGTCTTTGAATGATATGCAGGGTTCTTTGCTAAGAAAATTGCACTTTGGCTGTCACAGTCTATCCTTATAGCTCCCTGTACGAACCCCATACTTGAACACAATCTCTGCAACCAAACTGTTTCCTTGCTTGCATGAGTGGCTGCCATGTATTCTACCTCTGTAGTTAATAGTGCCACTACAGATTGTTTCTTACTCATCCAACTGACTACACCTCCAAATAGGTTAAACAAATACCCACTTACTCATCCAACTGACTGCACCTCCAAATAGGTTAAACACATACCCACTTGTAGATCTTCTCTAATCCAGATCTCCAGCCCAGTTTGCATCAACAAAGCCACGAATATCCAACACTCTGTCCAATCCTAGTCTTCCTTGGTAGCACAAACCATAATCACTAGTGCCACGCAAATACCTGAAAACCCGCTTCACTGTTGTCCAATGCTCCTTCCCTGGTTTTGACATAAACCTGCTCAATACTCCGACTGCATGTGCAATGTCTGATCTAGTATAGAACATTGCATACATCAGGCTACCGACTGCACTTGCATATGGAACACGAGACATGTCCTCTTCCTCTTCTTGTACCTTGGGACATTGTTCAGCAGATAACTTTACACCTACAAGAATAGGAACCTTCACCGATTTACTATCCTACATATTAAACCTCTACAATATTGTCTCGACATACTTCCTCTGGTTTAACCAGAGATTCCACTTTGTCCGATCTCTTTTAATTTCCATGCCCAAAATATAGTTTGCAGCACCAAGATCTTTCATGTCAAATTTGGAGGACAAATGGGTATTCAAATCCTGGATAATTTCTTTGTCATTTCCAACCAGCAACATATCATCCACATACAAGACCAGATAAATAACATGGTCACCAATTAATTTAAAATACACACAATGATCTTCTTTGCCTCTAGTGAAGCCAAGTCCCATATAAACATATCAAATTTCTGGTACCACATCCTTGGTCACTGTTTTAACCCATACAGGGACTTCTTTAACTTGCATACTAGTTCTTTCTTACCCTTCACCGCAAAACCTTCAGGTTGCTTCATGTAGATCTCCTCTTCCAGATCCCCGTGAAGAAATGTTGTCTTCACATCCATCTGTTCTACCTCGAAATCAAAAGCAACAACAACAGATAAAAGTAATCTAATAGAAGTTACCTTGGCACCAGGAGAAAAAATATCACCAAAATCAATTCCCGACACCTAGGACTAACCTTTTGCTACCAACCGAGCTTTTTATTTCTCCACCTTTCCTTCTGCATTTGTCTTCTTGAACACCCATTTGCTGCCAATGGGTTTTCTTCCAGCTGGCAACTCCACCAGATCCCAAGCCTTATTTTTGTGCAAAGATGCCATTTCATCAACCATGGCCTCTTTCCAGAGTTTTCCATCCTCTGAATCTACTACTTCTTTCACAGTTTCAGGATCATCATCAGTAATAGATAAAGCAAAATTTGAACAGAAAGCATATGGACTATACCTTTCTGGCTGCCTTCTTTCTCGAACTGATCTTCTCACACCCGGAGTTTGTGGCTCTTCATCTTCTGATTCCTCCTCTGTTGTAGAGTCTGATTCGTCCTCCTTTATCTCAAACTCTATCTTCTCAAGTTCCTTTGGTTGGACTTCATGTTTAATAACATCTTTCACCTCTCTGAACACCACATCTCGGTTGTACACAACCTTCCTTGTTACTGGGTTCCAAAGCTTATAACCCTTTAAACCATCCTTATACCCAATAAAGATGCACTTTTCAAATTTACTATCCAACTTGGTTCATTTCTCCTTTGGAACATGTACATATGCATCACATCCAAATACCCTCAAATGTGAAAGAGAGGGTTTCTTACCAGTCCATACCTCTTGTGGAGTCTTATCCTCCAACATTGATGAAGGTGATATGTTGACCAGGTAACATGCTATCTCCACTGCCTCTTCCCAGAATTCCTATCCTAACCTGGCACCACTGAGCATGCTTCTTTCCCTTTCCATCAATGTCTCATTCATTCTTTCTACAACTCCATTTTGCTTAGGTGTATATGGAGTAGTATTTTGTTGTGCTATACCACACTTCTTACAGAATTCTTCAAATTCCTAACTGCAAAACTCTCCATCATTATCTGTCCTCAGCACCTTTATCTTCTTCTCTGTCTGGTTTTCTACTAGAGCCTTAAATTCTTTAAACCTGTCAAAGACTTCAGATTTCTTCTTAAGGAAATATATCCATGTATTCCTTGAGAAGTCATCTATAAATGATACATAGTACACAAAATTACCTAGTGATGGAACCTTCACAGGTCCAAACACATCACTGTGCACAAGCTCTAATATTTGTTTCGCCCTCTTACCACCAGAGGGGAAACTCACCCAATTCTGCTTCCCATATACACAATTTTCTCAGAAATCAAAATCCAGAGAGCTATTACTCATACCTTCTACCATACCTTTACCATGAAGTATTCGAAGGCCCTTCTCTCCAATATGTCCAAGCCTTTGATGCCACAGCATGGTCTTCTCTCCAGAGACCACTAGATTTTCTGCTCCACTTTCAGGAACCACGGAACGATTGCACCCATCAACAACAGTGCTACCTTGCAGCTTGTACAGAGTTCCAATTCGAACTCCCCGCATCAATACCAGTGCCCCACAAACCATCTTGTAGGTATCCTTCTCGAACATTGTTTTAACACCTGCATCATCCAGCTTGCTTACAGAAATTAGATTTCTAGCTAATGCTGGAATATGCAGAACACCCGGAAGTGTTCTAACCCTTCCACCTTGCAACTTCAACTTTACTTTTTTGCGACCAACAATTCTAGCCTTCCTGTCATCCCGCAAGAAGACATCACCACCATCATATTTCTCATACTCGCAGAACCACTCTCTATGGGGAGTGAAGTGAAAGGATGCACCTGAGTCAATCAACCATGCCTCATGATATACATGTGTATTTGAAGAAGCCAAGTACACATCCCCACCTTCATCTGAGGTGGTTTTCGCCTCTGCAGAAGGAGCATCATCAGATCCCTTTCCTTTATCAGGAGCTTTAGATTTACAATCCCTTTTGTAGTGCCCTTCCTTTCCGCATTTCCAACACACCACCTTTACAGGTTTTCCTGGAGATTTAAATCTCCCTCTAGATTTAGATCTCCCACTCAATGTGTTATGAAACCAGCTCAAGAAAAGATAGAAAAGATAAATCAACGCCTTAGAATTCAGCCTCTTCGAGGGGGCAACCTCCTTTACATTACCTAAATGAACAATTCCTTGATGATTCAAATGACAAAACCTCCTTTCTATATATAGGAGTCTAAGGAGTCACAATATAATCCAGCCGACCTAACAATAATAATATAAAGCCACAAAAATAACAATAGAGGGATTCTATGGGGCACATAAATAACAATATGGGGGTAATAGGGGCACAACAATATAAATAAGGGGTATAACTACAATAGTAATGGGGTAATCACTAGTATTATAGGGACCCAACATGCCCCTCTCCTTCAAAAAAGTGTTGTCCTCAACGCTTGAGTAGTTCTGGATACTTCTGCATAAAATTCTCATCCTCCCATGTGGAATCTTCAGCGGATAAGTTCTTCCACTTGATAAGATACTCTGAAATTGATCGATTTCGTAGCTGTCGAGTTCTTGTTTCTGTGACTGCTTCCGGTTCCAATATAATTTTTCCTTCCTCGTCAAGTTCTGGCAATATTGTTTGAATTGGGAGCTTGTCGCCTATAACCTTCTTTAAACATGAAACATGGAAAACTGGGTGCAATCGAGAAGCTGCAGGAAGCTCCAATTTGTATGCCATAGTACCAATCTTTTGCAACACCTTGTACGGACCATAATACTTTGGTGATAATTTATTATCCTTCTTAGCTTGCTTTAGGGACATTTGCTTATATGGTTGTAGCCGTAGGAATACCCAATCACCTACATCAAAACTTCTTTCACTGCGATGTTGATCTGCCTGTTGTTTCATTCTATTTTGTGCCAACACGAGGTTATCCTTTAAGAGTTGGAGGACTTGTTGTTGATGTTCGATGTGATGTTCCACTGCCTGAACCTTAGAATTTTCTCTTAAATATGATGTGATGGATGGTGGTTGATACCCATAAAGTGCCATAAATGGGGTCATTTTTGTTGCTGTATGGAAGGAAGTGTTATACCACCATTCAGCCAGAGGCAACCATTTGACCCATTGTGTCTGTTTATCAGATACAAAGCAACGAAGATATCCTTCCAAACATTTGTTTACTATCTCAGTTTGCCCATCAGATTGAGGATGATAAGATGAGCTATGAGCTAACTGAGTACCAAGACAAGAAAATAATTCTGTCCAAAAATTTCCAGTGAAAATGGGATCTCTGTCACTTACAATAATCTTTGGGTTTCCATGTAGCTTTTGAACTGTTTCCATAAATGCAGTAGAAACTGTACTGGCTTTAAATGGATGTGATAATGCACAAAAGTGTGCATACTTGGTAAGTCTGTCAACTACCACCATGATGACACTCTTTCCCTCAGACTTGGGTAAACCTGTGATAAAATCCATTGAAACCTCCTCCCAACGTTGGCTTGGAATGGATAAAGGTTGTAATAGACCCGGTGTCTTAATTGTTTCAACTTTATTTTGTTGGCAAACCAAACATTCCGCCACAAACTTTTGAATATCTGATTTAAGGCCATCCCAAAAAAATTCCTTCTTAACCCTGTGGTAAGTTTTTAAAAATCCTGAGTGCCCTCCTAAGGGAGAAGTGTGCAATTCCATAAGAATCTTTTGTTTTAGCTGGGAATTCTTACAGAGGTATAAGCGATCTTTGTACCATAACGAATCATTTTTCCAGCTAAATGTATCAGAAGTACTGGAATCTTGTTGTAGCTTTCGAATAAGTGCCCACACTTCTTCGTCATTCTTCCATTCCTCCCTTGCTTCGTTTATCCAATCTGGTTGGATAATAGAAATGGCACACAACAATGCTTCCACATCCTCATCCTTTCTTGAGAGTGCATCTGCCACCACATTTTGCTTCCCTTTTTTGTAGATGATTTCAAAGTCATAACCCAACATCTTTGTGACCCACTTTTGTTGCTCTTCAGAGGATAATCTTTGTTCTAAAAAGTATTTAAGGCTATCATGATCCGTTTTTACCTTGAAGTGTCTTCCCATTAGGTAGGGTCGCCATTTCTTAAGTGCATGGAGTATTGCCAACATTTCCTTCTCATAAATAGCTTTGCTTAAAAACTTTCCCTTGATTGGACGACTTTCAAAAGCAATGGGTCTTTCATCTTGCATTAGAACAACACCAATTCCATTTCCTGAAGCATCACATTCCACAATAAAGGTTTTTGTGAAGTCCGGTGTAGCTAAGACCGGTGCTTGGCACATTGCCTCTTTAAGATGTTCAAAGGCCTTTGTTGCTTCCGGAGTCCATGAAAATGAATCTTTCTTCAATAATGTTGTTAGAGGTGCTGCTATTCTCCCATAATTCTTAACAAACTTGCGATAATACCCTGTCAACCCAAGAAATCCTCGCAGATGCTTTATGGATGTGGGGATTTTCCATTCCTTAATGGCTTTAATTTTGCTAGGGTCTACCTTAACTCCTTCATGAGATACAATATGACCCAAATATTCCACCTCCTGGACTCCAAAGAAACATTTGGATCTTTTTGCATATAATTGTTTCTCCTCCAATAGTTGTAGCACCCTGTCAACATGTTCAACATGATCCTTCCAAGACTTGCTGTAGATTAGTATATCATCAAAAAATACTAACACAAATTTTCTAAGGAATGGTTTGAAAATTGAATTCATCAAACCTTGAAATGTTGAAGGTGCATTGGTAAGGCCAAAAGGCATGACCAAAAATTCATAATGACCCTCATGAGTTCTAAATGCCGTTTTCGGAATGTCTTCAATCTTCATTCTGATTTGATGATATCCTGAACGAAGATCCAACTTGGTGAAGTAAATTGATCCATGCAATTCATCCAGTAATTCATCAATGACAGGAATGGGGAACTTATCTTTAATAGTGAGCTTGTTGAGCTCCCTATAATCCGGACACATGCGCCATGATCCATCCTTCTTGTGCACCAATACTACTGGAGCTGAGAAAGAACTTTGACTCGGTTGAATTATACCAGCCTCTAGCATTTCTGCAACCATACGTTCAATTTCACTTTTTTGGACATAGGGATATCTGTACGGCCTGATGTTTGGAGGAACACTTCCTGGAATCAGATGAATAGCATGATCATGATCACGCATAGGTGGGAGACCTTTGGGAGTCTCAAATACCTTGGAATGATTGTCCAGGACTTTTTGGAGATCTGGAGAAATAGATGATTCCAATGTGGAAACATCTAGCGAACATAATTGTGCAATTACACCTCTTTGCTCCTTTTTTAGAAGCTTTGTCATGCCATTAGAGCTGATTATCTTTCCTGGTTTCCCTGCAATACCCCTTAATTCAACTTCCTTTCCTTCCACAGAAAATTTCATGAAAAGTTCTTGAAAATTAAAAGCTATTGTACCCAAGGATTGTAGCCATTGGACTCCTAGTACAACATCGACACCTCCCATTGGAATGGAAAGCATTGGGCTAGTCAATACATATTCTCCCATGGATAGCTTGATATTATGGCACTTTCCAGAGCAATTTATTGTTCCTCCATTTGCAATCATCACTTGACACTCTGGTGCTGGATATAGGAAGCAATTCAATTCTTTTGCTACCCTACAATGAATAAAATTGTGGGTGCTTCCTGAATCAATCAACACTATTACCTTTTTCTTCTTGATTTGTCCTTCTATCTTGATGGTTTGAGGAGTGGTAATTCCTGCCAATGCATTACAAGATATGGTCGGATTTATTTGTTCTTCATCTAGGCTTTGTTCCTGGAATATATCCTCTTCTTTTGACCTTTCTTGCTCCTTTTCTTCTTCCTCTTCACAATCTATGTAGAATAATTTCTTCTCAGCACACTTATGACCTTTTGTGTATTTGCTATCACAATTGTAACAAAGCCCTTTTGCTCTTTTTTCTTCCAATTGTTGTGGTGTCAACCTTGTAGGTTGTGGAAGACTAGGGGCAACAACACTTCCGTCTTTATAGTTGTGAGTGGTATGCTTCCTAGTTGCCATAATTTTGCTTTCCATTTTTCTTGCTAACCTGAATGCCTTCTCTAATGAATCAGGTTCCCAAAGGCGAACATCATGTTGGATATTATCCTTTAAAGACCCTATGAACACATCAATCCTATGCTCCTCTGGAATATCTTTTACCCTTATGTTCAATTTTTGGAACTCCTCAATGTGCTCCATTATTGAACCCTTTTGTTTGAGACTTATCAATTGGCTAAAAAAAGTGTTGCTTTTTGTATCCTCATAATGTGCTATCAATTCTTCCGTAAAAATTGCCCAAGTGATAAATTGTTTACGAGAACAAAGCCATTGATACCATACAAACTGATTTGGTTCCAAATATACAGTTGCCATACGTACCTTTTGTGCGTTTTGCACATTATTGAGATCAAAGAATTGCTCCATCTGTAATATCCATGTGGCGGGATCCTTGCCATATCGATTTTTGGAATATGGTGATTCTTCGATCCAACATTAGCGTCTATGGAATCATGATTAACATTTCTTTTGTTCTCATCATGAGTTTCCTTTACTACCTTTTCACCATTAGTAAGTAACTGATGCACTTATCTTCATCTGAAATTTTAATATCAACAAATAATAACTAACTTACCACAGTATTAAATGCGTTCAGATGCTCTGGCACCGAGTCTCCATCTTTCATCCTCAGGTTATACAGCTTTTTCCATAGGAACGGTTTATTCACCAGAGACTTAGATTGGTACAAAGTCCCTAAATTGTCCCACAAAGCCTTAGTTGTAGCTTCCCCTGATACATTCAGCAATATTGAATCTGAGACACACAATCGTATTGTGCTCTCTGCCTTCCAATCTAACTTCTTCCATTCTTCATCGGACACTCCCATTGGTTTAGTACCCGGATCTACTGCGATCCCTTGATCTTTATCCACCAACAGATCCTCCATCTTGATTTTCCACAACTCAAAACTTTGACCATTAAATTTCTCGATCTCTATCTTTCCACTGCTCGCCATCTTCTTTCACCACCAGAATCGATCTCGCAGATCTCCCACTGAACAGGGTCTACCACAGGCCCGAGCGAAACCCCTCAGCAACAAAGGCATCCCCTTGAAGCCAAAACAACTCTGATACCAAATTTATGTTTTAACCCCGTATAGAAATTACCTGCATACGAATTCTAAAACACAGAAAATAAACAATGCGATAGCATAACACATAAAACACATATACACAGAGATTTTCCCCTAGATCCCAAAACCAGGACTACTAGCTTGATTTTTCATTATGTTCCTTTCAATGTTACAATACATATTTATACATGTCGAAGCATCCAATACCATGGACCGAAAACCATCGCGTCTAAAACCATGGACCAAAAACCATCGCGTCCAAAACCATGTGCGAAAAACATGCATAACCATAGCGCAACAAAGGGGGGGCTCCGACCCCCTTCTAACCCCCCGGTTAACTACATGGGCTAGTCATGGAAATAATATAACACAACCCAACAATGAGAGTGTCGATCACTCTTGGATTAGATTACATAATAGAATTCAGAGAGAGAGAACATAAACAGTGAGAACTTCTTCGATCAGCACAACGACAACATTTTGGCATGTGCTCTTGATCCTCCCTTCCTGCCATCTTCCCTTCGAATTTTATATATTTTATTCCCATGATCTCGCTCGCTTGATCTAGTCCTTATCGCCTCAGATTTCTTCAATCTCTAGCGCGCCTATCCTTCTTTGGTGGTCTCTACAAATTTCTTCGTAACCGTTCTTTTATTTCCCTTGCGCGCTTATCCTTCTTTGGCAATCTCTGCAAATTCCATTGTAATCGTTCTTTTATTTCCTTTGTGCGCCTCTTTCTAGTCATTCACAATGTCTGGTTGTTTTGGCCATTCATTTCCACTTTTCTGATGATGTATTGCATAACCATTTTCTGACCAAAACCTTACCAAAATTTGTCAAAATTGCTTACCCAAAAAACAAAGGACCTAATAGGCCTCGACCAAAGTTTATTGACTCATCCTTAAGTCAATCTTCCACTGGCGCTTTTGCTTGTACTTTTTGATACGGTGCTTCTTCCTACCCCTCCCCTTCTTATGCCATAGGTTTACCTTCAAATGAAGGACCCAGCTCTAGTACTATTTGTATAACATCGACTTTAAAATTAGAGTAGCCATCCATAGCAGACCTCCAGGAATCCATAAGAGAAGCATCTTTGTCTAAAAATTGAGTGGTATGCTCGGCAGTAGGGTGTTTTGGTCATATACTTAGTACAACTTTCCATTGGCTATCAGCATTAGTGTTGAGTTAGTGCAGCTGAACAAAATGTCGTTGCGTAGGCGATCGAAGATCTTTCAGCATGACTTTGCCTACATGGGAACCCTCTTTTAACTGATGAATTTGTTTTTCCAATGCATCAACTTTAGCACACAATTCTCGTTGTTGAGTAAGATCATTAGCAACCAATGCTAGATTAAAGAAGTCTCATGTTTGCTGGTGCAATTCATACAAAGGTTCATTTTCTTTGCAAGCACTTCGGCCCAATCTTGGACTTGCCAAAAGACCTCTTGATCATCATCAATGACCTAGTAGATGGAATCTCTAAGGGAACAACAATATGTTATCTTCTTTTCAATTTCAACATTATATTGAGTCACTGGGTCTGGAAGTGCCTGGCGAGCAATTGCAACAATGCTGCGCAACTCCCAACTCGCAACAAGAATTTCAGTACAAGCGACTTCAACATGGTCACAGTATTTAGACAAAGTGAAAATAGAAAAATCCTTTGGCGCATTCGAAATAACTTCAGTGATGGTGGGCCACAGCTTCTGAAACTCAACACTGATATCTTCAACTTGGCGCTCCAATTGCTCCTTTTCACTACGCAATTGATCCCTTTCCGTTGTAATGGAAATAAGTCGTTACTATTGTTGTTCATATTCAGAAGCTAAAGCGTTGTGCTAATTTTCCAAATGACAAGTGACTACTTGAATAAAGTTTAGCAATTGTGAAGAGGACCAGTTTTGAAGATTCTCAGATGACATAGTATTGGGCAAAGGGAACTGAGTCTGCAAAGGTTTTCCACTAGCCACAAACTTCTCAGAATGAGTATGCGGTGAAGTCTCCCATTCGCAACTCTGTGCTTGATGAAGTTGAGCACGAATATGATTAATAGTTTGCAAAGGTAACAAAGGAACAAGATCGCAAGTTTGTGCAACAAGGCCCAAAACTCTGCGACAATGGTCAGGGTTTTGAGTGAGTTTCATAATTTGAGCTACAGAAAGTTCTAGACAAGGGGTTGGAGGCAATTCATTGGTGCCGATATAGGGGTAGTGGTCATAGCAGTGGCATGCACAATTGACACTTCAAGGGTTTGCTTGGTAATATATTGAACAACAGAATCAACTTCTATTTCGGTTTCTTCAGTGTTAAGGTTACCTTTGTGTGTGATGTAGAAGATGGTAGCAAAGGGGGTTGTTGTATGCAGCAATGAGATAGGGGAATGGGGAGAATTGGCAGGTGGGGAATGATGGGGTTCTTCAGTAATTTGAACTCTTGTAATGAAGTCTTGAGGTTCTTCATCTATAAGGTCTACAATCTGGGAATTGTGATTCTCAAAATTATTTCAAGCTATGGATGGAAAAGGGAAGCAAAATTAAAAGGTTTGGGAACTATTGGTTGGAATACAGGGGTGGGTTCCATAGTAACGAAGGGGAAAACTGGAAGTCTAAGTTAATTACTATGAAGAGGAACAACAATATGGACATGAGAAGTGGGAGGTCCATAACTTACCAATGGACTAAAAGCTTTCAAAGTGTTACGGGAAAGGAAAAGAGACTCTTGGAACTTCTTTAGAATAGGATTAAGCATCAGTTGTGTAGTTCTTGGATGATGAAGGACTTTCCCCAGAGGACGCGTGCAGTAGCATTCCTTCAAATGAATAAATAGCTTTACCATCTTGGATTTGACACTCGACTCTTGGCCAAGAATGAACCTCGTTATGAAACACCTCTTCAAAGACATAGAGGGGTAGTGGCTTCATATGGAAAGTTTCAACATTGACAACCTTGGGTCGAATATAGTGGTGCCATGGTGGATGCCAAACCAAATTGAATGAAAATATTCATCTAGAATCGGTCGCGGTACTCGGGTTATATTCTCTGTAATTCCCACCATTTTGTTATAGCATTTGGCGAAATATTCTTCATTAATTTATATTGTTGGGTTCACTTGATAGGCGCCATAGGGTGTATGCAAGTGCCAAATGCTCATCATCTAATACTTTAGCTAGTTGTCTACCCTCTAGTGTGCACCATTTCACGATGGCAATGGAAATGACCAAATAAATATAAATAAGTATGTAGTCCACTTGTAAACATCCTCACAGGCCTCAAATAGCTCATTCAGCAAATAACTACACCAATTAAGTTGTTCCCCATGATCGCAGGCTTCTATAACATAAATGACATCTAATGTACACTCACCCTTAGTGTAATGGTGCATGAGCTTTCCTGCTATAATGTGGCTTGCAAATATTATTCGAGCATTATTGATCATGTCGATCACAACACCTTGACCACCTAGTTGAGTACCATATGTAGTGTAGAAGTTATCATCACCCTTTTTCTTACCCTGCTTTGAGGTATCTTGGAAAGCGAAAGAAAAATCTGCACTAGAGGCTGACAACCCTATTAGTGTCAGTCAGTTCAGCCTATCACAAGTGATCAAATATGCTCTTATAAGGTGTTGTTAGGGTGTCAAGTCAAATTTTTGTCATTTCAATGAATCTTCAAATAAAAATTTGGTCACTGGTTGTTGTGTCTAGGTCATTGCTGCTCCCTTCACTTACTCATGGTCTTCATCACTCATCATGGTCATTGTCTTCTTCAAGGTATCATATCTTCATTTAAATGTCTTGGGTCATGAAATGGTTAAATTCCTCATTTTAGGTCATGGTCTAGGGTTTCACTCCATGTGTCATCATGATACCATATGTCAAAACAAAAACATGTCCATCATGTGATTCAGTGGGTAAAGGGAGTTAGCAGCTTAGGGAAAGCAAAATAAAGGTAAAGGTAATGTTTTATTTCAAATAAGACAATGTTGTAGTACACTACCTCGTCTCATCATTTCTCATAGGGACATTTTTGCTTCAAAATATATTTTTAACCAAATGGAGAAGAATTTTACAAAAGTGAAAGATTTTTTTGTCAATGATAGGCCAAGGAACAAAAACCTCCTTTAGTTTATGCACAGGTGTTATGATTTGAGATAAATGCCCAAACTACACTTGCAACGGGAGAGTTGTTACACTTTTGGACAGCTTGACTTCAAGACAGTTTTCAGGGATTTGGAGTAGGTGTTGGCAGTGCTTAAGGACTCTATTGTGTAGCAGACATCATAATATTTCCAACCATACTACTTTCAGCTCAAAAATCCTCCAGAAAGGTAGTCAAAAGTGCTCTGCAATTTGGCGTTGCACTCTTGTTAGAGTCACCCTGCGTTTTTGGAGTGACCTTAGGAAAATCATTTTTTTCTCCCTGCTAGAGTGTCCAAATTACATTCTCGAGGTGTTCATCTTGTATCAGACTTCAAGATCTTTCCAACGAGCTATCAAGTTCACAATTTGGAACAATTTAAGGCCTCCAAAAGCGGGTTGCAAGTTGGCATTGCACTTCTGTGAACTGCGTTGCGCACAGGACAGAGTGTCCCGAAACTCACCAAAAATCACCCAAATTCAAATTTTAAGCTTGCATTCCCATTTTCTATTGCTCTAAGCCATCTTGCAAGTAAGTACATTCATTTAACTCCCTCTTGTACTTTGTCAAAACAAATGAATGATGGTTAGTGTAGTCATCTAGGGTTTGTATGAATTTCATGTTTTAAAGCTTGCTCATGATGAGTTTAGTCAGTTGGAAACATTAAAACCATATAAATTGATATCCCACACCTCTTTTTGCATACAAATTACCATTACATTCACCAAACAAATCATTTCCTTTCAGTTTACTTCATCTTCCTACAAACCCTAGCTCTTACCTATCAAACTGAGTAGTTTCCCTAGCTACGATTGTGTTTAAATTTCCTAGCTCATCTCCCTCATTCATTTCCCTTCATTTAACTTCCTAAGAATTCTTAAAACCCCTATGTATCTCCCAAAATTTCCCTACTCCCATCTCCCTTCCCTAACTCCCTCATTTCACCACTTCAATCACTTTTCATTGTTTTTGCCCTTTTCCTATCATCTAGGGTTTCAAAAATGGAAGGAGACTCTTCATCATCAGAGAAAAGAAAACATCATAAAGGGGGGGAGATTCTGAGGTATGAGCCCACAAATTGCAATGAGATCAATTATTCACCATTCATAAGACAATGCTTTGAAGATTTCAATTGCATAGGGTTTTGTCAAAGAGTGGGAGAGGTAAGTTTTCATGAGCAGCTCACTGATTTGATTGCCACCAATCTGAAAGGAGAAAAGGACACCATTGCAGGGATTGATTTCACATTCTCATTTGATGACATCTCTCTTTCCACAGGGATACCAAATCATGGGGAGTATTGGTTCAAAGGCATCAACCTAGACCTAAAAGAGAAAAAAAGCCACCAATGGAAGAATTGACCTTTGAGGAGAGGATTACCATGGAAATAAATGAAGGCGGGGAGTTTTGGCTTGAAAATATCAATTGCCACCTCGAGAAGCTCCTTGAAAATGTTAATAGGGATAACAAGTTGCAAAGGAAGATGGCCATCCATTATTACACAAGGAATTAGGTTGCCAAGGTCAGAATCAAGCAGTTGAAGTCCAAACTCAATGAAAACCCTAAAAAGTAAAAATGAGAGGGACAAATTGGGGATGCTTGCAGAAGAATCCATGAGAGAATAATATACCTCATTTGGCACTTCTGGACCAATTTTGGAAGTTTTTAAAGCATTTTTTATTTTTGGTGAATTTTCGTGCAAAACTTAGAAATTGCACTAGTTACAAAAATGCATCGCCTTGGCACTACGCTTTTTCCTCAGAGCTACAAATGACAAGTGTCTAGCATTTTTGGAAAGTTTATTCCCTCTTCTCAAACCCATTTCTTCATATTTTCCAGACATGGCTCAAAATTTGAGAAAAATGAGAAAAAAAGGGTCAAAAATCAACATTTTGCCCCTCTCTTTGACAGGCGTTGCGCTTTTGGAGACACCTTGGGAGAATCAATTTTTGAAGGCCTTCCCATGGGTCATTTAAAAAAATTAAAGATGTTATGGAAACTAGACATGCAAGGATAGTTTACCATTCTTTCATATTTTAGATTTGAATTCAGGAAAGCACCTAAAAGTGACCTCAAAGTTGGCGTTGCACTTCTGCAATTTTCTGAGATTTTAATTAAAATTTCACTCAGTAATTTCTCAAATTTACTAGTTTGACTTGGTCAAAGTTAAATTGATGATGTAACTTAAGTAGTTTGAAGTATAGATGATGTAATCATGAATAAATTAGAACTATAGGTTTTTTATGGTTAATTAGGCCTAAAAAATGAAGCAAAACTCAAATCAAAGTCTAAGACAAGAGTTTGTTTTCGACCTTCTCACTCTCACTTGTTGGTTGAGATATTCTTGGAAACTATTCCACCACTTAGGGATTTGACCCCTAAATTTGGAGAAGTTGTTTGTTTGAGTTTATATGTATCATTTCTCATTTGGAGAGAAGGGTTGGACTTCATAAGAGAGGACTTGTATGTTGTGCTTTCACACAGTTAATCAAGGAGCAATTGCAACTATTTTTCAGGAATACATGTGCTGTGAGTTTGTGATGTTGTTTTCTTTCTATATCAGTTTATTATGAATGAATCCATCTCTCTTAATATTATTTTCTTTCCTCAGTGATTTTCTTTACAGTTATATAGGTAGAATTCTTTATATTCAAAGCTCTGTTTATGTGGAAAATCATGTCTGTGTATTTCTTCTTCTCGATTAATGAATTCATGGTAATACATGCTCATTATGACTTTCTAAACTTTTCAGACTCTACACTACATTGACCAAACTCTTAGATCCGACACAATACATTGTTATCTTGCTCCTCTTTATGCCTGCTACTGCAAACCTTTGAGACCTTAACCTAATTTCTCTTTCTCATCCCTGGTCTAGCAACCTAAAAACCCTAAATTTTCAAAAACTCAACTAAAACTATTATATCTAGCCTAAAATCCATTTCTCTTCCAGTCATTGACTGTGAAATCCTTAGAGAGATCCCTCTCTAGTTTAGCAGGGCTAGCTGTTGAACTGCAAGTGGTTTGAAGTTACCTCTTTTGATCTCCTCCTCAGCCTGGGACATTGTAGAGGATAACAAACCCTATCAACCTATAAATATCATTAGCATGTATAGGGTATTCCCTATCAAATCATAATGATCCACCATACAATCAACTGATAAGGAACTTTGTACACTTCATAGTTACTTCAATAGTACAAAAGACAGAAAAATTTCATAGATTCATTACCGTAGACCACTGCAAAAGCCGAAAGCTTGTTTTAACACGAGAAGACCCACTGCCACCTTGCTCTGTTGAAGGCTCCATAAAAACTTCGGGCTAAAAACTTCGGGCTTCAATGTTGGAAAGAGGAAGGAATCAACCAAATCATTTTCAACTAATGTGGCTTTCTCATACTTCTCGAGAGTGTCCTCCATGGCCACAATGAGGGAATTTGAGAGACCTGGAGAGACAATAGGTTTAGAGAGACGAGTCATGGTTGGAATTTGATGGTTGTAGACAATGTAAATGGGAGGTTTGGAATGAGGTTGAGAGGCAAAATGACTAGACACATGATCTAGCGTGAATAATTCGACCAAATAGACACTCAAAATGAGTAATCCGGGCAATGTAACAGCCTCGAGTTAAAATTTCATGTAATAAAAGTCAATAAAGGCAAAATGAGACCAAAGTCAAGGGACACTTATTCCAAGTTGAATGTTGGGAAAAATCTCCTAGTAAGCATCACTTGATGTGTATTATGGCTAAGGGGAAATTGGCAAAGGCTTTGAAAAGGAAAAAAGGTATTATTGGCATTTTATTAATGAAAATAAAGGAAAATAGGAGAAAAGGGAGGTGAAAGGTCACATGTTAGATGTGAGGAGGAAATTGAAGGAAAAATGAAGAAATTAGAGGCATCAATAATAAAAAGACATCAGAGCATCAATTTGTAGCCTTTGGTCAGTTCATTTTCATAATTGTTTTTGAGAGAGGAGAAGAGCACCAAGAGGAGATCAAGGAAAGCAAGCAAGCAAAAGAAAGACAAGGAAGGACAAGGAAAGCAAAGGAAAGCAAGGATCAAGCAAGGAAAGGTTAGATCAAGCAACTTCAACAGGAATACTTGTACGTAACAAGTTGTGTGTATGATTTCCTAGCTAGTTTTCACATGCATGGTATGTGCATGTGTGTATTTGGTTTCATTGTTGTTGGTGGCATGGATTTTGTAGAGTTTTGACAGTGGGTTTTAGCCTTTCCCTGCCATTTCTAGATAATCATG
The DNA here is from genome assembly GCA_031772625.1 of Pinus tabuliformis. Classification (NCBI taxonomy): domain Eukaryota; kingdom Viridiplantae; phylum Streptophyta; class Pinopsida; order Pinales; family Pinaceae; genus Pinus; species Pinus tabuliformis. The sequence continues at coordinate 921,850,462 of CM062818.1, forward strand.
GTGTGATGGGATTATTTCTCGGTTGAGCTCTTGATTGTCAGAAGGTTTTAGATCTGAATGAGGTGGTCTTAGGAAAATCCCAAGGGTTGAGGGTGGAGATGGTCTTCTCTAGGAATCCCTCAACAGGTGGGTGGAGACAAGAAAATTCCTCTCAAGGGATGGTGAATGAATTTTGAGGCATCCAAGCTCGGTTTGGTTTTGTGATCTCAGATCCAGTTTAGGTGAGATTGTGTTATAGTGAGGGTGGAGGTGGTTTAACCTCTAGATTCCCTTGGTTGTTTATGGATTGGCTTATCCCAAGAGATCCCACATTCATGCTTAGAATATGGCACGGGGCTGATTAGTTGAAAGAAACATTCAGTTCAACCCAATCTATGGTCGGGTGGTACGTGGAAGTCCCTGACTTGGTTGGATTTTTCATATGGTTAATAAGAGCTAAGTTTCTCTTGCCTTTGATAAGTAAATGTACTTGTTATTATGTGGCTTTAATGGTTGTTCTATCATTGTTATCTATTTGGTTATATGTTGGCTATAAGCATGGTTATATGACAAATCTAAGTATGTCTCTGATCACATTTCATTCAATGAATATTTGGTTAGTGAATGCATGATCTAGTTGGTGTTATGAAAACTATTGTGAGAAGGCATAACTCATTCTTGTTAAAACTCATATAAGTTTTCAGATCCTTATGTTCAGATATGCATTCATGACTTGTAGGTTACATGTTCATCATGTGTTTGACAAAATGCCAATCCTGGTTGGGAGAGGTCAGATCAAGTACAGGTTTAAGTTTTGGTTTGGAAGCCTTGTTTCTATGTGGTTCATCATTTTTGGAAGTTTCACTCAGTTCTGGGTAGGGGCCTCAGTCTTAGCTCTAAAAAGAGTGGCTCAAAATTTAGGGTCGTTGGCGTAGAACTGATTGAAAAAGTCCATAGTCGATGGGAAGAAAGCCTATGGGAGTGAGTGGAGGGTTATAGTTGCATGGAGGCCTTGGCAAGGGAGCGATTGAGGCTCTAGGTCAATGAAACAAATATTTAACTCAGGGGTTGGACACCTGGAGGGGTTGGGTTGCTCCTGGAGGTCTTGTGGCACCTGAGGGAGGTCAGTGAAGTCTTAAGTTTTTGACTCAATTTCCTTAAGGTCATATAGGAGGTTAAGTCTTATCATAGTGACCCTCAACTCATGTTTACCCTGGGCAAACCAGTGAAAGTGGGTAAATGTGGGAGGAGGCAGTTATAGGGTGGTATCAAAGTGGGTTGTGCTCTCTTTGGGTAAAATATGATGTTGTCATGGTTATGGTTGTCATGCATGGGGTCATGGTACACAGTTGGTATGGTCATGCATGATGTTGTTATATTGATGTGATTATGATTATACATGTATTGTGCTAATGTGGATTGATTTTGCAGATGAGATGAGCCTCCCCTGAACATCAATGAGGTATGGTTTTGATTTTGGTATCTATTTGGTTTATCTGACATGGCCTACTTGCGAAAAGAAGATAATCAAAGATAACGAGCAAAATGGTAGACTACAATTACGGTGACTCTTCCTACAGATCAATTGGGTAGCAAGGAGATGAGCATTCTCTTGGTATAGAAAATACACTGAGGATTTTGAGGGTAGAGATCAGAATTTGCAAAGTAGACAATGACAGGTTGGTTGAGGCTCAGGAAAGACTTGCAAGGGCTCAGGAAAAGAAAGTAGAAGTCAATGTAACAATTCTTTAGAGCTTGCCGGATTTGCAAAGACAGGGATAGTTGAGGATCAGTCAAGAGAAAGAAGAGAAAACTAATGGATCCTATGGTAGCAGGTCTCGATACAGATACAGTTTGGATAAAGGGGATATAGTTAGAGGCAGAAAATCACTAGATACACCTGAAAGGAGGACTAATATGTATGAGCATCATTCTAGTTCCTCATCTAGGAAACGTTATCACCATCATCATCCTTATAGGAGGAGTGACTAACTGTCAGAGGAGTTCAAGAAAGTCAAGCCTCCTACATTCGATGGAAAGATGAAGAAGTCAGAATATGCAGAGGCATGTTGCTTGGGATGAAGAAATTCTTTAGATTGCATAGATATTCAGAGAACATGAAAGCCAAGATAGCCACCTTTAGTCTTAAAGGGAAAACAATGGGAATATGTGAAGAATGTTAAGGGAATTCAAGAAGAAAAGTTGATTTTGGAAGATGATCTAGATGGCTCCAGAAACGCTTAGAATTCAGAAGTGGCTTTGGAAAATCTCAAAAATCAAAGTCACTGGATTGAAGTGAAGCTAGGATCAGATCGAATATCTCATTGCAAGATTTCCAACGGCGTGAATGTCACCTCAATCCGAGTTCATATGTGAAAATTATGTCCAGTCAAAGTTTTGGTCAAACTAGGCCTAGTGGCAGCCACTAAAAAGGCAACAATTTGGCATTTATCGACGCACGGATTCCGATGGCCAAAACAGGTGAATTTATCGCCTCTTTAATTTGACCGGTGACCCCAAATTTGGCCTACGGTTTTTTTAACCGATTTCTTATATATATATATATATATATATATATATATATATATATATATATATATATATATATATATATATATATATATATTAAAAAATAGGTGGCGGGCCACCAACCCCACCACCCATCAACCGTATGATACATATATATTATAAAACAAATCATAACAGGTTGAGGTCGTGGGTGACTTGGATCCGGCCCGACCACTATGCAATGACCACATGCCAAATGGTGTATTGTGAAGCCGACGGGATTTGAACACGCCTAGCTCAGTGGGCCAACTTGCCAAAATGGGCAGCCTTGTTACCAAAGCGGAAACCATGCATCCAAATTAACAATGGTGATACCAAACGAGGGTTCTGCAGGTTGGACCTTGGAACCTCCCAAACCAAAATACGATTTTATATGCCGTCAGCCAATGGGTCATTGGCCCTTGTGTTGTAAGTTCTGCCCACCCCAACACTATTTAAACCTTGCATTTCATCCAATGGAAGAGGAGAGGTGGAGACGTGAAGTTGACCAACGAAACAATGCACAGCTAGGAGGGTGGAACCCTGACGTCAAGTTGTAAGATATGAACCTTGAAGCAGGGGTATATTTTTTATCCTAAGAAGATTCCATGGGGGGTCCATAAGTGCTAGTGTAAGAAATGGGTCAACTTGATAGTCATTTTTCATGATTTTTAACCAATAATCCAATCGTGCAACCTTTTTCTCCAGCATAGGTCTAGATTTTTAGGCCATCCTCGGAAGTGGAGGTATAAGGTGTCAATTTGTAATTTCTTGTAATTTGTTTCTGGTGCTATTTTATGAAAGAGGCCTCCCCACATTCAGCAGGGCCCAGAGACGTAGCCCATATTGAGTGAACTCTGTTGTCAAATTGTCTTGTGCCTTTGATCTCATGGTTGTTTTTTTATTTCTGCTTCTTTCATGTGTTTATGTTACTTGGTTACATGCTCTTTTAAATGCAATTTTGTATGCATCCTTGAAGTAAAAGATCTGGATCAAGTTTGGTATCATAGCAGGTCTTCTTGATGCGAGTTGCATGAGTGAATGCTAACCAGGAACAAGCTCTAAAGAGGTGAAGTAAAACTCAAATCCTTTGATCCCAAAGCAGGGTGTGCAACACGAATATGGAACATGGCATATGAGGAAGCTTGAATGGAGGAAGAGTGAAATTATCACAAGATCTTCTTCACCATGGCAGAGAAAGTTGACAAAGTTGTTTGCAAAATATGAGAAGACAATTGAGCTTGAGAAGAAAGAACCAGATGACCATGCCTTGGTAAATCATGAAGGTGAAAGGGGAGATCCTCCTGAACCTCCCTCTCCATCCTCTAGTGATAGTTCTTCTTATTCATATTCTCATCATTCTAACAGACATCATAGGAATGCATCTAAGAAGCCATTTTTAAAGCTAGATGTAAAGTTTTATTTGCCCACAGCCTTATCCTCCTCGATCTGCTAAATCTACAATAAACCTCGATATGTCTGGTCCAATTAGCATATCTTTAGTTGAGTGGCACCGCTCTTGTTTGGTGGGAGAGAAAGTTGCAGAAAGGCAACAAAAAATTGGGTAATCTCCTTTCTTCTTGGTCCAATTTTGTTTCTACATTAAAAGATCAGTTTATCCTTTGGGTTATCGATAAAAGGCTTTAATGGAATGGAAATATTTGAGACAAGGAAAGGGTCAAAATGTACAAAGCTTTATAGAAGAGTTTAGAAAAAAAGATTTGAATTTGGGCATTTCACTTGATTCACCAAAAACTGTAACAAAGTATATTGGTGCTTTGCATAGTTACATTAGGCATTCTTTGTTGTTATTTGATCCTACTACTATTGATGCGGCCAGTGTGAAGGCCATTCACCTTGAAATCAGGGGTAAGAATGACAAAAAATATCAACTCAGGAAATCATCTTTAAACCTCATAATGGAAAGTTCAAAGGAAAAGGAAAGAAAAAGGACAAGAAGGCAGCTACAACCAAGAAGGAGGAAGGAGAAAATCCATCTTGCACACATTGCAAGAAGGAAGGCCATGATGATAAAAAGTGTTGGAAGTTGCATCCAAAGTTGAAACCAAAGAGATTTGGTGGTAAGAACAAGCAAAAGACGGTGGCAACCATACAACAAGACCTTCAAATCACAGCAGTGGGCATACAAGGTACTCTTTCTCTTCATGCTAATGAAAATTATGAATTGCATACAAGTACAAGTTATTCAAATGAGTCTCTTGTTAATGAATGAAAGAAGACTGAATTGGTCCACATTAGAGCCGTAATGAAACATGCTAAAGTAGAAACCTTGTTTGATCTGGGATCACAAACAAATTTGATTTCAGAGTCATTGGTTAAGAAGTTAGGGTTAGAGACCAAGCCTCATCTAAAACCCTATCTTGGTTGGGTGTGTGATAAAGCCAAATTACATGTAACCAAGCAATGTAGATTTAGATTTGTGATTACATCCAAACTAGTAGATGAGGTTTCCCTTGATGTTGTACCTTTGGATATCTGTGGTATTGTATTGGGGAGTCCATATTTGTATGACAGGAAAGTAATTTTCTTTCGCCATGAAAACAAGTATCATCTCATGAAAGATGAGGTGGAATAAATTGTTAGAGCTCATCGTGCCAAAATCAGTGCCAGTCTTGTAAGTGCAGGTTAGATGAAGAGATTGATCAATTCCAGCAAAGGGTGCATGCTCATGGTTGTAAGAGAAAAAGATGCAGAGAAATCTGAAGCCCTCCAAAGTTATGATCCCACTCATAAAAAAGAATCGTATAAAATTGTTTCTAACTATAATGAACTTTTTTAGTAACCAAATGGGTTGCCTCCAAAGCATGAGATCCAACATGATATTCACTTGCATTATGATTCTCGTTTACCCACCATTGGTATGTACAGGTTGTCATCCATTGAGATGGAGGAGATAAAGAAGCGGGTGCACGAATTTCTGAATTGAGGGGTCATAAGGCCAAGTTCTTCTCCATGTGGTTCACCTATTGTGTTAGTTCCAAAGAAGGATGGCACATGGAGGATGTACGTAGACTATAGGGCACTCAACAAAATAACGATGAATAATCAGAACCCTCACCCTCACATTGATGATTTATTAGATCAATTGAAAAATGTTGTCTATTTCACAAAATTGGACTTGCGCAGTGGCTATCATCAGGTCAGGATTGTAGAACAGGATGTATGGAAGACTACATTCAAGACAAAACAGGGGTTGTTTGAATGGTTGGTGATTCCATTCGGACTATCCAATGCTCTGACCACATTCATGAGGGTGATGAATGATATTATTAGATCTTTTCTTGATGATTTTGTAATTGTGTATCTTGATGACATTCTTGTTTACAGTAGAACATGGGAAGATCAGGTGGGTCATGTTAAAAGGGTGCTTGATGTGTTGCAAAAAGAAAAATTGTTTGTCAAAATTTCTAAGTGTGAATTTGATAAGACCTCTTTTGTTTACTTGGGTCACATTGTTGGAGGTGGACCATTAAAAATAGATCCTTCTAAAGTTAATGTGATTGTAAAGTGGCCTAAATCCACCAATGTTACAGAGGTTCGTAGCTTTTTGGGTGCAGTATAATACTGGAGAAGGTTCATTTCCAATTTCTCCATCATTGCATCCCCCTTACATGCATTGACAAGTGTGAAGCAAACCTTTCAATGGGGAGGAAAACAATAGAAATCCTTTGATACACTGAAAGAAAAGATCAATACCGCACCAGTTTTTCCCTTACCTGACCTCCTACAACCTTTTGAGATTGAGATAGATGCCAATGGGTACGCCATGGGAGCAGTGTTGATGCAGAAGAGGAAACATGTATGTTACCATTCAGAGACATTCTCCCAAGTTGTTGTGAACTATCCCACATATGACAAGGAGTTGTATGGTTCAAAGCGTGAACAAGTGGAAGAAATATTTGATTGGCAAGGAGACCATCATTCACATAGATCACCAACCCTTGTAGTACCTCCAGTCGCAAACCAAGCTTCAACAAGCATGTCATTTCAGATGGATGGGATTCCTCCAACAATTTTACTTGGTAATGAAATACAAGTAGGGAACCTTCAACAAAGTGGCAGATATGCTTTCTTGCCCTCTTATTTTTGCATCTATAGTTTTGGAAAATGCTTCTTTATATTTTGAAATTTATGTGAACAATATGTTGATGACAAAGATTTTAAAGAGATTTATGCAAATCTGACTCATGGATCATAGGTGGACAATTACCATTTGTAGGGAAAATTGTTGTACCACCTCGGCAAACTTTGTATCCCCACCAATGAAAGAATAAATGTAATCAAAGAGGTACATGCCTCTCTTATGTCAAGTTAGTCATTTTGGTGTAGGGAAAACTTTGTGTCATTTGCAGAGGTTGTGTTATTGGCCTCACATGAAAAATATTGACTCTATATGTAAAGGGATGTGTGTTGTGTTCAGTTAGCAAGCCCACTAATAGAAAATTGGGGTCTACACACCACTCCCTGTTCCGAGTCGTCCACGGGAAAGTGTGTCAACGGATTTTGTTGGCGTTTTCCTTTTTCTAGGAGAGGTCATGACTATTTGTATGTCGTTATGGATCAATTTAGAAAAATGTGTGTCTTAATGCCTTGTAAAAAGCAATTCACTGCAGAGCAGATTGCTCATCTCTTCTTCCAATTTGTATAGATCCACTTTGGGCTTCCCACATCCATTGTGTCTGATCAAGACTCTCATTTCCTTGGAGAGTTTTGGATGAGTTTGTGGAGAATGATGGCCACCAAGCTGAAGAGGAGTACAACATTTCATCCGCAGACTGAAGGACAAACAAAAGTTTTCAACCGCACAATGATACATTTACTCTAGGGCTATTGTAGCAAGCATCCCAAGTTGTGGGACGAGCAACTTCCTTATGTACAACATGCATACAACCGAGCGATGCATTCATCCACTCCAAGCTTACCGTTTGAGACATGCTTTGGATATTTTACAAAGGATCCCTTAGATATGTTCTTTGGGAGAGATGAAGATTCCAATGGGAAAGATGATAGGGACAAAGCATGAAAGTTCATTCAGTGAATTCAGATGATTCACCAGGCAGTGCACGAACAGTTGGAGAAAAGTCAAGCCCAATACAAGGCTCGACATGATAAACACTTGGCTGATCACCAATACCAGATTGGAGATAGGGTGTGGCTCCACATCATCAAGGACAAAATGAAAGGGGAAGGAAATAAGTTGAGACCAATCGGCTATGTTCCATTCACCATATTAGAAAATATTGGAAACAATGTTTTTCTTCTTGATTTGCTAGCATACATGTAAATGTACTTAGTGGTGATGTTGAAAACTTGAAGCTTTATGAGCCTTCTTTGATCATGGACATCGAAGAGGTTGGAAAAGTTCCTATAGTGGACGACTTTTCACCCCAAATACTTGGACAAGCTACCTGAGGATATCATTCTTGATAGGAGGACTAGGACTTCACAATGGGGAGACATGGAGTTACCTTTGTATTGGTTTCAAGGGAATGCATCCAAGTAAGACCCGTTGGATTGAAAAAGAGAAGGTGAGGGAGAAATTCCATCACTTTCCAATTGACTGATAAAGCTTTTAACGACCCAACATCTCATTAGTGGAGAAGAATGATATAGGTGGCTCTAGAAACGCTCAGAGTCAGAAGTGGCTTTGGAAAAGCTAAAGAATCAAAGTAACTGGATTGAATTGAAATTAGGGTCAGATCGAATATCTCATTGCAAGATTTCTAATAACGTGAACGACACCTCAATCCGAGTTCGTGTATGAAATTTATGGCTAGTCAAAGTTTTGGTCAAACTAGGCCTAGTGGCAGCCACTAATGAGGCAACAATTTGGCATTTATCGGTGGTCAGAACGGGAGATTTTTTTTTCCTCTTTAATTTGACCGGTGACCCAAATTTTGCCGATAGATTTTTTAACTGATGGGTCTCATACTTATATGAGATTTGCTATGAAGCATTGTCTCCTTATCATATTAGCTTCCATTTCATCCATTAGGTCATAGATACATTGATCATTCAATAACAAGTAAGAACATGATGAGAGCCACTCATGGTTGTTGTCATAAAACATGTAAATAACTAGCATAATAGGAACAAAAATAGTAGTTTTGCACTAGGTTGTCTAGTAGGCCCATAAGGCTTTAGGAATCTTGGCAGCCCAATCTCGGTGATTTACAAATACCGTTTTAGTTAAAATCACCTCTAAGACTTTGTTTGTGCTTTCCACCTACGCATTCACTTGTGGGTGGTAAGGAGAAGTGAATCTGTGTTTGATATGGTATTTTTGTAGCCCTTAGCTACCAATTTTCAACACTCCCTATCAGCTAGGGAGGAATTTTGGACTACATCATTGGTCTCATCTCAGATGTCTCATCATCATCATTATTGTATCATATCATAACTTGTCTCTATTCATCTACTATCATTTGTTGAACACTCTTGATCTAAAGAAAGATTCCATTTCATCCATTAGGTAATAGATACATTGATCATTCAATAACAAGTAAGAACATGATGAGAGCCACTCATGGATATTGTCATAAAACATGTAAATAACCAGCATAATAGGGACATAAATACCAATGAAATCACAACCATATAAACCACATATAATCCAGTATAATACTCATATAAGTACAAGGAGAAATAACCTCTTATTGATGATGCAAAGTCCAACCTGGGATGGGACTTCCACGTTCCACATGACCGTAGAATTGTTGAGCCAAGTCTTTATTCAACCATTCACCCCCATGCCATATTCCAAGCATGAATGTGGGATCTCATAGAACACATCAATCAAAACTCATCTAGGGCTTCCTGAGGCCATCCACCTCAACCCATCAAACAATGATTCCACCTCATAGTCGGACATCACTAAAAACATCATTAAATCGACTGGAGAACAGTGATGCAAAATCATTTTATTCGGGTACTCCCAAGGGTGGTCGTACGAAAAGGACACGGTCATTAATTAGTTCCACTACAGTACTTTCCTTCAGCCAATCTAGATAAATGATGAATTTATAAACCATTCTTCTATCCATTCTGCCTTCCCACTAGAAAGGGATTAGAGTTAATCCTTAAAAAATCCAAGCCTTCCAAGGCTCCAGAGCATTTGTTCCAACCCGACTCCCAGGACTAGTAACTCAACCCACAACTACTATCGGGCTCCAAAGTGTTTGTCCAACCAAGGCTCTAGGACTAATAACTCAACCCATAACTTTTACCAGGCTCTAGAGCATTTGTCCAACCAGGGCTCCAGGACTAGTAACTCAACCCACCAAGGGAACCAGAGCATTTGTCCAACCAAGGCCTCCAGGAACTAACAAATCAACCGAAGCTAAAGGAAACATGAGAACCAACCAGAAAACAAAGCAAATAAATCCACAACACCATGGCTATCTAGGAAATGGCAAGGTTAGGCAATCCCCCGTCAATCCAGATAATCCTCCATGCCATTGATAGATCATAACCAAGAAACCACATGCATGTGCCATGCATGCAAAAATTAGTGAAGAAATCATACTTGAAATTCGGTACCTACAAGAAAATCCCATTGTAGTTGCTGATACCAATGCCCTATTGCACTTTCTTGCTCCTCCTTTGCCTTCTTGCTCCAAAAATCCAAGTATGCCACACCCTCCAAGAGTGCTTCAAGAAAACTCTAAGTATCCAAGAGTATGTGTGTGTGTGTGTGAGAGAGAGAGAGAGAGAGAGAGAATAATGAGAGAGCTCCAACACTGAACTGACCAAGTCCTGCCCACTAATCCTCAGAAGCCTTTCTATTAATGAGGCCTCTATTTTCTTCATTTTCCATTATTTTCCTTCATTTTCTTCCTCACATGCAACATGTGACCTTTCACCTCCTTTTTCTCCAAATTTCCATTATTTTCATAAATAAAATGCCGATTAATGCCTCATGCCTTTCCAAAGCCTTAGCCGTTGCCTTTGCCAATTTCCTTAGCCATAATAACCAAATCAACACCCACTAGGATGTTTTCCCCACCATTCAGCTTGGAATACATGTCCCATCATCGTGGCCTTATATATTTTTACATGGAATTTTCACTAGGGTTGTTACGTAACCCTCTCCCTTGGGGGAACACCATCCTCAGTGTTCAATGACACCTATAACCAACAAGACCTCTGAAAACAAAACATACTGGCCATGGAGATTTATAAGACAACTCGTTGCAATATTTACAATGACCATCTGCTAAAACATGACAAACATATCATTTTCTGGAGCTTTATAACACAACCCATTATGATATTTACAATAACGACATATACACATACACATTTGCTTCAACCAACAAATAACCATAATGTCTATGGAGCTTTATAAATCCAACTCAATACAACATTTACAATAATATACACATATACATGTTTTCTCAACCAACAAATAAAAGATACAATGCTTTCATCCACAACAAGGGAATCCCGAGGCTCACACCTCCACCCTCAAGTAATACCAGGATTCACCTCCTTCCCAGGAAGTCTAGAATCCACTGCCACAATCAAATCACATCCAATGTCCAACACTATAATCCTGCGCCACTTGTCCTCTCAGTGAACAGTTACGGACTCATTGTTCCAGGGCGCACTCCTAATCATCTGGAAATTCTAATGACCAAAACAAATACATCCTTGGTCTTCCCTTCTTTACTATACAGTCCCTTGGTCAATCTGGTCAATCCCTTCTGTGCAGTTACTCACCTTCCAAGTTTTGTTGGTACCCCCATCCCGGGCAGTCCATCCCTTGGCAAGGCTTCCTTGCATCGAAAGATACAAAACCAAGGCATATCCCTGCCTCAAAACCATCATATCGGTTGTAGCATGCTCATGGCAATCAATGGACATTATCGGGTACCAGTGTCCCACAATGGCCCTGCTCCTAAAGTGCTTTACTCTCATATTGCTGCATGTTCCAATTCCTATTGTTGCAGATTCTTGCAGTCGATTTCAATCACCCAACCGGGCAATTCATGCATTCCTATACCAAGCACATAACTTCCATTAGATTTAAAATAAATTCAAATCATACCTCATTAGTAACTTGTCAATAAGGTACACTTGCAATCATGTTTACTTCCTGTCACAACAAGTCAAACTAGCATATTTGACCAAAACATGTATAAAAACATCACATTGGGTTAGCTCAAAACATAACCATCAAAATCATAAATCACATGTAACCATCATAAACCATAATCATAATTCACATGTAATCATCATAAACAATAATCATAAACCACATGTATAATAAAGTTGAAATAAAATACTGATACTTATCCTTCATCGATCCTTACTTCTGACTTTGTTCTTATGTTGTATGCACGTTGGATTGGTTGCCACACCCGACAAACACCTAGTGCCTTCTCCTCAACCAGGTGCACATATACATAGTGTGCATCACACACATATGACCACACACAATATACAACTCCATGCAATGCATGCACCTACACCTAACATACAACACATGCACCTACACCTAGTGTATACAATACAATACATACACCTACATCTAATGCATAACATAATACATACACCTACACCAGGCGTACAACACAACACAATACATCTATTCCCGATGTACAACACGACACAATAATGAACCTACACAATGCACATACCTAGTACCACATGCCCTCAACACAATATGCATGACATGCACACAATACCACACATGCAGTAGTACCATATGTACAACATGTACACAGTACCACCCATACACCACACCACCTGCACAACGTGTGCACAACATCACAAGTACACAACGCCACCTACACAATGCCACATGTACTCTACACCACTTGTACAACGTGTACATAATACCATATGTACATAGTACCACATGCTCGACATGTATGCGAAACCACATGTACACAACGCCACATGCACGACATGTACACAACACTACCTGCACACAACACCACTTGTACAACATGTACACGACACCACATGCACACAACACCACTTATACGATCATACACACCACACCATATGTACATAGCACCACATGTACAACATGCATGTAACATCACATGTACATAACATTGCATATCCAACATGTACATAGCACCATATATACCCACATTGAATATGCAACATTCACACAACACTATCTGCACTAATGTCCTATACATAATATTGCATAAACAACATGTACACGCACTACATATGCATAATACTGCATGTGCACAATCATCCTAGATGAAACATGTACAACATATAGAACATATGAACAACCATAATACCTCACATTTGAAAGCACATTGTCTCTACCAAGGAACCTTGCTTCCAGTGTCTTATCCATGCTTATCCTAGCATGTCGTAGACCGCACTACTTTCATTTCACTGTTGTATCCCTTGGTATAACATGTCCATAACATAGACATAATATAATCACATAATATCAACTCATAACCACATGATACTGACCTCATATATTTGTCATGACTACTCTTCCCAATTGATTCCTCGTAAGACCAGGAACCTCTTCATGTCATTTTCTTGCATAAGCAATCATTCCTCCAGAAGAACGATTCTCAATTACCCCGTCGGAAAGTGACATAGATACATAGACACATACATATATATACATAAACATTAGCATAAAACAATCATGATCCATGATGACCCTGCCAAATAACAACATACATGCATACATATATGCATATAATCATTAGCATAAAGCAATCATGATCACAATATAAATACTATATATCAAGGTCAAGGTTAAGAGAACTTGATTTATTCATGCACAACATTGAGAACCACCATTCCCAACTTAGTCAAGCCATCCGACATCTCAAGTCCATTTACTTTACCTTTTCTAGTTACCTTTCTCATGCCCGTACTACCACCATTTGTTTACCACAATGGACCCAACCAGTCTAACCGATTATCATAGTCTTACCTTCCGCTGTTCTTACTCATGCACCGAGCTTCATCTAAGTCCTTACATTACCTTTTGGATACCACACAACTCTTCTGAGATCCATCGACTTTCCTCTTTCCCAAACAATTCCCAAGTCACTCAAAACATAAAAGGCAAGAAACGAAACAACTAAGAATAAAACCATGAAACTAATAATGATACCACAACCCAAGTGGCAAGGCCTTGCACCAGACATAACAAAACCACAATCAAGCTCAATAATTCATAAAATACCAAAAGCACAAGACTGACAACAAACACCATGACTCAATCCCCGTGATTCCCAGTGCTTCCAAGGACAGCTCAACCGAGCCTTCTTCAAGATTTCATGGAAATTTATTTTCCATGCAATCCCATGCATCATACTGCCATCAACACATAACTGTCAGTGCATAAATAAACATAACAATACATTGGTTACCTTACCTTGTTGTGGCAAGCACATTTCTTGCAACTGAACACATCCACACCATCTCTCAAGGGACTCCAATTCCATTTGATAGACCCACCTGTAACTAAAGACTAGCTAATATACCTGTCAAGTACATGTTCGTGACTATAGCACATATCCACATAATGTCAGACAAAATAAAGGTTAAGAAGACTCCCTGTATGGAAGGCACTCATTCATTTGGAATTAGGGTTTTCAAACATAGCCAAAGGAATTGTTGTCCAATTCCTTTCCTTTACCCTTTTACCTTGTTGCAATTGAGGCTTACTATGTATTGTCACATCACCCAATTGTTAGTTATGTAAACACATCAATTGATATCATGTCATGCTAATACCAAGCATGTTTCCTGAAACTTCTCACACATGTCAATGAAAAGTTCCAAATATCATGAGAATCATATCTATCAATTTGAAATCAACCTTTACCAAGACTAACAATCATGTCATAATTCATAGTCAACTCATAGTCCTTAGACACAATGCTACAACTATCACCTACTATACTCAAGTACATATCAACTATCTCAACACATATGTGTTAGTTTAATCCTCTTAAAACAAGATCATTTCGGCAAGAAACCTTATAAAGCATACTCATATTATGCAATTCATCAAACATTCAACCAACTTGCAAACATACCATGTTAAATAAATCAACTAGACGATATAATAAACACCAAACACTCAAACACCAAATAGACGACTCAAACACTAAATAGACGACATAAGAAAGCTCATACCTTAATGTATCGCAGGGGAGGCTATCTTGTCTTCATAATCAATCTAGTTAGAAAGATATAACTTTACAACATATCAACTCAAACATAAATCATGATATCCATAACAATAACTAATATGTTCACGTCATAGGCTCATAAGGATTTGTCGTTCATGCATAATAATCACATATGTACGATCGGTCTAAATTAGTAACATAATAAGTTGACTCATACCTAAATGTCGTAACCCTAACAATCTGTATAGGCCGATCCAATTTAGCATGATACACATGACATCAAGATCTTAATGAAATAACCCTAATCATCAATTTACTAGCATATAAAAACCATAAGCTATATATCATGCTCATCGACAATATATAACCTAATCGTCAAGCTAACGGTCATATAACAACAAGAAGTTAACCTATAACATACTCATCAATCAAGATATAACATAATCATTAGGTTATCTAATATAAAACAACAATAGCAATGCATACAGCTACAGGTTACTATCATACTTGACTATCCGACACATGTGCATATAACTACACTAATCAACTAACATCTATCATCAATGTAACCATAACATCAAACAACATCTACATAAACATAATGCATATGACAATCCTTAACTTACATACCTGCATGCCAAACATACAATACCTAATGATGATTTTCTCTTACCCCAAAGTCTAATGTTGCAACCTCATTATGATGATATGCATCTCCTGCTCTATCTCAGCGAACACATTAGCATCATAACAACCAATAGCATCATGATGAACTAAATTGCATAGCATGACTTCGCAAGGCATGTTTGAACTACTATACATGCATAACTATAACCAAGGCCATACATGCATAACAACTGCATATAAACATATAACACATGAGTCCAAAACCATATACACATCATTCTAGCTAGAGTCTAGTCATCAATGCATGACCATATCAACTACAAAAACCATGACATCGTGCATGAAAACAACAACCACATCACATGCACTTGATAATGCGTGAACACTAACTTGCATAACAATGCATAACCAACCATACACAAATGAAGACATACACCACGACAACACCTTTAGCCTTCACATGGCGACATCACTGCAACCATGATCAACACCATGAAAATGCAACAAGCACATGGACTACATGCATAAGGAACAAATGTGCAACCAACATGAAAGCATGATCAACACACAGCCCAAGGAGAGCGCAACCATGCTATGATACCACTCTGTAACACCCTCCTCCCACATCCACCCAAGCAACCGGCTAGCCGCGGTAAACATGCGACAAGAGGCTACTATGATATGATTCAACCTCCTAGGTGACCTTAAGGAAATGGAATCGATGGAAAGACAACACACAGACCTTCCTTAGGTGCTTCAGGACCCCCAGGAGCTAATCCACCACTCCAGGTGCCCAACCCCTGAGTTAACCTAGCATTTAGATGAATAAACCCAAATTTGGTCCCCTAACAAGGCATGCGTGCGACTTTAACCCTTTAGCCGCTCTTGTAGGCATGCCTGCCAAAGACTAGAGACCCAAATTTTCAGTGCTATGCCAGTGATTCCGAGGTTTGGGCCACTTTTTCAGGCCCAAATCCTAGGTCACTGCCCAGAATTGAACCATCTCTACAAATCAGTAAAATAACATGGAAATGACAATACTAAAGAAAATTCTTGTTCAAGACCTTGACTGGAAACCTACTAGCCATGACAGGCATTTTGTCAAACACTTAGTAAATATGCAACCTACATGTGTAAATAACAGATCTGAGCATAGGGGTCTCATACTTATAAGAGATTTGCTATGAAGGATTGTCTTCTTATCACATTAGCTGCCATTTCATCCATTAAGTCATAAATACATTGATCATTCAATAACAAGTAAGAACATGATCATAGCCACTCATGGCTGATGTCATAAAACATGTAAATAACCAACATAATAGGGACAAAAATACCAATGAAATCACAACCATAAATACCACATAAAATCCAGTATAATACTCATAGAAGTACAAGGATAAATAACCTCTTATTGATGATGCAAAGTCCAACCTGGGATGGGACTTCCATGTTCCACCCAACTGTAGAATGGCTGATCAAGTCTCTCTTTAGCCATTCACCCCCATGCCATATTCCAAGCATGAATGTGGGATATCATAGAACACATCAATCAAAACTCATCCAAGGATTCTCAAGGCCATCCATCTCAACCCATCAAATAGTGATTCCACCTCATGGTTGGGCATCACTAAAACCATCATCAGATCGGTCTTTATCCAAGCCTTCTAGGGCTTAAGAGAATTTGTTCCAACCCACCTCCTAGGGCTAGTAACTCAACCCACAGCTGTTGCCGAGCTCTAAAGCATTTGTCCAACCAAGGCTTCAAGACTAGTAACTCAACCCAAATTTTACCTGGCTCTAGAACGTTTGTCCAACCAGAGATCCAGGACTAGTAACTCAACCCACCAAGGGCTCTAGAGAATTTGTCCAACCAAGGCTTCTAGGAACTAATAAATCAACCTAAGCTAAAGGAAACATGAGAACCAACCAGAAAACAAAGCAAATAAACCCACCTTATGCGTTTATCCTTCGTTGGTGGTCTCTATAAATTCTACCATAACCATTATTTTATTTCCTTTGCATGCCTCGTTCAAGTCATTCTTGGCATCTAGTTGTTTCAGCCATTCATTTCCGTTTTTCAGACGATCTCTTGTGCAACCATTTTCTGACCAAAATTGCTTACTCAGAAAAAAAAGGAACCAATAGATCCACTTGTCCATCAACATCTGTGAATCAAGTGAAATCAATGGTCCTTTTTGGGTTCACTCAATAAGAGAGCCCTTTGGCCCAACCATTTACATTTTAGCAACAAAGCCCTTGGAATATCCTATCTCTTACCAAGTGAGTCAATGCCTAATCAAAAGTTTTCCCTCCCAAATCAAGGTGTTTAGTGGTGAGTTAATGAGTATTATGTAACGACCTTTTGTTTAATGGGTGTTCCATCATGTCCTATAGGGTGAGTGGAAAATTTGACATTTTGAGGATGTTTGTTCCTTGAGGTTTTCTTGAATAAGGAACGATGCGAAGGCACCCTATGGAGGAAAACCTACCTTCCCATTTTAATATATATTAAAAGAATAGGGGTAACCTTAAAATAAAGTTGTTTAAACAAGGATTACTATAATAATTTGAATAAATAAACTATTTCTCAATAAGCTCAAAACTAATCAAGAAAAATATTTATATAATGACAAGAGAAGCAATGAAATAAAAACCAAGAAATTTAATAGCCTCCTTGCACACTAAAGGCACCATATTCCCATTCAACGATGATTTAAATCGTTAAAATAAAGATATAAAATAATAAAAGAAAATGAATTTCGTCAACTCGTAGCAAAAACTAAGTAAAAAAACATATATAATCAAGTACACCCACAATGTATATTCCAAAATTACTTTGGTGAAAGAAAACATAATAAACATATTCAAATGAATATATTATCTATAAATAATTAATAAAACTTCGACGTAAAACATGATTCATCTTTATGTTCAACATTATACAACAATAACCCTGATGGGGGTGGATGAACAGGGAAATAGTGGGTTCGGGGGAGGCCAACCACCCCACCAACTCCCAAGGCTCATAAATAGGGGGGGAGGCATGTAATTGTCCCCCTGCCATGCACCATACATGCAAAATT
This sequence comes from Pinus tabuliformis, assembly GCA_031772625.1. Classification (NCBI taxonomy): domain Eukaryota; kingdom Viridiplantae; phylum Streptophyta; class Pinopsida; order Pinales; family Pinaceae; genus Pinus; species Pinus tabuliformis. Next base: position 921,868,859 of record CM062818.1, read on the forward strand.
AAGTCTTAATCCATGGTGGCTTCTACTCTGATTCATCTTTATGTTCAACATTATGTTGTCACTCACTGCTTTTTTAGTCACCAATGGCTTTAGAAGCCAAATAGCAGTGATGTTTGATGCCAAATTTTGAGCCACAAAGGCTTTTATAGCCAAACCAGACCCCCTTCAGTGCGTAGTGCTCGAAAAAATATTTATGGTGGTATATAGAAGTCCAAAAAAGGGTTCCTGGATTAGAAGTTAGGGCCTGTGGAAGAATCCCTTTAGAAAGCTCAGAAAACCCAAAAAAATGTCTAAGTAGTAAAGAAAAATCGCAATCGGGACTTGTGATAGTTCGTCGCAATCGCATATCGGCATCGACGAGTTTAGGTGCATTGCATATATCATATTTTCACATATTGGCGGGGTTTTGGGTCTAGGCATAACAATTTATTGGTAGATTATTAGCGTCGAAGGCCGATATTATGGTCCTGTAGTCCCGCATTATCGCATTTCGGCTGGGCAGTGTATTTATTGCAATCGGTGGGTCAAGTCTCAACACTTATTAGCAACTGCGATGGTTTAAGTCCTGAAATAGGGAAGGGGGATGATTTGTGAAATAGCAATAAATTTCCAAAAAGGGGACGATTTTGATTTACAAAGGAAAAGGCCACCAAACCAAGGGTCGGGCCGCTCCTTCTCTCTCCTCCACCTAGTGCAATCCCGCATTATCACATATCGGCAAGGTTTGAGTCCCAAAACAGTGAAGGGGAGGCCAATATTGCGATATAGACCAAAATCGTCGTGGAGGGTCAATTTTTAAATACAAAGGAAAAGCATGCAAAACCAAGGCCCAATCGGCCTTTTTCTCTCTCCTCTAGGGGGCCACGTGGCAGCTTTTGATTGTTCCTTGGAGTTGATGTGGTAGCTGACATCAACAATGATGTGGCATGTATAGATGATGAGATGATGACGTGGCATGGGGACATGTGTCACTCATTTTTGGCATTTTTAGGGGTCCTATAAGGCTGTTTCTAAGTGCCATGTGGAACCACCCATAGGGTGACACATGGCAGTGATGACGTCAGAAATGACGTCAGCAGGTTATCAGCGATCGACGATCGGCGGCTTTGGGTCTCGGTTTTATCGGTGATTGCGATGAGATGAGGAAGGGTCCTGGACGTGATATATTAATAATAAACGACGACCTATAAAATTTTCAAGTTTGGGAAATCAACCAATAAGGGACTTATTGGATATAACTTAAAAATCCCACCGAACGTCTATTGAAGGCCTTAATCACTTTAAGGAAAATCCCCTGATCTCCGCCTGTGTTCCTATGGGGAAATTCATAAAAGGGGCTGAAACAAAGAGGGCCTAAGACTCAATTGAAAGCGCCCGTCGATTCACATGTTTGAATGATTTAATAACCCGCTTGTTTGCTTGTTCAAATGGTTAAAAGCCCGCGATACGCTAATAACATGGCATAGAGCCTTTGAAAGATGGATGATTCGGCCGTTTGGCATTTTACGAGGATTATGGGTGCATTTAAAGAAAGACGGTTTGCCACATGCCTCTATTAGTCGGCGCCGAAGGAATTTCAATGGTAGAATCGACTTAAGTCGGTTGATGAATAAATGAACTACCTCAAATAGCCAAAAAGAGTTTATAACAGTAGGGATGTGGCTTGACAAGAGGCCTCCACTAAAATGACAAAGAGACACCTCCTCCTTCCTCTCTCTATCTTCTTTCTCTGTGTATTAATTTCTGATTTCTTCAAGAAAGGGAGGGGATCCTGTTGTAATCTTTTTGGGGGCAACAAAACCTATCACAGAGCCGAGACAACTAGTCTAGGATGACAACTGGGGCTTTAGCTTAGATATTTTTGTAAACTATAATGACATTACCCCTCTCTTCTTATAGAAAAGGGGGGAGAAATATTATGGAGGGGTTCTGGTTCTGGGCTGGTTCCGAATATTATGACCTGTGAGGGCTGAATTCTATGATGCCATTTTGGTTCAATTTGTTGTATTCATGGGATTTCACTGATATCATTGCTGAATGTATGGAATGGTTATTGGATTCTCCGAGATAAATGATATTTTCCTAATTGATTCCAAACATGTTAATGTGCAACAAGTTTTCCCTTTTTGTAACCTCTTTCCAATTTTGTATTTCTTCCTTAAAAAAATGTTAAGGCAACGGTTATGGTTCTGGCTGATAAATGGATTTGTCTTCATTGCTAAATAGAAGAGAGTACCTGTGCAAGACCACAAAATTACTTTTGTTATCTTTATGCATGCAATACCTGTCATCCTTCAGATTTACTCGTGTCTGTGAGTAGCTTACAGTACCTGTGGTGGCTCATACTTACCTCAACTGTTGAACAAAGATTGATACCCATTACTATGCAAGTCTGAAGCCTTACATCAACTCCCCCTATTGTTGTCATTCCACCTTCTTACTCTCTCATGTTGCTGTTTAAATAAAGTGGCTGAGGACTCTATTTATTACTACCCTCTGCACCTAATTTCCTCCTTCTCATCCCCCTCTGCTTCACCACTTCAACTTTAGTTCAAGCTGTCCCATTTCCATGTGTAGGCCACCAAAAGAAGAAATCATTTCTCTTTGAGATTGCTCCATATACCCCTAGCATCTGGATTCATGAGTTGGCTTGAATCTCCCTCATTAATGGCATATTGAACCAAACCCTCTTACCACAATCTTCATTTCATGACAATTGGAGTGTTGTGCTGCAAACCCCTCTCATATCATCTTACAATCACTCCTCTATTTAAGACGTCCTAGGCACTGGTCTACAATCAACCCATAGGTTGTCTCTAGGGAGCTTTATTTTCCCTCTTTCTGTACTTGTGTTGCAGGTGTTGTAGGTTTTAAACCCATATAGAAATTACCTGCATACAAATTCTAAAAACAAAAATAAACAAAGGCAAGAGCATAACACATAAAACAAATATACACAGAGATTTTTCCCTTGATCCAAAAACTAGGACTACCATATTTATTTTTCATTATGTTCCTTTCAATGTTGCAATATATATATATATATATATATATATATATATATATATATATATATATATATATATATATACGTGCCTTAGCATCCATAGGCCCCAATCCATTAACCCTGGATTAGAACATAACCGTAGTTCCCTTGACTGGATCTACAAAATAACATGGACCGAAAACCATCGTGCCCAAAACCGTGTGCGAAATCCATGCACAAAAACATAGGTAGGTCCGCCCACCTAATATAGGTTCCAAAAGAATTTCCCTGGGGCGCTACCCCGAACCCCATAGGAGGGAGCTACCGCCCCACTCAAACCCCCCGCTACGTGCGGCGCAACGAAGGGGGGGCTCCACCCCACCTCTAACCTCTTGGTTTAACTATTGGGCTAGTCGTGGAAAGAATATAACACAACCCAACATTCTCCCACTTGTTGTTTTCTTTCCACAAGAGATCTTAGTCACTAATCCAGCCATGCAACGTCCATTGTTTCTCTACACCAAGAGAACTTCTCATAGCTGACAAACTTTGTCAATGCATTTGTAGTATTCTTCAAAGTGTCCACCTTTTTGTCTTCTATCATATCCCTCACAAAGTGATACTGAACATCAATGTGCTTTGTATTTGAATGATAAACAAGATTATTTGCCAAGAAAATTGAACTTTGGTTATCATAGTCTATCCTTATAGCTCGTTGTACTAACCCCATACTTGAACACAATCTTTGCAACCAAACTGCTTCCTAGCTTGCATGAGTGGCTGCCATGTATTCTTCCTCTGTAGTTAACAGTGCCACTATAGATTGCCTCTTACTCATCTAACTGACTGCACCTAAAAATAAGTTAAACACATACCCACTTGTAGATCTTTTCTGATCTAGATCTCCAACCTAGTCTACATCAACAAAGCCACGAATGTCTAAAACTCTGTCCAATCCTAGTCTTCCTTGGTAGCACAAAGCATAATCACTAGTGCCACACAAATACCTAAAAACCCGCTTCACTACTATCTAATGCTCCTTCCCTGGTTTTGACATAAACCTGCTCAATACTCCCACTGCATGTACAATGTATGGTCTAGTATAGACCATCACATACATCAAGCTATTGAATGCACTTGCATATGGAACATGGGACATGTCCTCTTCCTCTTTTTGTGTCTTGGGACACTGTTCAACAAATAAATTTACACCTACAGGAATAGGAACCTTCACTGGTTTACTATCCTGCATATTAAATTTTTGCAGTATTGTCTCGACATACATCCTCTGGTTTAATCAGAGCTTCCTCTTTGTCCAATCTCTTTTAATTTCCATGCCCAAAATATAGTTTGCATCACCAAGATCTTTCATGTCGAATTTGGAGGACAATTGGGTCTTCAAATCCTGGATAATTTCTTTGTCATTTCCAATCAGCAACATATCATCCACACACAAGACGAGATAAATAACACGGTCACCAATTAATTTAAAATACACACAATGATCTTCTTTGTTTCTGGTGAAGCCAAGTCCCCGTATAAATGTATCAAATTTCTGATACCACATCCTTGGTGACTGTTTTAACCCATACAGAGACCTTTTAACTTGCATACCAATTATTTCTTATCCTTCACCGCAAAGCCTTCAGGTTGCTTCATGTGGATCTCTTCTTCCAGATCTCCGTGAAGAAATGTTATCTTCACATCTATCTGTTCTACCTAAAAATCAAAAGCAACAACAACAGATAAAAGTAATATAATAGAAGCTACCTTGGAAACATGAGAAAAAATATCACCAAAATCAATTCCTAGCACCTGGGAATAACCTTTTGCTACCAACCAAGCTTTGTATTTATCCACCTTTCCTTCTGCATTTGTCTTCTTCTTGAACACCCATTTGCTACGAATGGGTTTCCTTCCAGCCAACAACTCCACCAGATCCCAAGCCTCATTTTTGTTCAAAGATGCCATTTCATCAACCATGGCCTCTTTCCAGAGTTTGCCATCCTCTGAATCTACTGCTTCCTTCACAGTTCTGGGATCATCATCCGTAGTAGATAAAACAAAATTTGAACAGAAAGCAGATGGACTATAATTTTTTGGTTGCCTTCTTTCTTGAAATGATCTTCTCACAACCGAAGTTCGTGGCTCTTCATCTTCTGATTCCTCTTCTGTTGTAGAGTGTTATTCTTCCTCCTTTAGCTCAAACTGTATCTTCTCAGGTTCCTTTGATGGGACTTCATGTTTAATAACATGTTTCACCTCTCTAAACACCACATCTCCATTGTACACAACCTTGTTACTGGGTTCCAAAGCTTATAGCCTTTTAAACCATCCTTATACCCAATAAAGATGCACTTTTCAGATTTACTAGCCAACTTTGTTCTTTTCTCCTTTAGAACATGTACATATGCATCACATCCAAATAACCTCATATGTGAAAGAGAGGGTTTCTTACCAATCCATACCTCTTGTGGAGTCTTATCCTCCAATGTTGATGAAGGTGATCTGTTGACCAGATAACATGCAGTCTCCACCGCCTTTGCCCATAATTCTTGTCCTAGATCGACACCAATGAGCATGCTTCTTGCCCTTTCCATCAACGTCTTGTTCATTCTTTCTGCAACTCCATTTTTCTCAGGGGTGTATGGAGTAGTCTTCTACCGTGCTATACCACACTTCTTACATAATTCTTCAAATTCCTTCTTGCAAAACTCTCCACCGTTATCTGTCCTCAGCACCTTTATCTTCTTCTCTTTCTGGTTTTCCACTAGAGCCTTAAATTATTTAAACCTGTCAAAGACTTTAGATTTCTTCTTGAAGAAATATATCCATGTATTCCTTGAGAAGTCATCTATAAATGATACATAGTACACAGACTTACCCAGTGATGGAACCTTCACAAGTCCAAACACATCACTGTGCAAAAGCTCTGATATCTGTTTCGCCCTCTTACCACCAGAGGGGAAACTCACCTGATTCTACTTCCCATATATATAATTTTCACAGAAATCAAAATCTAGAGAGCTATTAGTCATACCTTCTACCATACCTTTACCATGAAGTATTTGAAAGCCCTTCTCTCTAATATGTCCAAGCCTTTGATGCCATAGCATGGTCTTTTCTCCAGAGACCACTAGATTTTCTGCTCCACTTTTGGGAACCACAGAACTATTGCACCCATCAATAAAAGTGCTACCTTGCAGCTTGTATAGAGCTCCAATCTGAACTCCCCGCATCAATACCAGTGCTCCCTAAACCACCTTACAGGTATCTTTCTCGAACACTATTTTTACACTTGCATCATCCAGCTTGCTTACAGAAATCAGATTTCTAGCTAATGCAGGAATATGCAGAACACCTGGAAGTGTTCTAATCCTTCTACCTTGCAAACTTCAACTTGAATTTTCTGTGACCAACAATTCTAGCCTTCCTGTCATACCGCAAGAAGACATCACCACCATCAAATTTCTCATACTCGTAGAACCACTCTCTATAGGGAGTAAAGTGAAAGGATGCACCCAATTCAATCAACCATGCCTCATGATCTACATGTGTACTTGAAGAAGAAGCCAAGTACACATCCCCACCTTCATCTGAGGTGGTTTTCACCTCTGCAAAAGGAGCATCATCAGATCCCTTTCCTTTCTCAAGAGCTTTAGATTTACAGTTCCTTTTTTAGTTCCCTTCCTTTCCGCATTTCGAGCACACCTTTACAGGTTTTCCTGGAGATTTAGATCTCCCACTTGAGGACTTATTTTTGTTTTTGTTCTAGGGCTGTCCTTGTATAGACATGGCATCACCATTATGGCTCTCCATATTTTTCCGTCTCATCTCCTCTGTTAGTAAGGCTGAGACTATTTTATCAAGCTGTAAGGCAGTTGCATTGTTACCTATTGCAACAAGACTATCCCATGAATTTAGTAGAGAACACAACAAACTGATGCACTTATCTTCATGTAAAATTTTAATATCAATAAATAATAATTGGCTTACCATAGTATTAAATGAGTTTAGATGCCTTGTCATCGAGTCTCCATCCTTCATCCTTAGGTTATACATCTTTTTCCGTAGGAACAATTTATTCACCAGAGACTTAGATTGGTACAAAGTCCCTAACTTGTCCCACAAAACCTTCATCGTAGCTTCACCTAATACATTCAACAATACTGAATCTGATACACACAATCGTATTATGCTTTTTGCCTTCTGATCCAACTTCTTCCATTCTTCATTGGAAACTCCCATTGGTTTAGTACCTAGATCTACCATGATCCATTGATCTAACAGATCCTCCATCTTGAGTTTCCACAACTCAAAACTCTGACCATTAAATTTCTCGATCTCTATCTTTCCACTACTTGACATCTTATTTCACCACCAGAATTGATCCTGCAGATCTCCCACTGAACAGGGTCTACCACCAGCTCGAGCAAAACCCCTTAGTAGCAAAGGCGTCCCCTTGAAGCCAAAACAACTTTGATACCAAATGTAGGTTTTAACCCCATACAGAAATTCCCTGCATACAAATTCTAAACATAGAAAAATAAACAAAGGCGAGAGCATAACACATAAAACAAATATACACAAATATTTTCCCCTGGATCCCAAAACTGGGACTACTAGATTGATTTTTCATTATGTTCCTTTCAATGTTATAATACATATATATACATGTTGAAGCATCCATAAACCCTAATCCATTAACCCAAAATTAGAACATAACCATAGTTCTGTTGAACGGATCTACAAAATACCATGGACTGAAAACCATCGTGCCCAAAACCATAGGTAGGTTCCCCACCTAATATAGGATCCAAAAAAAATTTCCTCGGGGTACTGCCCTGGACCCCATAAAGGGGGCTAACGCCCCCATGTGACCCCCTTACTATGCCTAGTGCAACGAAGGGAGGGCTCCATCCCACCTCTAACCCCCCAGTTTAACAACTGGGGCTAGTCGTGGAAAGAATATAACACAACCCAACATTCTCCCACTTGTTGTTTTCTTTCCACAGGAGAGCTTAATCACTGATCCAGCCCTGCAATGCCCATTGTTTCTCTACACCAAGAGAACTTCTCATAGCTCACAGACTTTATCAATGCATCTGCAATATTCTTCAAAGTGTCCACCTTTTTGTCTTCTGTCATATCCCTCACAAAGTGATACTGAACACCAATGTGCTTTGTCTTTGAATGATAAGCATGGTTCTTTGCTAAGAAAATTTCACTTTGGATATCACAGTCTATCCTTATAGCTCATTGTACTAATCCCATACTTGAACACAATCTCTGCAACCAAACTGCTTCCTTGCTTGCATGAGTGGCTGCCATGTATCATGCCTCTGTAGTTGATAGTGCCACTACAGATTGTCTCTTACTCATCAAACTGACTGCACCTCCAAATAGGTTAAACACATACCCACTTGTAGGTCTTCTCTGATCCAGATCTCCAGCCCAGTCTACATCAACAAAGCCATGGATGTCCAAAACTTTGTCCAATATTGGTCTTCCTTGGTAGCACAAACCATAATCACTAGTGCCATGCAAATACCTGAAAACCCGCTTCACTATTGTCCAATGCTCCTTCCCTGGTTTTGACATAAACTTGCTCAATACTGCCACTGCATGTGCAATGTCTGGTCTAGTATAGACCATCGCATACATCAGGCTACCGACTATACTTGTATATGGAACACGGGACATGTCCTCTTCCTGTTCTTGTATCTTGGGACATTATTCAACAGATAACTTTACACCTACAACAATAGGAACCTTCACTGGTTTACTATCCTGCATATTAAACCTTTGCAGTATTAAATCAACATACTTCCTCTGGTTTAACCAAAGCTTCCTCTTTGCTCGATCTCTTTTAATTTCCATGCCCAAAATATAGTTTGCAGCACCATTATCTTTCATGTCGAATTTGGAGGACAATTGGGTCTTCAAATCCTGGATAATTTCTTTGTCATTTTCAATTAGCAACATATCATCCACATACAAGATCAAATAAATAACACGGTCACCAATTAATTTAAAATACACATAGTGATTTGCTTTTCTTCTGGTGAAGCCAAGTCCCCGTATAAATATATCAAATTTCTGATACCACATCCTTGGTGACTATTTTAACCCATACAGAGACCTTTTTAACTTGCATACCAGTTCTTTCTTACCCTTCACTGCAAAGCCTTCAGGTTGCTTCATGTAGATCTCTTCTTCCAAATCCCTGTGAAGAAATGTTGTCTTCACATCCATTTGTTCTACCTCAAAATCAAAAGCATCAACAACAGATAAAAGTAATCTAATAGAAGCTACCTTGGAAACAGGAGAAAAATACCACCAAAATAAATTTCTAGCACATGGGAATAACCTTTTGCTACCAACCGAGTTTTGTTTTTCTCCACCTTTCCTTCTGCATTCGTCTTCTTCTTGAACACCCATTTGTTGCCAATAGGTTTCCTTCCAACCGATAACTCCACCAAATCCCAAGCCTCATTTTTGTGCAAAGATGTCATTTCATCAACCATGGCCTCTATCAAGAGTTTTCCATCCTCTGAATCTACTGCTTCCTTCACAGTTATGGGATCATCATCAGTAATAGATAAAGTAAAATTTGAATAGAAAGCAGATGGACTATACCTTTCTGGATGCCTTCTTTCTCGAACTGATCTTCTCACAACTGGAGTTCGTGGCTCTTCATCTTCTGATTCCTCTTCTGCTGTAGAGTCTGATTCTTCCTCCTTTAGCTCAAACTCTATCTTCTCAGGTTCCTTTGATGAGACTTCATGTTTAATAACATCTTTCACCTCTCTAAACACCACATCTCGGCTGTACACAACCTTCCTTGTTACTGGGTTCCAAAGCTTATAGCCTTTTAAACCATCCTTATACCCAATAAAGATGCACTTTTCATATTTACTATCCAACTTTGTTCTTTTCTCCTTTGGAACATGTACATATGCATCACATCCAAATACCCTCAGATGTGAAAGAGAGGGTTTCTTACCAGTCCATGCCTCTTGTGGAGTCTTATCCTCCAATGCTAATGAAGGTGATCCGTTGACTAGGTAACATGCAGTCTCCACCGCTTCTACCTAGAATTCTTGTCCTAACCGTTCACCATTGAGCATTCTTCTTGCCCTTTCCATCAATGTCTTGTTCATTCTTGTTGCAACTCCATTTTTATCAGGTGTGTATGGAATAGTATTATGTCATGCTATACCACACTTCTTACAGAATTCTTCAAATTTCTTCTTGCAATACTCTCCACTATTATCTGTCCTCAGCACCTTTATCTTCTTCTCTGTTTGGTTTTCCACCAGAGCTTTAAATTCTTTAAACCTGTCAAAGACTTCAAATTTCTTCTTGAGGAAATATATCCATGTATTCCTTGAGAAGTCATCTATAAATGATACATAGTATATAGACTTACCCAGTGATGGAACCTTCACAGGTCCAAACACATCACTGTGCACAAGCTCTAATATCTGTTTCGCCCTCTTACCACCAGAGGGTAAACTCACATGATTCTGCTTCCCATATACACAATTTTCACAGAAATCAAAATCTAGAGAGATATTACTCATACCTTCAACCATACCTTTACCATGAAGTATTCGAAGGCCCTTCTCTCCAATATTTCCAAGCCTTTGATGCCACAACATGGTCTTTTCTCCAGAGACCACTAGATTTTCTACTCCACTTTTGGGAACCACAGAACTATTGCACCCATCAATAACAATGCTACCTTGCAGCTTGTACAGAGCTTCAATCTGAACTCCCAGCATCAATACCAGTGCTCCCTAAACCATCTTACAGGTATCTTTCTCGAACACTATTTTTACACCTGCATCATCCAGCTTGCTTACAGAAATTAGATTTCTGGCTAATGTAGGAATATGCAGAACACCTGGAAGTGTTCCAATCCTTCCACCTTGCAACTTCAACTTAACTTTTCTGCGACCAACGATTCTAGCTTTCCTATCATCCCCCATAAAGACATCACCACCATCATATTTCTCATACTTGAAGAACCACTCTCTATGGGGAATGAAGTGAAAGGATGCACCTGAGTCAATCAACCATGCCTCGTGATCCACATGTGTACTTAAAGAAAAATCCAAGTACACAACCCCACCTTCACTAAGGAGGTTTTCGCGTCTGTAGAAGGAGAATCATCAGCTCCCTTTCCTTTCTGAGGGGCTTTAGATTTACAGTCCCTTTTGTAGTGCCCTTCCTTTCTGCATTTCCAGCACACCTTTACAGGTTTTCTTGGAGATTTAGATCTCCCACTCGAGGACTTATTTTAGTTTATCTTTTGGGACCGTCCTCATACAGACAAGGCATCACCATTCTGGTTCTCCATATTTTTCCATCTCACTCCTCCATCAGCAAGGCTGAGACTATTTCATCAAATTGCAAGGTAGTTGCATTGCTACCGATTTCAACAACAAGACTATCCCATGAATCTGTTAGAGAACACAACAAACTGATGCACTTATCCTCATCTGAAATTTTAATATCAACAGATAATAACTCACTTACCATAGTTTTAAATGTGTTCAGATGCTCTGTCACCAAGTCTCCATCTTTCATCCTCAGGTTATATAGCTTCTTCCATAGGAATAATCTATTCACCAGAGACTAAGATTGGTACAAATTCCCTAACTTGTCCCACAAAGCCTTCATCGTAGCTTCCCCTGATATATTTAGCAATACCGAAACTGAGACACACAATAATATTGTTCTTTTTTCCTTTCGATCCAACTTCTTCCATTCTTCATCGAACACTCCCGTTGGTTTAGTACCTGGATCTACCATGATCCATTGATCTTTATCCAGCAACAGATCCTTCATCTTGAGTTTCCACAACTCATAACTCTGACTATTAAATTTCTCGATCTCTATCTTTCCACTACTCGCCATCTTATTTCACCACTAAAATCGATCCTGCAGATCTCCCACTGAACAGGGTCTACCACAGGCCTGAGCAAAACCCCTCACCAGCAAAGGCATCCCCTTCAAGCCAAAACAACTCCGATACCAAACGTAAGTTTTAACCCCGTACAAAAATTACCTACATACGAATTCTAAAAACAGAAAATAAACAAAGGCAAGAGCATAACACATAAAACAAATATACACAGAGATTTTCCCCTAGATCCCAAAACCAGGACTACTAGATTGATTTTTCATTATGTTCCTTTCAATGTTACAATACATATATATACATGCCAAAGCATCCATAAACCCCAATCCATTAACCCTGGATTAGAACATAACTATAGTTTCGTTGACCAGATCTACAAAATACCATGGACCAAAAACCATCACGCCCAAAACCATGTGCAAAATCCATGCACAAAACCATAGGTAGGTCCGCCCACCTAATATAGGGTCCAAAAAAGTTTTTCCCTAGGGCGCTACCCCAGACCCCATAAAATGGGGTTTCCGCCCCCCTTGTGACCCCCCCGTTGCGCCTAGCGCAACAAAGGATGGGCTCCGCCCCACCTCTAACCCCCCGGGTATAACTACTGGGGCTAGTAGTGGAAATAATATAACACAACCCAACAGGTGCAAGATTTAGCTACAACATCTTTTGGCATCATTGCTGGGGAGCGAATTAGAATATTTTTTTTGTGGTTATGAAAAATCATTTCATTTCCTCTGTTAGGTGAGCATGGGAAGTGTGGGTTGAAGATATCTCACCTTGGCGACTCCAATGTCAATTTTATGGTAAACATCCTAGAGACTCCACTGCCCATATCTCTATTTGACAATCCTGGCTTTTAAGCAACCCAATACTCACTAAGATGCTACAACAGCTGAAAAATCTCCCTACTTTTGAAGTTGAAATCAATCATATAGGGAGGTTTTCAAGATGACCATTCCTACATTCCTGGCAAACCAATTTACACCACTAGATTTTTCTTCTATAGCTAGTTTTCCAATCATGTCCCTCCATATCATGAGTGGAACACCTATTTTCCTAAATTCAGTGAGAACTCAGAGAAAAGACCTGACCAACACCTCAAATACTTTCATGAATGCATGGAGGAACAAGGTATTCTTCTTGAAGATGTACAAATGAAGTTATTCAAACTATCTTTAGAAGGAGATGCTAGGGTCTAGTTTAAAACACTACCTCATGGCAACATATCTTCCTTGAAATGTTTCCATACATCATTCTATCAATATTATAAGAGATTTTATCCACATAATGCTCTGCTTTAAGTGTTTAAAATAGCAACAAGAAATGATAAAACTAGAAATGCTAAAAATAGCATTGCTATCGATAGCATTTTGGGATACATTCCAATTTTAATTAGTCCTTAAATTAAAATTGAGAATTAAAATTCGAATTTGATCTCAGCAGCTGTTTGTAAAATAATTAATTAATTCATCTTGATTTAATTATTTGGAGAAAATCAAACATGAAGTCTATGTGAAGACATGCAATAGTTATCCCTTTGATTGAGGAAGTTATCCCTTAATTAAGGAGATCAAGATGAGTTGTACTTTGAGTTCTAATTAGTTAGCTCAGTTAAATAAGTTAAGTCCAGTTAGATTAGTTCCAACAGTTTGTGGAACTGATTGTGAGTTTAGTTAGTTAATGCATGCATGCATGCAACTAGTGTACTTCAGATAACTGAATATTCTCTCATAAATAACTCATGCATGTCAGTTCAGATAGAGACCCAGTTGAGATCAAAGGATGGGACAATGTACTATCAGTTGTAGGAATATTCCCATGAGGATATCTCTTGCATGCAGAAGGAATTCTTTCCTTGAGGATTGCGCAGTTATTTCAGAGGTTAGTGAGCAGTGTGTGAGGTAATTACACACAGGTGGCAGCTTGAGGACCCAGGAGAAACTGCACAAGGAAATAAGAGGCTTGGAGGACTGAAGGAAGGCATATGTGTTGTCTATTCTGTCTATGAGCAGCAGTGAGGGATTGTACTGAGAGCTGGATAGCTTGTGAGCTAAAGCTTTGTGTAATCCTTAGATATTTCCACTTGTATGATAATACAAATAGCGGGGTTTTTTAGCTGAGGCTTTCCCGAGAGTATTCTTCTATGTTCATGTGTGATTGATTTCTTCTTCATCTGTTATATGTGTTCTATTTGATCTTGCTCAAAATTGATTAAGCTTCCACAAGTTTGTTTGTAGAAGTAGATCAAGTATTTTTCTTTAGTTACATTGCATTATCAGGTGATCTACAGTGAGAATTTCTACATGGTATCAGAGCAAAGGTGATCAAAGCAGAGAATAGTATACAAAGAAGGGAGAAGTTCGAAGTTTGAAGTTCTTGATTGTAGAAATCGAATTCTTATCACATCTCAAAGTTCACCAATGGCGTTCAATGGTTTGAGACTCGAGTATGCCCTGGATGGTAGCTCGAATTATATAGCCTAGAAGGATTGCATGGAAGTGATATTAGAGGACAATGGTTTGAAGGACTTCATTGATCAAGAAGTCCCCAAGCCAACAACAACTAATGCCCAAGAATTGGCGGAATGGAAGAAATGTGTGGCTAGAGCGAGGAGGATTCTTCTAGAGGGAGTTCAAGACCATATTGTCTCGAGTCTCCATGGGAAGGAGACACCATTTTCAATGTGGAAGACATTGAAGGATCTATATCAGAACAACAACGATCAGAGGAAGCTGGCGCTGAAAGATAAGCTTCGGAAAATCAAGTGTGAAAAGGGTGACATGATCTCTACATATCTGAACAAGCTCACCACCTATAGAGATGAGCTTGGAAGTGTAGGAATCATGATAGCTGATGATGACATGGTGAGTCTTTCTCTCCTTGGTCTTCCTAAGAGCTGGCATAGCTACCAAGACTCAGTGAATGGAAGAGAGAAACTGCCAGATTGGGAACGATTGTGGTCGGATCTGATGCAGGAGGAGATCAGGAGAAGCACCAGAGATGGTTCTTCATCAAAGCATGATGATGAAGAAAATCTAGCCTTAGCAAGTAAGGCGAGGAAAGGGAAAGGGAAGGCTTCCCATTCTAAATCGAGTTCTTCCCATAGTGGGAATAAGATTGACAAATCTAAAGTGCCATTCTTTAATTGTCATGAGGTGGGCCATTATGCAACAAACTATCCACCGAAGAAATCCAAGAAGGGATCCTCGAAAGGATCAGATGGTGAGGCACTGGCCTCACAGTTTGAATTGGATTTTACCCTCATCGCATGCATGGTTTCACCGATGGTGGGTTGTGTTTGGTACCTGGATAGTGGAGCCTCATTCCACATGACCGACGACAAGAGTTTATTTAGTACCTTGGAGGAGAAGGACCTCCAGATGCGCATAGAGATGAGCGATGATGGAAAGTACCGTGTTTCAGGTGAAGGCACGGTTGTGTTTCAAAGGGAGCATGGAGCTCCTCTCACCCTTACTAATGTAAAGTATGTGCTTGGATGGAAGAAGAACCTGGTACCCGTCGTATGTTGGAAGACAAAGGCTATGATGTAGTCTTCAGTAAAGGAAAGGCGTTCCTGAGACACATCGCCATGGGTCAGACCAAGAGGATTGGGATTCGAGTGAAGAATCTCTACAAGATGGAGGTAGATGACTGTGTTACATTGAGTTTCAAAGCAGAGTTGGTGCAAAGCCAAGATATTGGCGAGTTATGGCATAGAATATTGGGCCACTTGCATCATGGGGCCTTGAAGATCATGCAACAGATTTCTATCGGACTTCCCAAGGGTAAACTTGAGCAAGTGGACACATGCAAAGGTTGTACCTTGGGTGAGTATGCAAAATCTTCCTTTCAGGATCAAGACAGTCGAGCTGAAGCAATCTTGGAGCGAGTTCATATAGATGTGTGTGGACCATTTTCGACAGCCTCCACCACTAAACAAAGGTACTATGTTATTTTCATTGATGATTTTTCTCGTAGATGCTGTATCTATTTCATGCAGAAGAAGGATCAAACCTTCTCAAGGTTTTGTGAGTTCAAAGCCTTGGTTGAGAAAGAATCAGGAAAGGAGATCAGGGCCTTGCAAAGTGACAATGGTGGAGAGTATGTCTCTCAAGAGTTTAAGGACTTCTATGCAGCAGAAGGAATTAAACGGGAGTTGACAACACCCCATAACCCACAGCAGAATGGGGTGGTCGAAAGGAAGAACAGAATGATTGTGGGAGCAGCTCGGGTGATGCTGCATGACCAAGGCCTACCACTTCATTTGTGGGCTAAGGCATGCAATACAACGGTATACTTGCAGAATAGAAGCCTGCATTGCATACTTGGGATGAAGACGCCAGAGGAGGCTTTCTCTGGGAAGAGACCAAATGTGGGTCACTTCAGGATCTTTGGCTCATCGGTTTATTGCCATGTGACCAAGGATGCCTGGAAGAAGCTAGAGCCAACAGTAGAGTTGGGGATACTTATGGGGTACACTGATACTCCCCACAACTATCGGGTGTATTTTCCTACCAGTCAAAGGACAGTGGTTCGCAGAGATCTTAAGTTCGATGAGCTGAAGGCCATGCGAGTTTCCCTTGAGAGGGAGCTCAAGTTGCATGCAGAGGAGGAAATTTTGGTTCCTAAGGAGGAGGAGCCTCAGACTGATGCAGAGCAGCCGCATGCAGAGGATCCAGGAGTGGAGACATCCACTCATGCAGAGTCTTCCAGAGATGGGCGGAAACGCTTAAGGGAAGCTGACAGATTGTTGATGGATGCAAGAGAGAATGTGGGAGAGCCATCTTCTTAGCATAGACAGAGGAGGTCACCTGAGTGGTACACTAGTTACATGGCCTTTGTTGGGGAATGTATAGAGACCGAACCATCTTCCTTCGAGGAAGAAGTGCAACAACCAGTTTGGGTTGATCTATGGTGGAGGAGTATGACTCCATAGTTTGGAATAATGTTTGGGATGTTTTTCCAAGACCAGAGAACAAGTCAGTGGTGAGTTCCCGTTGGCTTTACAAGGTAAAGCAAGCCGTTGATGGTAGTGTGGAGAAACATAAGGCAAGTTTTGTTGCCCGTGGTTTCTCACAGGTCGAGGGGATCGACTATGATGAGACTTTTGCTCCTGTAGCAAGGTACTCATCTATCAGATTGATGTTGGCACTATCAACATAGATGGGTTGGGAAATCCATTAGATGGATGTGAAGACTGCATTCCTCAATGGAAAGATTGAGGAAGAGGTGTACATAGAGTAGCTGAAAGGATTTAAGATCTTTGATCGTGAGTCGCATGTGTGCCGACTTAAGAGAGCTTTGTACGGGCTTAAGCAAGCACCTCATGCTTGGTACACCAGGATTGAAAACTACTTCACCGGGTTGGGCTTCACAAAGAGTGAAGCAGATGCAAACTTATACCACATCATGGTGGAAAGTAAGCAGTTGATCATTGTTCTTTATGTTGATGATCTGATTTTGACAGGGGATGATCAGTTGATCATGTCTTGCAAGGAGGACCTTGCAAGAGAGTTAGAGATGAAAGACATGGGTCTCATGCACTACTTTCTAGGCATAGAAGTGTGGCAAAAGGATGGGGAAGTGTTTGTGTCTCAAGGCAAGTATGCCAATGATATACTCAGGAGATTACACATGGAGAAGTGCAAGCCCATGCAAACTCCTCTAGCAGTTAACTGGAGGGGAGGATGCTACTTCAGGTGAGGTAGTAGCTGCTACTGTGTATCGGCAGCTTGTGGGTTCATTGATGTATTTAGTGAACACACGACCAGATTTGTGCTTTGTGGTGAACCAACTGAGTCAAGCTATGGTTCAGCCTACCAAGCTGTTTTGGAAGGAAGCTAATCATGTGATGAGATACCTCAAAGGCACATCTCAGTATGGATTATGGTACAGATAAACAGAGGGAGTGAAGCTTCTAGGCTTCATAGATGCAGATTGGGCAAGGGGTCCATCAGATCGGAAGAGCACTTCAGGAGGAATTTTCAACCTTGGTTCGGCTGCAGTTTCTTGGTACAATAGGAAATAGAGGTCAGTTGCACTTAGCTTAGTAGAGGCTAAATACTTGGCTGCAAGCCAGGAAACATGTGAGGCCATTTGGATGCGGAAAATTCTAGTTGGATTGTTTGATCAGAGGATGGATCCAACTGTGATCTATTGCAATAATCATAGTTGTATCAAAATCTTTGAGAATCCAGTATTTCATGACAGGTCCAAGCACATCGATATCCGATATCATCACCTTCGAGACTGTGTGGTGAAGAGGATCATGTTGTTGCAGTATGTTTGGACCGAGGAGCAAGATGCAGACATTTTGACTAAGGCATTGTTAAAATGAAAATTCGAGTTCCATAGAGACAAGATCGGGGTGACTGATAATATCTTTCTTGTTGAGAGGGAGTGTTGAAAATAACAACAAGAAATGCTAAAAATAGCATTGCTATAGACAACATTTCGTGATACATTCCAATTTTAATTAGTCCCTAAATTAAAATTGAGAATTAAAATTCGAATTTGATCTCAGCCGCTCTTTGTAAAATAATTAATTAATTCATCTTGAGTTAATTAGTTGGACAAAATCAAACATGAAGTCTATGTGAAGACATGCAATAGTTATCCCTTTGATTGAGGAAGTTATCCCTTAATTAAGGAGATCAGGATGAGTTGTACTTTGAGTTCTAATTAGTTATCTCAGTTAACTGAGTTAAGTCCAGTTAGATTACTTCCAACAGTTTGTGGAACTGATTGTGAGTTCAGTTAGTTAATGCATGCATGCATGCAACTAGTGTACTTCAGATAACTGAATATTCTCTCATAAATAACTCATGCATGTCAGTTCAGATAGAGACCCAGTTGAGATCAAAGGATGGGACAGTGTACTATCAGTTGCAGGAATATTCCCATGAGGATATCTCTTGCATGCAGAAGGAATTCTTTCCTTGAGGATTGCACAGTTATTTCAGAGGTTAGTGAGTAGTGTGTGAGGTAATTACACACAGGTGGCAGCTTGAGGACCCAGGAGAAACTACACAAGGAAATAAGAGGCTAGGAGGACTGAAGGAAGGCATTTGTGTTGTCTATTCTGTCTATGAGCAGCAGTGAGGGATTGTACTGAGAGCTGGATAGCTTGTGAGCTAAAGCTTTGTGTAATCCTGAGATATTTCCACTTGTATGATAATACAAATAGCAGGGTTTTTTAGCTGAGGCTTTCTCGAGAGTATTCTTCTGTGTTCATGTGTGATTGATTTCTTCTTCATCTGTTATATGTCTTCTATTTGTTCTTGCTCAAAATCGATTAAGCTTTCGCAAGTTTGTTTGTAGAAGTAGATCAAGTATTTTGCTTTAGTTACATTGCATTATCAGGTGATCTACAGTGAGAAGTTCTATGTGAAGATTGTTGCACACTTTGTAATGATGAAAACAATCATGAGGTTGATGAATCTATTGAAGATGTTGGTGGAGCTCCTCTCCAAGAAAGCATCTACTCACATCAAGAAGCATCACCCTATGAGCCAGAAAGAGAAGAAGGAAACACCACTGAGCTGCAAATAAAATCTCAGAGGGCTTATTTAGTTGAGTCTGATGTTTCTCCTTCTTATGATGAATATGACACTGATGGAGGGTCTAGTGAGGTAGAGCTACCATGCTACTAGTTATGGGATGCTGAACAAGAAGAAGAAGCCCATAAGGAGGTCAACAAAGAGGCTCCAGTCCATGATGCATATCTTTCACATGAAGAGCAAGATCAAGGACCTCCTCCTATCTATGATTCATATGATTCAGAGGAGGAGGAAATGGTCATGGAGGTGCAGAAGGAGTTGTTTACCAACAAGTGGGGAGAAAGCTCCCAACAACAAGTGTTTCAAGAAGAACTCAAGGCTAAAAGACCATGTAGAGTCTGCTACTGCCTGTTGCAGCAAGATGCCTGCCAAGAATTCTCAACAAACCCTCCAATATATGACTCTTACAGTTCAGACAGTGAAGAGTCTATTGCAGATTTCCAAGAAGATGGCCCCATTGAAAAATGGGCAGTGAAAGATCAACAACCAATTTTTCTTGAAAAGGCTGAAGCTGAGGAGCTGGATAATGTTTGTGGCCACCCTGGCCAAGAGGATATTGGTCAGCAGACTGTATGTGAAGAAGAGGTTATTGCAAACATTCATTGTCTATTCCATGACCCTATGGCTGAGTATATGAACCTATTCTTTAGCCAGCAACAAAGGTTATTTCAGCAACATGTATTAGGTTCCATATCTGCAGATTTTTCATGTTGCATGCCTGTTTTAATCTTTCTTTTTTAGTAGTATGAAGGCATGTGGTCCAGTACTCTACTGATGTCCTTGTTCTACATAGTTAACTGAATTAAGCACTGTACATAAGTAGGATTGTACATAAATAAGCTCACCAGTTGAGCATTTACTTTCAGTTGTTAGAGTTTTTATTTTTTGCATGTAGATGGATAAAGAAAGGTCCCATGGAGATTTTGTTGATTATAAAGTACATATATTACTGACTCCATGCCCAATGGTGAAGGATGTTGGTCTGCAAGTTCTCAGCACCTTGCCAGCAAGGCATTGTCCCCAGTAGGAGCCAATGTTGTCACTCACTGCTTTTTCAGTCACTAGTGGCTTCAGAAGCCAAATAGTAGTGATGTTTGATGCCAAATTTTGAGCCACAGAAGTTATTAGAGCCAAACCAAACCCTCTCTAGTGCGTATTTATCAGAAAGAGATTTCCAGTGGTATATAGAAGTCCAAAAAAGGGTTCTTGGATCAGAAGTTAGGGCCTATTGAAGAATCCCTTTTGAAAGCTTAGAAAACCCAAAAAATGGCTAAGTAGTAAAGAAAAATCGCAATCGGGACTTGGGACAGTTCGTCACAATCGCATATCGCCTTCGACAAGTTCGGGTGCATCACATATATCACATTTTCACATATCGGTGGGGTCCCGGGTCTAGGCATAACAGTTTATTGGCGGATTATCGGCCCCAAAGGCTGATATTATGGTCCTGCAGTCTTGCATTATCGCATTTTGGCTGGGCGGTGCATTTATCACAATCGACGGGGCAAGGCCCAACACTTATTGATGACTGCGATGGTAGAAAGTTTGAATAATATGACACTTATTCACAGAGATTATCCTGATTATACACTATTGCAGAATGCATGCATAATACACAACCTCCTCTACATTGATCATCAATTTTGCGGAATTAAAAACAATGAAACATCAATCGCATGCGCACATTAACACAGTATGTAACCGAGGAAAGCATACAGCTGAAAACCCCCAACTATCTATATATTATATTGATAGAGAACATGTAACAATACATAGTACAATACTCCTCACAAGTACTCAGTACTATCTCCACCTGCTACACACAAACTAGCTCATATTTGAATCAAGTCACAGGTTCAAATCTCCTCCGCTGTCTGCCTGCCTCTACTGCGCAATCCAAAGTGAGAATAGTGAATGATCCAAGCTCGTTTTCCTTGGCTTGTACTGCACAATCCTCATTGGCAATCTCCATCAATGCATGTTAAAATCTCATGCACATCTATAGTCACAACTGATAGCAGTCTCACTCTTTCACCCACCTTTAACACTTGTCTCCATTGAACTGTCCATGCACTGAGTTAACTGATGTATTCTTTAGTTGCTTTATGAGTTAATAATTAGTGAATTAATTAATAATTAATTCACATCACTCATCACTAGTGTATTATGTAGTTAGACTAAATACAACTAGTTCAACTAAGTCAAACTGAACACAACTCCATCAACTCCTCAATCAACTCCACCAAACTCAACCACTTGAGTTCTAATTGAAGTCCATCATGAAATAGCTCAACTAACCCATAAGGAAAGCGTATTTCCTTCTGACAGCTGCATGTGCCACATCCGTAGCTCGACCTGAAGTGCTCCAAGAGGATAAGATAATGTTTATAGTCCAAATATTATTAAGAGCTAATAATATTCGACTATTCTATATTTAGACTGGCAGTCTAAAAATAGAGTCCGCCCATATGTCTAAAAATAGATGTCCATCTATTTTTACCAACATGACCAATCATCCAAAAATAGCATCCTACAACTCATAGACCATGATCCATATGTCTAAAAATAGACTTTGCGCCAAAAATAGCCTGCGGGCCCACTTAGTGAAGGCAACTCCTTTCCACTAAGCTCCATCATCTTGTTGCATTTTCAACATTAAGTCCCGAAACAGGGAAGGGGGCCGATTTGCGATATAACACTAAAGTTCTAGAAAAGGGCCGATTCTGATTTAAAGGAAAAGGCCACCAAACCAAGGGTCGGGCCACTCCTTCTCTCTCTTCCACGTGGCACAATCCCGCATTATTGCATATCAGCGAGGTTTGAGTCTCGAAATAGCGAACGGGGGGTTGATATTGCAATATGGACCAAAATCGTCGGGGAGGGCTGATTTTTAAATACAGAGGAAAAGCATGCAAAACCAAGGCTCGATAGACCATTTTCTCTCTCCTCTAGGGGGCCACGTGGCGGCTTCTGATTGGTTCTCGAAGCTGATGTGGTGGTTGACGTTTGCGATGACATGGCACATATAGATGATGAGATGATGATATGGCAGGGAGACACGTGTCACTTGTTTTTGGCATTTTTAGGGATCCTATATGGTTGTTTCCGAGTGCCACATGGCACCACCCACAAGGTGACACGTGGCAGTGATGATGTCAGAAATGACATCAGCAGGTTATCGACGATCAACGGATTTGGGTCTTGGTTTTATCGATGATTGTGATGCGATGAGGAAGGGTCCTGGATGCGATATATTATAAATGACGACCTATAAAAATTTTGAGTCTAGGAAATCGACCGATAAGGGACTTATTGCGATATAAAGAAAAAGGCCCACCGCGCGTCTATTGAAGGCCTTAAGCACTTTAAGGAGAATCCCCTAGTCCCCCCTGTGTTCCTATGGGTAAATTCATAAAAGGGGCGGAAACAAAGAGGGCTTAAGACTCAATTGAAAGTGCTCGTCGATTCACTTGTTTGAATGATTTAACAACCCGCCTATTCGCTTGTTCAAATGGTTAAAAGCCCACGATACACCGATAACATGACACAAAGACTTTGAAAGATGGATGAGTCAGCCACTGGGCATTTTACGAGGATTATGGGTGCATTTAAAGAAAGACAACTTGCCACATGCCTCTATCAGTCAACAGAGAAGGAATTTTAATGGCAGAATCGACTTAAGTCGGTTGATGTATAAATGAACCGCCTCAAACAACCGAAAAGTGTCTATAATAGCATGGATGTGGCTTGACAAGTGGCCTGCACTGAAATGCAAAAGAGACACCTGCTCCTTCCTCTCTCTATCTTATTTCTATGGGTATTAATGTCTAATTTCTCCAAGAAAGGGAGGGGATCCAGTTTTAATCTTTTTGGGGGAAGCAAAGCCTGTCACAGAGCCGAGACAACTAGTCTAGCATGATAGTTGGGGCTTGGCCTTAGATATTTTTGTAAACTATAATGACAGTACCACTCTCTTCTTATAGAAAAGGGGGAAGAAATATTATGGAGGGGTTCTGGTTTTGGGTTGGTTACGGATATTCTGACCCGCGAAGGCTGAATTCTGTGATGCCATTTTGGTTCAATTTGTTGTATTCATGGAATTTCACTGATATCATTACTGAATGTATGGACTGGTTATTGGCTTCTCTGAGATAAATGAGATTTTCCTGACTGATTCCAAACATGTTAATGTGCAGCAAGTTTTCCCTTTTTGTAACCTCTTTCCAATTTTGTATTTCTTCCTTAAAACAATGTTAATGTAGCTGTTATGGTTCTGGATAATAAATGGATTTGTCTTCACAGCTAAATAGAAGAGAGTACCTGTGTGATACCACATAATTACTTTTGTTATCTTTATGCATGTAGTACTTGTCATCCTTCAGATTTACTCGTGTCTGTGAGTAGCTTATAGTACCTGTGGTGGTTTAGACTTTCCTCAAATATTGAACATATATTGATACCCATTACTATGCAAGCCTGAAGCTTTACATCAACTCCCCCTATTTTTTTCATTCCACCTTCTTACTCTCTCATGTTTCTGTTGAAATAAAGTGGCTAAGGACTCTGTTTATTACAACCCTCTACACTTGATTTCCTCCTTCTCCTCCCCCTCTCCTTCACCACTTCAACTTTAGTTCAAGCTATCTCATTTCCATGTGTAGGCCGCTAGAAGAAGAAACCATTTCTCTTTGAGATTGCTCCATATACCCCCAGCATATGCATTCATGAGTTGGCTTGAATCTCCCTCATTAATGGCATATTAAATCAAACCTCTTACCACCATCTTCATTTCATGATGATTGGAGTGCTGCAAACCCCTCTTATACCATCTTACAAGCACTCCTCTATTGAAGATGTCCTAGGCACTGGTCTCCAATCAACCCATGGGTTGTCTCTAGGGAGCTTTCTTTGCCTCTTGTTGTACTTGTGCTGCGTGTGCAATATTTAGCGACAACACATTATACAACAATAACCTTGATGGGGGTGGATGAACACAGAAATAATGGGTTCGGGGGGAGTCCAACCACCCCATCGACTCCCAAGGCTCATAAACAGGGGGGGAGGCATGGCATGTCCCCCCCGCCATGCACCATATGTGCAAAATTAATTCTTAATCCATGGTGGGTTCTACTCTTAGTCTCGCGAATCTTCCTCATAGTTGTTTGTCGATTCAAGTGGTTTGGTTCTTGCAAGGGTGGTAGGCTAGGATTAAGAATAGTCTTATAATCCTAGCTCTCAATTTCCATGAAGACAATTTCCTATATCTTCTGTGTGATTTTGTGGCCAACAAAAGCATGAAAACAAAGCTTGGAACTCTAGTGTTTGGAAATTTTTAAACTCTTGGATGTGGATGGGGCATGAAAAAAGGTGCAACACTTTTTAGTGGGCTAGTAGTTGAGCTTCCTGCTCTTCACTCAGTCGATTTATAAGGTAACTCAGAGTCCCTATTTGGGTTAGTTCATAATTTCTGTTTGGTGACTTGTTGGATTACTTTTGGGTTTTGGTTCCTCTCTTGCTATATTAGGTAGTATGTCTGGTTTATTTCATTTGGCTTTATGTGCCATTTATTGATTTGAGATTAGTGTTCTTGGTCAAGAAGACAAACCGTAGGCCTTTGGCTTCCATATTATTTTTTCTATCCTCTAGTGGCTTTGCATCAGCCCCGTCAAAGCGGCTTTGTTTGTTCAACCTTACCTGTGTACAAGGGGCTTTTATCATTTACTGATTTCTTGGGACCATGGAAAGTCACATTCCATAGATTATTGTAGCATTGATTATTTCCTAAGGTGCCACTTTACTCTGGTGGCGTGGGAGGCCCTTATCCTGGGTTTTTTTTATGAATTATTAAAGTTCTACTTCACTTGGATCTTGGCCTTCCTTACCATGCCACAACAACGTGGTCAAGCCTATCAAGATGCTAGAGAGTGGGGACAGTCTATTCGGCCTCACCCAGAGGCTCAAGCCCAAGTAGCAATGAAATTTCAAGCAACAACTTCGCCTAACACGTAGGAAGACATTCACTAGAAATGTTTTCTTGAAGATAAAGGCAAATGTTTTCTGATTTTGAGCTTATCGGTGAAGTATCTTCTTGGCTCCCAAACCCTTGGAATACTAGGGGGAAGAGACCTCAATACCTCGATTTGATCACCCTGCACTGGTAGCTCAAAACACTACTGGGACAAGTCCTCAAGGAAAGACATAATGACCGTAATGAAATTATCTCTTTCCTTAACGATCTTCAAAGGAACTAATGGCATATGTAGGACAACCTAGCTCATGTTCAATGAAACCAATGGTGCATGCAAGAAAGTCTGAAATGTTTGGGCGTACGATTCCCTCATATGGAAAACCATGTACATTATGAATTTCAACCTTCACCTCCCCTTGGCTCAAGAATGAAGAATCCTACTCCAGTAACTTCATCAAAATCCTAATGGCTACCTGTAGTGTCTTGATCTTGCTAGTATTTTGGCTTTGTGTTCCCCTTCAGTTTTGGACTGAAAAAGTCCTTTTGGCATGGTGTGATCCTTTTTGGAAATTACCTACTAACAAAAAAATATGGTAAGAGTGAGGCTGGTAGAATTTTGACAAATAGGAGGTTGCGATGTAATATTTCCTTATAAATGAAAAATCTAAACTTACAAAAGAAACATTACACAACAATAAACATTCTCAAATATAAATATGAAAATAAAGATATCTTCAATTTCATATTTAACATCATCAACATGCAATAAAAGAAACAACATGTTATATATATATATATATATATATTTCCCAAGGATTCATCCCTCACTCTATTAGTTATATTGTGATTTTTTTTGTATTTGAACTAAGTTTTTTCATTTTTTGGTTGTTAGACATTTAATTTTTTTTTACTTTTGAATCAAGAAAATCTTCAGATATATAATCTCAATATTTTCCATTGTATTTATTAAGACCTCTCTCTCTCTCTCTCTCTCTATATATATATATATATATATATATATGGAAAATATTGAGATTGGATCTCTGAAGATTCTCTCTCTCTCTCTCTCTCTCTCTCTCTCTCTGTGAAGATTTTCTTGATTCAAAAGTATGTTTTTTTTTAAAACGTCTAACAAAAAAAAAACTTTGTTCAA
Organism: Pinus tabuliformis; assembly: GCA_031772625.1. Classification (NCBI taxonomy): domain Eukaryota; kingdom Viridiplantae; phylum Streptophyta; class Pinopsida; order Pinales; family Pinaceae; genus Pinus; species Pinus tabuliformis. The sequence continues at coordinate 921,895,457 of CM062818.1, forward strand.
ATACAAAAAAAAAAACACAACATAACTAGTTGAGTGAGGGATGAATCCTTGGGAAATGCACAAGAACTATAAAACATCATGAAACTATCAAATACTTTCTTCTCCATTGTGACCAAATTCATTGACAAAGAAAGTTATTTTTTAGTCTCAAAGCCTTGATATTTCTTTCTTTTCCTTTCTCGCCTTTAACCTTGACCGTTCTTCCAAGATAATTATCTTTCTAAAATAGTGAAGAGTGGATGCTCATAAATCTATGAATTTTTTCATTCCTCCTCATTTTTTGCTCGAGATCTTTGCAACTTATCTACACAACCACATTGTCTTCACCTACATGGAGGTGATGATGTGCAAGCAACATGAGATGCTTGAACTACTAATGGATCTTTGTTTCATAGTCTTGATATTTCATCCCATTCATTCCCTTGAGGATATCTAAACTCCAAGATTCTCCTTGAAAAAATAACCATTTCTATAAAGAGATCAAGGGAATCAAGTGATAAACTCTAATGTAAATTAACAACATTGTTTAAAAGCCTGAAATCAAGAGATAGATTATGGAATATTATTTTTCCCTTGAGTGAGCTAGTAACATCCTAAAATTTTTCAATAATGTTTCTTTATTTAATCAATTCCTCATTATATATCTCAAGGCTCTAAAACCAACAATCACTTGTTCATGGGGAATGTAATCCCAAATTTTTGAAGTATTAATTTTCCCCAAAAGACTAACCATGGTGCCCCACTACATTACACTTGTTTTGTGATGACAATATCATGCTTCTCTTCCTATTCACTTGACTAGTTGCCATGACCACAAAGGTTCAATCATTGACACATATAGTAATCAACTTATATTGATTTCTTCCATTCATAAATTGTGTTGTCTATTCTACCACTTTTGCTTTATCTCCTAATTATGTCCAAGATTTCTTAATTCCAATTTGTACCCACTATGATAAAGCTTCATTTTATTGTACAATGTCAAAATGACCCTTGATCTTATCCATTATTGTTGAAATCTATTTTCATATTAAAAAAATTGCTCCATCCTTAAATCTCCCTCAACTACTCTCCTTTCAACTTCTTTTATTGATTTCTTTAGGTCCCCAATCCTTTGAGCACCTTGAGCTGCATTTTTGTCTTGTTAAACCAATTGTTTATGACAACCATCAATTATTATAATTATTTTCTCTTTTTGTGATTTCATCTCTATAATTTATGCATTTTCATTTGATATTAATTTCAACATTTAACAAGGGTGGGATGGGCGTTATTTTTTGCCCTGACGAAACAATGGAATTAACCTTTGCTTAGGGCCTAGGAACTCAATCAAAGAACCAATAAAAAACACATGCTCTCCTTTAAGGCTTATTACAGGTGCAAGAAAGGAATATCACTAGAATTTGAATCCGTGGAGAACTTAGAATTATAATGCAAAATATGGTCAAGTAGAATCCTCCTAAAGAAATGAATCTGAAATCCATATTAACAAAGATATGAGGCATTCTAAAAAAAAATTACTTCCTTTGAGGTGCATCATATCTTGAGGCAATATAATAAACATGTTGACTCTTGGGTTAACATAGGATGTGATGAGCCTCATCATTGAGTAATTATATGGGCCTTAATTGGCCTTAATTCACCTCCTAACTTAGTCAAACCAACTATTCTCACAACTTATTGCATACTTTTGATTATATTTTGTTTATGAGATGAGTTAGAGTTGGATATTTTGCTTTGTGGTCTAATGTGCATGTAATGCAGGAATAAAGGATAAAAGCAAGGGAAATGCAGGGATAAAAGGTAAAAGCAAGGAACTATGGTAAAAGACCTTGGTAAAAACTTGGATGGGACAAGGGAGAGGAATTACAGGAGGTAAATCCTCCTCATTTACTGCCCATCCATTCGAATATCCCTCCATCAGCTAAAAGTACAAACATCCAAATCAGGAGTACTAAAAGCAGCCAAGCAAGTGAAAGTACAAGCAACCTCCCTACTAGAAGGTAGCCGAGATAGTGAAAGTAAAAGCACAAGTTTGTCATTAAGTTGGAAGCTATACCTCCCTAATTTTGAGGGAAGTCGTTGGAGACTTTAGATGTATAAATAGAGAGGCTTAGGACCTCCGTTTTTTTAGTCAGTCAGGTAGCAAGTATTCGAACTTGTATGTGTCCAAGTGCAGACTTGTAATAGTTTTGATGTAATACAATGTTATTTTATAAAGAAGATGAGTTTTGATTTGAGCCAACACTTATTTAACTCAGAGGGTCAAAGCTCTTGGGTTAGGGCCCGACCCTAGCAGCCAAACTCCTCTCTATTGTATTGTTAAGTAACATAAATTTATGTTCATTTGCTTCAGTAAGTTCATTTCCATTACAACAGTAGCATAGATGCATGGTTTGATTATTCATTTTTTCAAGTAGATGCATTTTCGTTATAGTAGTTCATCGTAGATTTATGGTTTTCCTGTTCATTCACTGAAGTAGCTTCCTGTTTTCTGTTTATTTTTTTAAGTTGCATTTGCATTACAGTAGGGTAGAACAGATTAGTTGTGTTTCAGTTTGCTTAATTTATGCTTTCGTTCAATTAACATGGTAGCAAAGAAAAGATCCACAAGGTTGCCCATAGGTGTCTCAGCCTCACCTCCTCCCTCTGGGACCATGACATGAGGAATAAACCCTACAGCAACCCCAAAAACACAAGGTTTTGGATTTCACAGGGAGTTTGTTTTTTAACACAGTCACTGAGTTCATTTCATATCACTCTGTTCCTTTAATGGTCATCAGCTCCTTCGCTCTCTTCCCGTCATTTGATCTCCCTCACATCCTTGTCATTCTCCTTCAGCATGAAATTCTTAGCGGAAGCTGTCAATCCATGTTCAAACAGTTTTTAACCATAGATCGCCTCACACAGCAAAACTGACTAATCACCTCCCGAATGCACTTTTAGCGTTTGACTTTATGCACTTTAAATCCCAACCGTCGATCTGCCTTGTTAGATCTGATGGCTATCACACACTTGCTCACCAACCCGCTTGGTCAAATCTCCACCGTAGATCTACCTTGCCAGATCCGATGGCCTTCGCTTGATATTGCGTGGATTTATGTCCAATCATTATCCACCTGAGGGCACACGAAATGAGCAGTTTCCCCGTGCTACGTGTCGCCCGGGGAGGCTAATTGCGTAAAATTTTAGGAAACCACTTACAGCTTTGAGGGCGCGCGATATACTTCTTACCGCCCTCTAAACCTACTCCCCCATTTCTACACATTCCTTTAAGCGCTCCCATATCCATCGTCGATCTATCTCCTGATCTGATGACCATCGCATCACCTGATCACTTTATCACCTTAAACTCCCACCGTTGATCTGCCTTGTCTGATCTGATGACTGTCGCTTCACCCGATTGCTAACTGGCTTGGCCGATCTCTGCCGTCCATCTGCCGATTGATCCCGCCCATCCATCTCTTGACTTCGCCTCCTTGACATAATCTCAACCCTCCATCCTGTTAGTTAACCTTGTTCTACCATCTACCTACGTACCCTCCTGTGATCCGATCTTAGCCATTCAATTTCCTTTCACCCACCTGATCCAATGGTTCTTATGCGATGTTTCTCCCTCACGTCCTCCTTTGACCAATTTCGATCTCCGACCGTTCTTCCACTTAGACACAGGCTTAGCTTTATTCCCATTGTTTACCCCTTAGTCTGGTTTTGGTTTTTTTCCTTCTGCAACTTAGATAGCAGCAGCAGGTTAGTGTTAATTTCTAATTCTGCTTAGCATAGTTGTTTAATTGGTTAGCTAGGGTCTGGTGTGAGTTTAGAATTACATGATTGCCTTCTTCATTTCTGCAGTAGAGTAGCTCTCCCCTAGAATAGGTTTTCCCTCCTTCCATCAAAATCAAGCTTCTTCTGACCCTATAGAAGTCTGGCTTAGAACCCCTGGGGTCTCTTTCCAGATGAGTAGTGACAATAGGTAGTACCTTCACTTCTACTTGTGTATATAGCACAGTCACCTCCAATTTTGTATGAACCCCGGGTTGATAAGTAAAGTTGGTAGCCTTGGGAGTTGCAACATTCTTACTGCAATAGCTAGGCTCATCACTTTTTGGCGCTGTTGCCGGGGAGGTGTCAGAGTAGGAGTGATTACTACTCTTTTCTTCTATCTCTAGTCTCTAACTTTCTTTTCTTCTACTTATAGTCTTCAATTTTCTTCCATTAGTTTATTTCTGCAAAAATAATCTAGTTTCTTTCTTTCATTTGTCATTTATCTGCTTTCCTTTCCATTCTGCAATCAGCAATTTCATTTCTGCAAAAAAAAATAAAAAATTACGTTAGGCATATTTAATTTCAAAAGTAGAAAATTGCATTGCATTATAGTTTTCCATTCAATCATAAAAACAAAAACAAAAAATTCTCCAACACCAACCCAACCCCCCATTTGATCATGTGGTGCAGTAAGAGCCACATCACCATACACTCTTGCAGGTAGAAGAAGAAAATGGCAAAGAATGTAGAAGAAATGGATGGAGATCATGACAATGAGGAAGATCCTCTTGGATTTCCCATTCAAGATACTGATGGTAGTGTGCACATGAAGAACATCCCTCCATCCTTTCTTCCAAAATTTCATGGTCTAGGGTCAGAGGATCCAGAAACCTTTCTCTTTGAGTTTGAGATTGTTTGTAGATCTTATGGTTACTTATCAAAAACTCAAAAACTGAGATTGTTTCCAACAACTTTAAAGGATAGAGCTCTTAGATGGTTCATGAGCTTAAGGACTAATTCAATAAGATCATGGAATGATATGCAAAAGATATTTCTAGACAAATATAAAGATCATGATCTTAAAGAAGAAATCTTTATAATGAATCAAAGAGAAGATGAGAGTCTAGAGGATCTAATAGAGAGGTTCATGTACAATGTTAAGAGGGAAAAGCTACATCATTTAGGATCTGACACACTAAAAATCCTCTTACTTAGAACAATTAGGGATGAATGGATTGATCTCCTTAATATCATGAGTAAAGGTGATGTATGCCAACTATCATTTGAGGAAATTCGTGAAACATGCAAACACATATCAAGAGGAAAAGCAAGAGTAGGTAAATCAGCATCAAGATCAGTAAGTCGAGCTAAACTTGTAAATTTGTTTGATGATTTTAAAGTAGAAATTCTTAGCAATCTAATAAAACAAGTAGAAATATTAAGAATGCAAGATGAAGGAAAAGAATGATATTTGTGTTGCAGAATCACAGGATGTTAGACCTTGTCCATCATTACCAACGTTGAAGAAAGTTCACAAGGAGGACAATGGACCAAGTCCATTACCAATGCAACAATGTTATGTAGCTCCAAGAGGACCATGGTAGCTTATTCAACCTAATATGATGCAAGAGCCTAATTCTTCAGGCTTATGCACATCCACCTACGAGTAGTTGGAATGCACATTTTCCTTGGCAACATTGGCCATCACAACCCCAAAACCAATCTTGGCAACAAAGTTGGCAAGGAACTTATGGGAGCCATCCACAATATTCTCAATATCCTCAGTATTTCACTCAATATCCTCAGTATTTTCCTCAATATCCTCCATACCAAACTCCATGCTATCCTTTCCATTCACCTCCACTACAACCACAACCCCATCCACATCCATCTCAACTATACACTCTCACTCAACTACCTGTACCACCATTTCCAAACCCACACATTGAAGTAGCTCAACCCACTTACAATGTTGAGATACAACACTTCCAAACATCTCCTCTTGAGATCTATGCTATTCAACATAACTCAAGAAGAGTATTGCAAAAGAGAGAACCTCCTGATATCATTAAAATACAACATACATAAGAAGAAGATTCCAAAGAGAAGATCAAAGAACCATGGGCTGCAGTTGATGGAGAACAGACAACAAAATCAGAAATGGAGAAAGTTCCCTCATGGCTACCATCAATTCCTCCATATGTTCAAGAGAACACTCAGCAAAAAGAGGAATATTTGAGGGTCATGAAAGAAGAAGACATCCAAGATGATCCAAATCAGCAAGCGAACCAGGGATATCACAACTACATTGAAGTATGGTTCCAGACAATCACTAAGTTGCAGCATCACTCTCTTCCTCAAATATGCTTGATCCTTTCAAAGTCAAATCATTTGGTATCTGAAAGACAGGTACATGGCACAACATACATTTCAAGCCCCCACATCATCTTGTCTGTCATCTTGATGTGCACCTGGCTCCATTGGAAGTATTCTTATAATTAAAAGTGGTTTTGTGTTTCAAGTAGGGTAGGGTAGAAAAAAACAAAATAATAATAATAATAATAAAAATAAAAATCTAAGGTGAAAACCTCCTTTGAGGTGCCTTAGATTGGCTCATTGATTGAAAACCTCCATGAGGCGGTCAATGGGTTGAAAAAAAAAACATAATTGTTATTTGCAGGTGGATGAGAAAGAACAAGTAAGAAGCAAGGAGAAGATCAAAAGGCAACCTTGCCTCACATATATTCATCTCCTCCATCCATTACCATGCATCCACAAACACTCCTGCGCCCTTTATACATTCAACAACATCTGATCTGTAGTCACAGACACCATCAATAGACAAAAGGGGAGGAAGAAAGATGACCATACAACAACAACACCAACATCCGATCTGTAGTCAAGAAACCATCAGCAGACAATAGAGGAGGAAGAAGAATGACCATCAACAACACCTCTGATCTTTGACAACTGTAGCGTAGCATTGAGGCCACAGGTAAGTATCCTACTCACTCACTCATATGCATCATTTGATTGAAAGTTGTAAAGGTTAAGAGGTAGTTGGTTGAAAGTAAAAAGGTGGCCAATTTCCTCTAAAAAAGGCTAGTGGATTAAATACACAGGAAGCTCTGTTTTCTCAAGAACTTGCTCATTTCCTCTTCAAGCCTCACAAGCAAGATTCTCATCAAGTATATCTCATGTGACGTTAGATACAATATTGTTTATGGCTACCATTTTAGAATGCTTGATGCAATCACTCATGGACTCCAGCAACAAAGAAAAGACAAGAGATTCCCAATAGTTTATTCACTGTGGGTTGATTAGAGCCCTCATTGAGGATGCCCTCCAAAACCTCAAGATCCCTATAACATGGACAGTATTCAATGAATACTAGCAGGGGATGACATCAAAACCTTCATCTATGGTGTTAGTCCTTCTGTTAGTAAGGAGGAGGCAAAACAAGAAAAATAAGATACAAAGTTAGATGGTGATGAGATGGATAAAGAAGACACTAATACAAAGGAACATGACGCTAAAACAGAAGAGGAAGAAGGCATTGAAAAAAAAAAAAAAAAGTAGCGAGAAACAAAAGAGCTAAGGGGCTTCAGGTACAGAGAAGCAATTGAACAATCAAATCCCATGGCCCTAATAAGCACCCATAATTTAATTGCAAATGATCCTCAGCTGACACTTAGATATCTTGCTGCCCAAGGGCAAGCACGTACACATTTTGAGGATATGTTTAAGCTGCTAAGGAATGATAGTATGCATGCCTTCTAAAGAAGATGAAACACTGCCACATAGCTTGAAGTTTAGAAAAGAAGAAGAGGACAAGAGGCAGTGGGAAGAAGCAGAGAGGAAAGCAGGTTTCTATGAAAGGGAAAAAGAGACCACAGTAGAAGCACGAGATGTCAGAGGGGCTACCAAAGCCACTAAGTTGCTCAGAGGATGAGCAACACTTTCAGTTGGGGGGTGATGATGAGCCTCATCATTGAGTAATTATATGGGCCTTAATTAGCCTTAATTCACCTCCTAGCTTATTCAAACCAACTATTCTCACAACCTACTGCATACTTTTGATTATATTTTGTTTATGAGATGAGTTAGAGTTGCATATTTTGCTTTGTGGTCTAATGTGCATGTAATGTAGGAACAAAGGATAAAAGCAAGGGGAAATGTAGGGATAAAAGGTAAAAGCAAGGAACTATGGTGAAAGACATTGGTAGAAACTCGGATGGGACGAGGGAGAGGAATTACAGGAGGTAAATCCTCCTCATTTACTGCCCATCCATTCAAATATCCCTCCATCAGCTAAAAGTACAAACATCCAAATCAGGAGTACTAAAAGGCCGCCAAGCAAGTGAAAGTACAAGTAACCTCCTTACTAGAAGGCAACCGAGCTAGTGAAAGTGAAAGCACAAGTTTGTCATTAAGTTGGGAGCTATACCTCCCTAATTTTGAGGGAAGTCGTTGGAGACTTCAAATGTATAAATAGAGAGGCTTAGGACCTTAGTTTTTTTAGTTAGTCACAATAGTCAGTTAGTCAGGTAGCAAGTATTCAGACTTTTGTGTGTCCAAGTGCAGACTTGTAACATTTTTGACGTAATACAATGTTCTTTTATAATGAAGATGAGTTTTGATTTGAGCCAGCACTGAGTTAACTCAGAGGACTGAAGCTCTTGGGCTAGGGCCTGACCCTAGCAGCCAAAGCTCCTCTTTATTTTATTGTTAAGTAGTATATCTTTCTATTAATTTTCTTCAGTAAGTTCATTTCCATTACAGCAGTAGCATAGATGCATGGTTTGATTGTTCATTTGTTCAAGTAGATGCATTTTCATTACAATAGTTCAGCATAGATTTATGGCTTTCCTATTCATTCACTGAAGTAGCTTCCTATTTTTTGTTTATTTGTTTAAGTAGTTGCATTTCCATTACAACAGGTTAGAACATATTAGTTGTGTTTCAGTTTGCTTCATTTATGCTTTCGCCCAATTAGCATGGTAGCAAAGAAAATATCCACAAGGTTTCCCACAAGTGTCTCAACCTCACCTCCTCCCTCTGGGACCATGACGTGAGGAAGAAACCCTGCAACAACCCCAAAAACACAGGGTTTTGGTTTTCATAGGGAGTTTGTTGTTTAACACAGTCACTGAGTTCATTTCATATCACTCTGTTCCTTTAATGGTCATCTGCTCCTTCACTCTCTTCCCGTCATTTTCTCTCCCTCACATTCCTATCATTCTCCTTCAGCATGAAATGCTTAGCAGAAGTTGTCAATCCACATTCAAACAATTTTTAACCGTAGATCGCCTCACACAACAAAAGTGACCAATCACCACCTGAATGCACTTTTAGCGTTTGAATTTGTGCACTTTAAATCCCAATCGTTGATTTGCCTTATCAGATCCAACGGCTATCGCACACCCACTCACTAACCAGCTCGGTCAAATCTCCACCATAGATCTGCCTTGCCAGATCCAACGGCCTTCGTGCGATATCGCGTGGATTTTTGTCTGATCGTCATCTGCCCAAGGGCACACAAAATGAGTGGTTTCCATGTGCTACGTGTCGCTCAGGGAGGCTAATCGCGTAAAATTTTAGGAAACCACTTATAGCTTTGAGGGCGTGCGATATACTGCTTACCACCCTCTAAACCCGCTCCCCCATTTTTGTACGTTCCTTTAAGCGCTCCCATCTCCACTGTCGATTGTCTCCTGATCTGACGGCCATCGCATCACTCAATCACTTTATTGCCTTAAAATCCCACCATCGATCTGCCTCGTCTGATCCGACGGCTGTCGCTTCACCCGATCACCAACTAGCTTGGCTAATCTCAGCCATCCATCTGTCGATTGATCCCGCCCGTCCATCTCTTGACTTTGCCTCGACGACATAATCTCAACTGTCCATCCTGTTAGTTAACCTTGTTCACCCATCTACCTACATACCCTCCTGCGATCCGATATCAGCCGTTTAATTGCCTTTCACCCACCTGATCCAACGGTTCTTATGCATTGTTGCTCCCTCATGTCCTCCTTTGACCAATTTTGATCTCTGATCGTTCTTCCACTTAGACACAGAATTAGCTTAGTTCCCATTATTTACCCCTTAGTCTGGTTTTGATGTTTTTTGCTTCTGCAACTTAGATAACAACAATATGTTAGTGTTAATTTCTAATTCGGCTTAGCATTGTTGTTTAATTAGTTAGCTAGGGTCTGGTGTGAGTTTAGCATTACATGATTGCCTTCTTCATTTTTGTAGTAGAGCAGCTCTCCCATAGAATAGGTTTGCTCTCCTTCCATCAAAATCAAGCTTCTTATGACCCTATAGAAGTCTGGCTTGGAACCCCTGGGGTCTAGATGAGCAGTGACAACAGGAAATACCTTCACTTCTACTTGTGTATATAACATAGTCATCTCCAAGTTTGTATGAACCCCAGGTTGATATGTAAATTTGGTAGCCCTGGGAGTTGCAACATTCTTGCTGCAATACCTAGGCTCATTAGGTTGTTCTTTAGAATTTAGGGTTCAAAGTTAATAACATGGAGAGGCATTTCCCAATCCATAATATTACAATAATTAAAAAAAGATACAAAACCAAAAGTATTTATGAATGCCAAATGGAACCTAAGTGAAAATCTTGACATATAGGGAATGATTTAAGAAGGTGGGGGAGTAATTGTTTCATGTGGTATCCTCCCTTTTTGTGCTCCAAATGGTAGTGGAGTTATGGCTCCCACTTGGTCAGGGTATGTGCTCTGTCTTCCTAGACTGTTACAATGAGCATCCTTGTGAGAATTCCCATCCGCTTTGTAAGCATTGCAGTAGGTATTTATGAGTTGCTTCTAGTACACTGGAGTGCATGTCAAGTTCACATGGTCCCCATGCACATTTTATATGGTTATTATTGGCAATGGTAACAATCTATTAGAGATTATCAACGTGTGAAGTGGATTGTTGAAATCAAGTGGGGATGGTGTTTCATCTTAGTGGACATCATTCATGGAAATCTTGACCTCGTTAAATTTAGGAGCATGCACAAATGCTTTACAAGCCTATTATCAAATTATTGGGAAGATTGATGCTATGGTAAGTAATTTCCCTTATCTTTGGCTTATCTTAAGTCAAATTATCTCATCCCTCTATCCAATTTGGTTGTTAGGCTCCCAAGGAATACGTTTATTATGGGAATTTTTATCTGGGTTTGTTTGAGGGATTATTGGGGAAGTGCTCTACACAATTGCTAGCACATAACATCTTTGACCTGGTCACATAGGGAATATAATTTAGGAACTGGGGAAGGTCCTCCTTTCATGGGCCCAATCTAAGATCTTCTTGTAGCTTTGGTATTTATTGATACTTCTCTCCATCATTTGGCTTCGTTAGACATTCAAATCACTCTTTTTAGATCGAGTAATTTTATGTTAAGGGGGACTCTTTACAATTCTATTAGTCTTTTTCAGTGCAATTAAAGTTAATTTGTCGGATGGAGTCCTTTTTAATGTAATTTTGGTTTGCGCCTTCCTTGATGTCATAACCACAAAGTTGGTAGGGTTTAATTTAGTCTATATCAATCAAGCAAAAGAGGGTATAACCAGGTCTTAGACGCTTTGGCATCACTTGGGTAAGGTGTGCACCCTTCCCACATAAGTTTGGAATCACCTTGACACCCCTAAAATTTGGCATGTTGTGCCACTCCTGTGATAAGAATAATTAGATTTTGGAGAGAATTATTCAAATGTAAAATGAAATTCTCTCCTTGCAGATGAGATACAATCAATAAGTTATTAGTCTTACTTCCACTATGAAGATACTAATAGACTAGCGAGCTACTATGTAGAGGACATAGGATGAGATCAGAAGTTTACGGTAACATATTGAAGACTTGCATAATTCACTGAACAAGGATCCTACAAACCCCTCTTCATTTAGCAACAAAAGTCGATCAAGTTCTACGTGACTTGAATCTTCCTTTCTCCCCAAGGTGTAGGGGAGTTGGGTCTAGAGATGTATTCCATCCCTAAGGCTGTCAGTATGTATTATAAATTTTGTTTCAGTTTGTTTCCTTTTGGTGTATCTACACCTATATATTTATAAGACTACATGTCATGGATGTACAATTTTTGGATCCAATGGGCATACCCAAAACATATATGTGGGAAATAAAATCAATTCAAAAATCCTAGTTTTGATGTATTAGTTGCATTCATCTCAAAATTTTCTGTTCATATAAATTTATCGTTCCAGTTTAAACAAAAATCACCATTTAACAACTTTTGGGAAATTTTAGAAATTTTGTTTATCAAACTTATTGTTTTCATTCCCTTATCTCCTTCTTTGTCAAAATATCGTCGTTTAAAATTTCCACTTATGGGATAGATGTTTGTATATATACTACATGATGTTGTTGTTCCATTTTCCTCCTTTAGCTTATCAATTACAGGACATAATTTGATATTTCGTTGTTGTAACTTTGAAACTTGCTCCACTAATTACTCTTTTTATTTATTTTCCCCAACCTATTCCTTAGTTTGAATATGCTTCAAACCTAGTATCTTCATTTTTTACTTTAGGAATTGATTTTATCCTTTTCTTTAACTAAGGTTTTGATAACATCTTTATTACTTAGATTTTCTCCAAAGAGAAATCACCCTCTATTTAAGATCATGAGTAATTTCTAATGATGCCTTGTTAAACATCCTCTCATGCTTCAGTTAACTTTCTAATCTAGTCACCATCCCCTTTAGTTTCCTAAAATTCATTGTGGCTTCTGTCAAATCCCTTAATACCACATTATCAATTTGTTTATGCCATTGCATCTTGTTACCCACACGATTCTTGTAACGATAAAATCTCTTTGTAGTCTCATATTGTTATGAAACCAACTCAAGAAAAGATAGATCAATGCCTTAGAATTCAGCCTCTTCGAGGGGGCAACCTCCTTTACATTACATAAATGAACAATTCTTGGATGATACAAATGAAAAGACCTCCTTTCTATATATAGGAGTCTAAGGGGTCATAACATAATCAGAGCCGACATAATAATAATAATGTAAGGGCAAAATAATAACAATAGTGGGCTTCTATGGGGCACAATAGTAACAATATGGGTACTACATGGGTACATCAATATAATAAGTGGGTTATACTGATAACAATAAGGGGTTACACTAGTAGTATAGGGGCCTAACATGCCCCTCTCCTTCAAAAAGAGTTGTCCTCAACGCTTGAGTATTTCTTGATGCTTCTGTATAAAATTCTTGTCCTCCCATGTGCAACCTTCAGCGGGTAAGTTCTTCCACTTGATGAGATACTCTGAAATTGATCGATTTCGTAGCTGTCAGGTTCTTGTTTCTGTGACTGCTCCAGGTTCTAATATGATTTTTCCTTCCTCTTTAATTTCTGGCAATATTGTTTGAATTGGGATCTTTTTCAACTTTTGAATAAGTGGCCATACTTCTTCATCCTTCTTCCATTCATCCCTTGCTTCGTTTATCCAATCTGGTTGGATAATATAAATAGCACAAAACAATGCTTCCACATCCTCATCCTTGAAGAGTCTTCCCATTCGGTAAGGTCGCCATTTTTTAAGTGCATGTACTATTGCCAACATTTCCTTCTCATAAATAGCTTGCTTGAGATGTAGCAGTAAAAATACCCAATCACCTACATCAAAACATTTTTCACTACGATGTTGATCTACCTGTTGTTTCGTTTGATTTTGCACCGAAGTGGCGTTATCCTTTAAAAGTTGGAGAACTTGTTGTTGATGCTCGATGTGATCTTTCACTGCTTGAACCTTTTTCTTCTTGATATGTCCTTCTATCTCTAGAGTTTGAGGAGTGGTAATTTCTTCCAATCCTTTACAAGATATGGTCAGATTCATTTCTTGATGCTCGATGTGATCTTTCACTTTTTGAACATTTTTCTTCTTGATATGTCCTTTTATCTTGATAGTTTGAGGAGTGGTAATTTCGAACAATGAATTACAAGATATGGTTGGATTCATTTCTTCTTTCTCGATGTGGTCTTTCAGTTCTTGCACCTTTTTTTTCTTGATATGTCCTTCTATCTTGAGAGTTTGAGGAGTGGTAATTCTTGCCAATGCTTTACAAGATATGGTCTGTTTCATTTCTTCTTTCTCTGGGGTGGGGTCCTGGTGTATATCTTCTTCTTTTGATGTTTCTTGATCCTTTTCTTCCTCTTCTTCATATTCTATGTAAAATAATTTCTTCTCAGCACACTTATGACCTTTAGTGCATTTGCTATCACAATTGTAACAAAGCCCTTTTTCTCTTTTTTCTTCCAATTGTTGTGGTGTAACCCTTGTAGGTTGTGGAAGGCTAGGAGAAACAACACTTCCATCCTTATAGTTGTGAGGGGTACGCTTCCTGGTTTCCATAATTTTTCTTTCCACTATGTCACAAAGCCCTTTTACTCTTTCCAATTGTTGTGGTGTTGCTCTAAAGAAGGTGTTGCTCTTTGTATCCTCATAATGTGCTATCATTTCCTCCGTGAAAATTGACCACGTAACAAGTTGTTTACGAGAACAAAGCCCTTCGTACCATAAAAATTGATCTGGTTCTAAATATGAAGATGCAATACATACCTTTTGTAATAGTTGTACACCATGTAGAACAAAATATTGCTCCATCTGAAGTATCCAATTTACCGGGTCCTTGCCATCAAACTTCCTCATCTTGCTTTTTCTTGATTTTAGGAGCTCGACCTTGAAACGACTGTAACTCTGTACTTTCAGATCTTTAAGTTCTAAAATTGCTACCTATAGTATCCCTTTGTGTCCTCTTTCCAATGCCACTAGTCTGATCCAAATTGGATTCTCTAAGAAAAAGTTATGAACAATCTCCCAAGATGACCTGATTATAGACCTTTCTAGAAGAGCGAACTTGTATGAAGTGCCACGTGTCACTGTTTCGACCTTTGGATCTAAAAAAGATATAAAAAAAACTACAGTCCGTCCTCTTTCTGCACCTTCTGATGAAATTTCAATCTGATCCACAGAGAGAAAGTTATGATGATTTTCCCCAGGTCACCTGTTTGGAATGTAATTCAGGAGTCTACAAAAAGACCAACTTCCTCAGATCATATCTCCGCAAATATAGTGCGAAAATATCCAAAATTCGGACCCGAGGTTCAACGCGATTTCTTCTCAAATGGGTTTTTTTTGAAACTTCTGAAACATCGCAGAAAAAAAGTTATAGCGAAAATGCCACGATGACCTGTTTGGAGCAGCGAAACCCTAGAAACCAAAGCTCTGATACTAAATGTTATGAAACCAGCTCAAGAAAAGATAGAAAAGATATATCAACACCTTAGAATTCAGCCTCTTCGAGGGGGCAACCTCCTTTACATTACATAAATGAACAATTCTTGGATGATACAAATGAAAAGACCTCCTTTCTATATATAGGAGTCTAAGGGGTCATAACATAACCAGAGCCGACATAACAATAATAATGTAAGGGCACAATAATAACAATAGTGGGCTTCTATGGGGCACAATAGTAACAATATGGGTACTACATGGGTACATCAATATAATAAGTGGGTTATACTAATAACAATAAGGGGTTACACTAGTAGTATAGGGGCCTAACACATATTAATGATACTTGATTTCTCCTTCAATATTATCAACCATCTTCTATCAAATGACAATTTAACATGTCTTTGCCATAGTTGTTTGAAGTTAATAATTTGCGAGATGCTAATCCTTGAGGAATTGTTGATGAAAATAAATTTTCTTTTCACTACATAGACTACATCTTAGTGAGAACCATTTCAATAAAAACATCAATATCTTTCACACTAATTGATAATTCCCCAAAACTTCTCACACTTTGTGGCATTTCATTTTACTTATTTATTGCTATAATATAAACAATAGAAACCATAGATTTTTTAGGAATCAATTTACCAACATTTATGTCGTCATATTTTTATCCTTTGGTCATTTGTACTTCTAATTCTTCTTCTCATTCTAATTCTAAATCTATTCTCATTTATTTGAGCAATGGTCTTCAATCTTGAATTTCATCTTACTCACTTGGTTCCTCTATTTCTATCCTCTTTTAAAGCATTTTTGTTTATCAAAAGTCTCCATTATATAGTCCATTTCCTGCACCAATGTAACATTATCTAGATTCACTAACATAGCTGCGATGGAACTTACTACAACATTCACCTTGGTTCAATGATGGTCATCGTCAATTAGAATGAGCTTAGTTGCTACATCATACTAACTAACTAATCCTTTCTTGATAGTTTTCTTTACACTTGATAAAACATGTTGCCTTTGCAAAATTTCTTGTTGCTTTGTCCAGCTTTCATTGCTTGTTAATATATATATATATATATATATATATATATATATATATCTACATGATGAACATAAGGGGTGAAACTAATTAATTTCAAAATTACATGATTTTTTTTGGCTCTACAACCTTTGCTTCTAGGGTTTTTGCCTCAATTGTCAACGGCTTTCCCTTCATTAATGCCCCCATGGGGAGGTGGAGTAGCCCCCTCATATAGAAATGTAGTCACTTCTAAATCCAATCATGGTACCTCTCACAAATCCAACAATTTATTAACTCAGAAACAATAGATAGATGAAAACCCATCTAATATAACTAGTAATGAAGTTGTAGCCCTTATCTCTTCTATTATAGAAATACAATCCAAAGATAAAGGTTCTTGCCTTCCTCAGATAGTCAAAGCTCCCCTCTTGGAAATGCCATTAGAAAAAATAGGGGGGAAATAGAATATATTAGAGAGCATGCGATAATGTAAATTTCTAGGTATTTGGCCCTAAAAAAAAAACCCTACTCAGCTGGATCAAGAAGAACTGGACGCTCAAAGGGGATTTCAACCTCAAGTTGGGGTCTAAGGGTTTCTTCATGGCCATGTTCAATGATATAGAGGATAGATATTGAATATTTCAGGGAGGACCATATTTTATGAATTTAGTCGACTTATTCATGAAGTGATAGTTTCATATATTCCACCCCAACAAAGAAGACTTTTCTATGGCCCTAGCCTAGATTTGTCTTTATTCTCTCCCTTAGGAGTTTGGGGACCCTAAAATCTTATAAACCATTGGTAATTCCATAGGTAATTTTGTTACGATTTCCTATACTACAGAGCAAGGTCAACACTTCCTATGCTCATCTTTGTGCTTATATAGACATATCCAAGCCCCTCCAAATAAGCAATCAAGTGAGTAGTGAAGATGAATTATGGGAACAACCAATAGATATGAGAAAAATCCCTTTCGATGTCGAAATTGGCATGAACATGGCCATTTATTTTGAGAATGCCCAACAAACCAAGTCTAACAAAATGCATAAGTATTTTTTTCATTAGATCAAGATGGGTTTACCAGAGTCATTGATAAAATGAAGACATCCAAAAAAGGAGCAGAGAACCCAATCTATGAAAATCTAGCAATCCATAACCGATACACAGTCCTCTAGCAACTGGAAGAAAACAAGACAACTACCAAAGGAGAAAAGCCCAAAACGAAATATATTGGGAAAACCAATCAACAACCACCCATATCAATAAAAGATGCATATGCACAATTGATTGACCAAGATTATCAGGAGGACATAGAGATGGAGGATAACACCCAATAATTTTTTAATGTAGAAGATTTCAAGGCAATGGACCTGCAAAGCATTGATATGCAATCTCTTGTAGAGGAATGGAGAAACAAAAACCCAACAACCATTCAATAGGAGGAAGTTTAAATCATCACTAGAGCATACATCCAAAATTAATATATAATTCTTCATCAAGCTCTTGAACTAGGTAATACCCCTAATCACAACTTTTCCTTTTCCTCTCATGGAATATAAATGCTCCCATAGATTAATTGAGTATTCCAAAAGAACTAAAGAAAAAAGAGTAGAAAAGCAATAGTTGATTATTACAAGACTTAGGGGATCCCTGAGTGAATATTGGTAGAGTGTCATTAATGGATGCCACCTTTCAACTCTCCTCTCAACTTCATCAATGAAATTAATCTTGTGAATATTATGGACCTTAATAGGAAATCCAAGCAAAGACTTCTAAAAATAAAAATCCAATAAGAACACCCTGGCATCATGATGACTCAGGAAACAAAATGCTCTTATGAGTCCCTAAACAAGATTTTACGCAATGTTTGGAGAAACTATGATTATCGAGCCCAGGATGCCCAAGGAGCATTGGGATGTATTACTCTCGCACAAAACCCTTCCTAAGTCACTCTTAAGGATTCCTTTTCTCTACCTCGAATCCTTAATGCCGACTTTCAACCCATTGATTTAACTAGTTCGAGTTTCATAACCAATGTTTATGGCCTTGGTATTCGTGTTGAGTAAAAAGTACTCCTTCAAAGCCTCCAAAGAGCCAAAAGCTTATAGGGTAAAACTTATGGATTATAGGTGGTGATTTTAACATGATAAAAAATATCAATGAAAAGAAAGGTGGTATTCATAGACTCGATGAAGAAATCCCCCTTTTTGTGGAATTTATCAATAACTACACACTCATAGATCTAAGCACACACAACGACTTATACACCTAGAATGATAAGTGATGAGGCATATCTCAAATAGTTCTTGAATTTTCTACTAGAATATGTAGTAAAAATTGAGCTTATGATCTAATAATTACTTTCCAATGATTTCCAATCCATTTATCTTATCCCATTTATTTCATTGAGCAATTATACACATAAAATGTCAACAGTAATGTAGTGAAAACAGTAGTATCATAAAGAGACAACCATGCACAATATAAACAACAAATCTACCCTAGAAAAACCTAACCTTGGGGAGAACCCCACAAATTTTCTTCTAAGGATAAACTGTTCTTTAGCAATATTTACAATTCCAGAAATCTGTGCCAAAATCTAAGTCCAAGATACCAGTGAAACCTGGTCAAATACCAGTCAATCAATGTTGTTCAAACCAACTAAAAATAACAAAAGTCAAAATTGGTCAACAATCAAAATTTCAACCTAAGGTCAAGTTCAAACCTGCGATCAATAATCCATGGTCAAATCCATACTACAGTCAATGATCAACCCAATCAAAGTCAATTTCGGTCAAACCTTAGAAAACTTATTTGAACTCTAGAAGAAACTTAGTCAACTCGTTCTTTGTTGCTCCTTTTTGCGGTTTCTTGAGAATATATGTTTTTCATAATGGTTGTACAAAATGAGGATGTATTATGTGTATACATATTATTCAAAGGTGGAGAAATTGACCAAGGGTCACACCACTTCAAGAGTGGGATCGACTTGACAATTTGGAGCCTACATGAACCAAAAAATTAAAATTAAACTTTTAATTTTATTTTTCATAATCTTCCTTGGCCGACTTGGGAGGCCTCTTAGCTTGTAGGACTACCTATCGAGATGACTCAAAAATCAGCACTCCCTCTTAGCGAGGGAGGTATTCTCTACAACATATTTCCCATTAGATAAAATTTCTTCTTCATAAGAAAATTTCATGAGATTTCCATGTTGATGCATGCTTATAGCTAACTCCATTTTAAAGTGGGAAATATAACTCCTCATATGTACGTGAGTTTCCAATGTTTTTGCCCAAAAATACTTTATGGTTCCTTAGGCATATTTATCAATCTCCTTTGGTCAAAGTCCTTTATGACCTAGCCAAGTCCTTCTAGCTTCTCAGGAGAGAATTTTCTTTTTGACCATTTACCTTTCTAGTCAAAGTAGTTTATGAACTAACCAATTCCTTCTGGCTTCAAAGGTGAATTACATTTATCTCCTTTGGTCGACCTAGCCAAGTCCTGTTGGAAACCAAGTGATTATGGCTTCTAAGGAGAATATCTATCCAACATATAATTTCCTTGGATCATTCACCTCTTGGTCAACCTATCCAAGTCCTTCTCGCTTAAAGGTGAATGTCTACTATAATTGCCCCTATAATTGCCTTAGGAAATTCAAGAGCTCAACATTCACCTTTCTAGTCAAAGTCTTTTTTGACCTATCTAAGTCCTTTTGGCTTCAAAGGTGAATGAATTTATCTACCCTGGTCAAATTCCTTTATGACCCAACTAAATTCCTTTGTGGCTTCAGTAGGTGGTTTTCCAAATACTACAAATACCTCATCATTCTCTTTCAAAGAGGGAGACATTAAGCATCATACTAAGCTCATATTTGAAGTATGTCCACAATTTTCTCATATGTGGATATGTATCGAAGCTCCATTGCTTCTCTTTACATCCTGTCTCAGAAGAAGTGACACAACCACATCCTTATGGTTGCTTCCTTTGTCATGTGAACAAGTCCTTCTGCCATTACTGCTCCCTTTGTCACGTAAGCCCACATAAGCAAGTCCTCCCGTAGCCGCTCCCTTTGTCATGTAAGTATGTCCTTCTGTTATGGGTTCCTCAGGGAAGGAACACTACTTCTAGATACCTTCCGTCTCTGATCATCTATTGTGACAATCTCAATCCCATGACATCCTCTTGGAAGGCTTCTCCTTCCACTTTCCTGACTGTCGGTTCCCTTGGAATTATAATTTCTTCCTATTGTCGAACATGATCTTGGATGTTAATCTATCCAATTTCTTCCTTTTGAACACCAAACATTCTTCTTTAGTCCTTAAGCCTATCCATCAGAGACTAGAGCATAAAACATCCTTGTAGTCCACTCCCTCTTAGTGGGAGATCCCTCTTTCCAAAAATTTTGCTTTCTTCTTCTTGATGCTACTAGAATCATTGCCTTGGTAACCTTCATGATGTAACTACAAACTTCATTGAGGAGGCCATGGAGGAAACAATTATAACCAAGAAAAAAATACAAAGACAAGAGGTTGACCAAGGAATAAAATAATAATATTAATCAAGGGAGAGAGATATGAATTATTTATCTTTTGATTAAAATACTGAGAGTTGTATGGAATTATTAGATTCCTCTTGATCCTTGCCTCCTTGCAAAAATCAATGAATTCCATTTGCAATCTCATCAAGCTTGGATTATTTGTCTTCTTCTAAGGTGGATGCTCATCCTCATCCTCAACATCAACTGTTGATGCATGTTTCTTTCCTTATTCTTAAATAATAGCTAAGGTTTCTTCATCTTGTGGATTCATCGAGTTATTTAGCCACATTGAATGCTCAACAATGAGTTATCATAAATACCAAGTCATCCTCATTCTATCAAATATATAAACCAAGTATGCATCACACCAAATTCACTTGCATCCAACACTCTAGGTCTTGCTCTAGGGTTTTATCTCACAAACCCTAGTATTTTCTCATCTAAAACTTCAATACAAGTCGCAACGTCCAAGTCTTCTAGGGTTTACTGTTAAGAATTTACTGCGCAGAGATAAATTATTTATGTAGATTTACCGAGAGGAACAATAACCAACAATAAACATAAACACATAAACACACATGTTTATACGGGAAAACCCCAAATCCGGGGAAAAACCCAATCCAATGAGATCTCATTAACATTGGCCACAGCCCTGGCCAATACGGCAAAGTGAGCCTTCACTGCTCACCTCCAAGCCTACATTACAATGAAGTATTCCCAACCTTTTATAGGCTCCATTACATGCAATACCACTGACATAATACCATGGGTACACTATACCATGTGCCCAAAACCACTACTATTTAACTAGGTCAACCGTGACTCAAACCCCGAGTCAATTTTACCTAACAATTCCCCCCTTAAACTTGACTTAGGCTTCCTTGACTAAATCCAGCCAAAACTTGCTAAGTGGGACAAACCCCACTCACTCTAGCCCTTACCCCCATCAAAGTTTTTTACTCAGGGTATATGTTAACCCGACATCCCCCTATCACCTAGGTCTAACCCAGACTTTACCGGTAATTTCCCAACGGTACACATGCCTTACCAAGTCTTACAATAATATGCCCATTTACATGCAATAATTAACTTCATTATATATATATATATATATATATATATATATTTTTTTTTTTTTTTTTCATTGTTGCTATCATAACCCATCATCTCATCTTATGCCACCCTTGGAGCCACATGTTCGTGATTTTCCAACAAATCTCTCGACATTTATTTTTCAATGGTTTTCTCATTTTCTCCAACACACACCCTCATACAGAGATGGTATTTTCCCCATCCCCAGTTGCTGGATTACAAGACTGCATCATCTATGTGCAACTTTGCATCGCTTCTTGAATGCCACGTTGCATACCCCTCATGGGCCTCAGAATCCATGAGGTCCACAAACCATTTGAGATTCATCACCGCACACTAATTATATCTTCTATGTAGTCTCCAGTCAAACCATTGACTAAAAATTCCCTTATTTGGATCATGCGCCCCATTTGTCGTGCAAAACTGCATCGCACTTCTTGCCCTGCACAACATATTGAAAATACAATTTTGGTGTAATGACGTCCTGTTGGAACCTCTGCCCGCTTATGCAGAACTCAAGTGCATCCTTCACACGAGTATTCAAAGTAGTTGTCATAGAGCCACCATTCCATCATAGCCAAAGCTATTGCTGCCTCCAACGAATCATTCACCACTAAGACCACCGAAGGCTTAACCCTTTCCTCGTCTAACATCCTCTGCCACAACTCTGATCTCTGCTTGCAGCAGCATTTTCCTCAGCGTTGCTTTGATTCCAGCCGTGGCCACCGGTGTCCTCTTCATGACCCCAACCTTAGTCGATTCCAAAAATTCCCCCACCGATATATCCGTTGCTTTTAGTGTTATATTCACCGCCCGCAAAACGGTCACGACCTTCACCACCGACCTGCCTACCCCTTCCTCTTCCTCTGTCCATCCTTATGCCCTCATGGGAAAAAGGCGTTTGGAAGGGAGTTTAGTGGGTTGATACTGAGATAGTGGCGGATGTTGCTGACCATTTTTCCTCCCTACTGTGTTGCCACCTTGATCTGCAAGGCGCTCCTGTTCTGCTCGTTCTGCAGACTTCAACCCATTCCTACAACCATGAGAATCTCAACGGCCTGGGCATCCACTATTCGGATGACCTTCCATTGATCCAGGAGCACCATTCCCTTGCTCCATTTGTTGTGCTTCAGACGTTATGCCACCTTCGAGAATGTCAATACAACCATGTTTGCATTGTGATTCTACTCGTGGATGTTGTCGATCCTCTTCTTCCTGCCAAGACTCGATTGTGTGACAATTTATTTCTGAGATCCAAATACACTCATGATCCTTTCTTCTCTTCACATGGATTTCATGATAGTTTCATCCTCCACATGATGGATCTTCTCTCCAACCACTTGCGCCCATATCAACATCGATCTCTCTAATGCATACATGAGCACTGCGTCGCAACTCAACCACTAGTAATATAGCAGTCTCATAACCATTCAACCTCAAATATCCAAATCCAGACCTCCATGAGTGCATCGAATCAAATCTCTTTCATTCACCAGGCCAATAAAACCCTTGACGACAGAAGCGTCCCTCTAAAGCCAAAATGGCTCTGATACCAATTGTTAAGAATTTACCGCAGAGAGATAAATTATTTAAGTAGATTTACCAAGAGGAACAATAACCAACAACAAACATAAACACACATGTTTATCCGGGAAAACCCTAAATCCGGGGAAAACCCAACCCAATGAGATCTCATTAGCAATGGCCACAGCCCTGGCCAATCCGACCAAGTGATCCTTCATCACTCACCTCTAGGCCTACATTACAATGAAGTATTTCCAACCTTTTATAGGCTCCATTACATGCAATACCAAAGACCATAATACCATGGGTACACTATACCATGTGCCTAAAACCACTACTATTTAACTAGGTCAACCTTGACTCAAACCTCGAGTCAATTTACATTTACAAACCCTAAGTCTTCCAACTATTTTACCACACAACCATAAAGACTCTGAAGAAAGGCACATACTTTAACACAAGTGATATGCCAGGCTCTTTTCTTGTTTTATAAAAGTAGGTGAAGGAGCCTTTCTCCTCAGCTCCCTCTGTCTCCAGCGTAACTTCCTTGGTGGATGAATTGGAGAGGTGTACTTAGTCAAATTAACAACTTCTCTTTGATAACAATTTAAAATAATCAAGTTGACCACATTTAATGTGGACAATAAACAAGGATTTGACTCCATGTCAAATGTAGGTTGGTACTTGTACCTAACACATGTCATGCTCAAATTAATTTGTAGGAAGTATGGTCATTCTTTCAGACTTTCTACTACCTTAGATTACCCCCTTGGCTCCCGAGTCCTACCCTTTGAGGTGACATGAAGCCAAACTTAATCAACCCTTCAAATTCATGATTTTTCATAGGGTCTTCTATACTAATAATAATTTTTAATGATTTAGTTATTTTCCACATTCTTATCCATGATTTGATCATTAAGAAATTACAAAAAATACATCACCAATATAATATTTATGACCATAAGATCATGACATACATCCACACAAAGAACACAAGGGTTTACCTTAGGAAAACCCAAAAACCTTTTCCTTAGAGAAATTCTTCTTTTCAACAAGAGACACACCTAGACATCCTAGTCATTACAAGGTAAATCTGACCAACAAAGTAAGCTAGGTTCAACCTGGTCCACTACCTCCCAGTAAGTTCATGAGTTTTCCCATTCATGAATTTGGTACTATACTTTCCTCAGTAAATTTGGTCCTAGAACATGCCTCTGAAAAATGTGTTCTTGCAACATGCCTCTGAGATTCGATATGCATCATTTCTGAAATTCAACCTTCATCCTCTTAGAAATTCATCCTCAGATTCATCCTTGAGATAAAAAAAAAAAAAAAAATTCCTTAAAGGTGCCTCCTTCTCTATATCAGATTGACTTTTTTTTGACCTTAGATTAACTTCTTCTTTGCCTCAAAGAAATCCTTTCTATCTACCTCAGAATCTTCTCATCTTTCTACCTTTGGAGATCTTAATTACTTGATTGAACATAAGATTCAAATTAGGTGTCCAAACGATGGCAGATAAGTGTATTTATATATATTTCTATCTATTCGAATGGGTGTCTCCATGACAAGGCTGACTTGACTAGGAGGAGGGTTGACCTGGCTATGTTGGAGCCAAAAATTCATTTTCCAAAAATTCAAATTTTATCTTTTCAAAAACCGACATGAAGAACATGTCATATATTTTCTTCTTTTAAAAATAGCATGAAGAATATGCTTTATATTTATTACAAATACATCAAGATTAAAATATTAATGATGAAGACTGACCATAGCTACAAAAATTCAACACTCCCTCTTAGCTACGGAGGTATTCATAATGAATTGCTAGAAGCTCTCATGTTGACAAATTTCTTTAAGAAAAGGTTATATAAACTCATTACCATAATCAGATCAAGAATTGTGACACATGGTAAAACAAGTTACCATAATTTGGTCAACAACTCTGACACATGGTTAACCAGTAGCATCAACCAATTACCATCATCTGGTCAAATTACTTTGACACATGGTAGAACAACAACATTAACATGCTACCATAATTCTGGTTGGTACCTCTGACACATGGTGCATTCTCACCATAATTCTGGTTGGTACCTCTGACACATGGTGCATTCTCACCATAGTTCTAGTCGGTACTCATGACACGTGGTAGATCAACCATAATTCTAGTTGATACCTCTGACACATGGTGTATCCTCACCATAATTCTGGTCGGTATTTCTGACACATGGTACATCATTAGCATCAACTAGTCACCATAATTTTGTTCTATCTGACACATGGTATACAAACTAGTATTGGTTCACCATCATTTTGGTCGGGACCTGATACATGGGAATCTCCAAAGGCCACACTCTATCTGAGTAATTATGGGCTTGATGCTAATGAACTTGATGCTGAAAGGTCACAACTATCCAAGTAATTCTAGGCCTCTAGGACTATTCTTCCTAATTCTGGTCAACATACTTGAGACATGAATAATAATTGTCCTCTTCTGGACCATTCTCCCTAATTATGGTCAAAGTATATGACACAGGAAGAATGATTGTCATTTTTTGGACCATTCTCCCTAATTATGGTCAACATATGTGACGGAAGAAGAATGTCAGTCCATGATGTTATCTCATCGTCACTCCCTCTTTTGTGAGAGGCATTCTCAACAAGTCCAATATTGTCCCTGAAGTATATATACAAACTTCATATGGGGACAGAGGCTTTGCCAACACTTTTCTATACTATATAGTAATATTGAAGCCATAATGCTTCCTTTTGTGCCATTTCTTAGTACTAGATCCTAGTGTGCTTCGACTTGTCATCATGGTCATCACTTGCATCTGATTAATACAATCCTACAAACTGCTTCTCAAATTGCAAATCTAGTTGTAATATACTCGACTTTTGCAATATTGAGTGCAACAGATGACTTCTTCATACTCAGCGAAGAAATTATAGTGGATCCCAAAACTCAAGCAATATCTTGATGAACTCTTAATATCTCCAACACTCTCTACTCAATCTAAATATGTAGTTGTACTTCATTGTTTGAAACAAATCTTAAATCATAATTGTCTATGTTATGATCAATTGTACCTTGTTGGTACTCCAACCCATGTTGAGCAACATGCCTTGGCTCATAAAACTGATCAACTTCCTTTGATTGGATCCATCATCACAATTGTTTTCTTGTCACTCTGAGTGGGTTCTTCCAGCATATCATCTATCTAGTTTGACAATGTCAACGATAATCCATTATCTCTAACTTAGAGGTCAACTCCCTTTAAATATTGTTAGTTTTTGTAGCATCAGATGTGTTTTAGCCATGAAATTTGGTGGAGAGGCTAGAATACATGTACTCTCCAAAACCCATAAATCGTTTCTGGAATTTCCACCTAGAGACAACTCAATGAAAATAATTAATATTTTTTAATTGGTTCCTAAGTCTAAACTTAGGAAAACTAATTAATTTGAGGGTATTAATTATGTCATGGAGAGAATCTTCTAGAAGAAGACATGGATCAAGTTCTAGTTAATCTTAGCCATAGATTATGTTTTAATATTGGTCATTGATGTCTCAATGAGAGATTATAAGAAGAAATTCGATGGGGGTTGGAGAACACACTTTAAGTCACCAACAGTTCGAATTTACTAGCAGATTGAACTCCAGAGTAGCAACGCTTAGTTTTTAGAGAGAGAGCTAGTGAGCTCGAAGCAGTGAGAGAGGGGCAGGGATAGTAAGGTTGGAGGGATATTTTCCAGTCCAATGAGTGCATAGCAAAGAGATAGTGAGTGCCACAGAGAGGCAGTGCAGTGCTTCAAAGGGGAATCTGTATTTTGTTGGGGAGAGTAGTGATTCAGTGCTAGAAGCCAGAGTGGGAACTCGGAGGCCAAGATAATTAATCTTCCAAACAACAACTGATTAGTTAGTGAGAAAGATGTTGGTCTGAGTTGTGGGGCGCATAACTGCGTAGGCTGACGCAGGGACTACGCAAAGGTAGCAGAGAACATCTCATCCTGAGCCAAGTTTAGAGTCAGATTGCTAGTGGGAGTGAGATTTTTCTCAATAGACTTTTTGTCAGTCATTTCTTTGTATGGATTGCTAGATATGAGCATCCATAGTTTTGTACTCAGATATACTACTGCATAATAATCAAACCCTCAGCTGCTACACCGGTTTTCCCAAGTTGGGTTTTTCCAGGGACATTGGTCCAAAAATAAATGTGTACTTGTGTGTGTGTGCATCTATTCTTCCAGCATTATTTTTCTTCCAAAATATTTTATTTGTGAAGGCTGCAATGTATTAGTTTTGATATTTACCATAGAACACAATAAATATTTTGTTCAGTTTATTAACAAATAGAAGAAACTTAATCAGTTGCTGCAATATGATTTGGGGTTTTCTAAATTTTCACATGGTATCAGAGCACATATCATAAGTTGGAGAGCTCAATAGGTGAAGGGAAGAGGAATTTCAAAACTTTGCGTAGGTAATTGTTGGAAACCCTCAGAGGCAGTGTAGTTCCTTGGCCAAGAGGGTCAGTTTTTTAGGAAAATTTATTTCTCTGAGAGAGTCGACAAAGAATAAATTTTCCAAATCAAAGATTACCAGAGATAGAGGGAGCAACAATATTTTTCCTTGCAAAGAAGATGTTCAGCTGGGACACAATTATTTTGCAGCAGTTTTCTAGTGAAAAATAACACCATGAGGAAGGAAGATCACACACTAAGGGAATTCTTTTCTTAGGGGACTTCTAGCCCAAAAGTTCATTTTTTCCTAGAAGAGGAGCGGTATTTGTGAGTAGATTTTCCCACTCTAGCAGGGAGTGCGTAGAGCTAGTTAGCAGCTACACAGAGGAGAAGAGGAGGAATTCAAATTTTTGCTGAGATGGCATCAGCAACGCTGAGAGATCAGGATCAATTGGAGGGAGCCTCCAAGTATGTGATTTGGAAGGCAATAATTTCCTGTCTTCTAGATGAATATGATCTCAAAAATTACATCGATAGCATGGTAGATGTAGCCACAGATGCAGATCTGCTGAAGGCATACAAGAAGGAGATGGAGAAAGCAAAGAGGTTGATTCTTGATGGGGTTAGAAATCACGTGGTGTCTGACATGGCTGGAAAAGATACTTCTCGACGTATGTGGGAGGCACTTGCTAAGCCATATGAGGGATCTTCCGAGCAGCGAAAGATGTATCTTGAGGAGAAGCTGAGATGCACAAGGATGCAGAAAGGGGAGCGCATAGACCCCTTCCTCACTAGGCTTCATGATATCTAAGACCAAATGTCTGCATTAGGGTCAAAATCCTAGCCTACATAATTGGAGTGGCTAGCTCTAAACAATGTTTTTGAAGAATGGAAGGTCTTCGTCCAGAGTATTCTGGGCAGAGAATAGTTGCCAGATTAGGATCGAATGTGGGCTAATCTGTAGCATGAGGATATGGGGCATGATTTAGTGAAGAGCACCATCAGTGGCACCAACAACAACAGTGGGATGAAGCAAGTAAAGGAAGAGGAGAATGTGGCCCTCATATCAAAGGGGCAACTGGACCATTGCAGGAGGAAGAAGGACATTTCCAAGGTCAAATTCTTTAGATGTGGTGAGCTTGGCCACTACAACACTCATTTCCCTCTTAGAGATAAGGACAAGGAGGAGAAGCAGGATCAGCAAGCTGCATCCATAGAGATCAATAGGCTATCCTCTAGATTGGAGGAATACTTTTCCATGATCACCGATGTACCTCCAAGAGTGAGATGGGGTGATTTGGTTTTGTA
This sequence comes from Pinus tabuliformis, assembly GCA_031772625.1. Taxonomy (NCBI): domain Eukaryota; kingdom Viridiplantae; phylum Streptophyta; class Pinopsida; order Pinales; family Pinaceae; genus Pinus; species Pinus tabuliformis. Next base: position 921,924,476 of record CM062818.1, read on the forward strand.
ATCCCAAAGAGCTACAAGATGGACATGATTCTTGAGGAGGTACACCTCATGAATCAATACCTCACTACGGGAGCCCATAACATGTAATAGAAGGATGGATCAGTGGTAGATGGTGCAGTCAGATGCCATAGTGATAGATGCAGTAGCTAGTAGCTGTCATATACTAAGAAGCTCAAAGCAGAGTTGGAAGTAGTGCAGTTGGCACAGTGCATAGTTAGCAACAGTGTAGAGGCTTCAGTGACATCATAGAGTCTAGTAGCAATGAGGACTCAGATGACAAATGCATCATACTGACCACAATTGGTTCAATATTTTGGATGTTTTTCAATTTTAGTTATTGCAGTGGCAGTAGCAACAGATGGAGAGGGAGTTGTAGTGCATATGTAGTGTTGGAAGTAGTTCAATAGGTCTAGCAGTAGCACATATGCAACGTATATTATGGTTGCACAGTAGTTTATGGGAAACAACAACCAAACATAAACAGTGTGACAAGAGGTGGTGCAGAGACAGGGCGTTTCTTTAGTGGGTTGTAGTGCTATGTTAACGATGCTGGAAATACGTCAATCAAGGGGATCTCCCCAATATGAAATCCCAATTAGTCATCACACTGTTTGGTGTAGGATTCCCATCCGGTATAAAGGCCCAGTTTCCAAAGCCTCAAAGATCTGCCTTGGCTCTAGCTGTCAACATGGGAGAGTGATGCAATGGTATCTTCAAACAACAATGTGAGTGTCCCTGGTGAGTGTGCAACACAACTGTTTCAAGGTTCTCTTACTACAAAAGGGGGGAAGAAAAGTGAGCCTCGAAGTGAGAAGTAATAGTACCACCCAGAAAGAGGCACATGTGAACCAAAAAGCCCTATCCAACATCCAATGGAATAGTCAACAACAGATGCAACAATCGTTACAATCAATGAACAAGGGAAGATTCATCTAACATATAGCAGAATAGTCCACATTGGATGTGATGGTCGTTATAAATGATAAGTAAGGAAAGGTTCATCTAGTATCCTATAGAATAGTGCACAAGGATGAGACATTAGTGACAACCAGCACAACACATTCCCAACAAGATAAGCACTAAAAGAACTGAAATAGTTCAACTATCTTAGTACATGTGAAAACAAACATGAAATATAAATGCTCATAGAATAGTTTTACAAACATCCATTAATCATGCATGGAAACGTGCTATCCTGAAAAGGCTTCCGTAATTAGGAAAAATTTCCAAGACATATTTACATTTTACATCACTAGCCCCATTAGTGGCACATTAGAGCCACTCCTTGCTCCTCAAAGAACTGACTGAAACTCTCTATGCTTTGCGGGAGGATCCAAGGTGAAAAGTCCTTTGCTCATACAATGAGGGGGTATATATAACCAAGGGGTGATGCTTGACCCTTGTGACTCTTTGACTACCCTCATGATTGTTCAACTTCCTATGACTTTTCAATTGACATGACTCTTCATATTCATGTGTGTCCATTGGACTTCCACTTTACATTACATTTGATTTACAATATACATGGCTCATAATAGTGATGTGGCCTTTGAAAACTCATGACATGACTTGACATGACACTACTGACATGGATTGGCTTGTTGAGGTGGCAATGTCAATCCGTTGTTGCTGCTGAGTGATAGATGTGTTCTTGGGTGTGCTCTCTCTTCTCCTCCACATAGCTTGATGATGCAAGATCTTCAATGATCTTCGATCTTGGGAGGCCTCGATAGGTTCACATGTTAGTTCAACTACAAGTGAGTCTCTAGGCATGCTTCCCTCCTACTTTTCCTTCTTCATCATCTCGCCATGACTTGATAGTGTACCTATTCCTGCGATTCACTCATGACGTGACGAAATCAATTCGAAAACTCTCTACTCTAAGATGGTGCATTATCATCCATGGACTGAGCTTGGGACAAGTCACAAGCTGGGAGACAGGGCTTAGTGACTGCACATTGTGTAGTTCCAGTTGGCAGGAAGAGAGTTTGATCACTAAGACTGCACAGAGTGCAACTCAAGCTTGATTGAGGAACTTTTGAGCAGAGTCCTCACTGAGGAGAAAAAATGCGTAGTGGCCACTAGGAGACAAGATTGTGCAGTTCAAGTCAGCATTAGTTGGTGCAAGGTGAAGCCAAGGGAGGTCATTTCTGTGCAATTTTAGAGGCAAGGAGGAATGGTTAGCAAAGAGGCCTGGAGGACAAATCTGCGTAGTTCTTGAGGACAAGGAGCTCTAGCTGAGGGAGGACACTGAGGGACACCTTTGCGCAGTTATGGAGGCCAAGGGAGGTTGGGCTCTCTGTGCACTATGAGATTCCAATAATAAAGGGAAAAGTTTGAGGACTAAAAGTGTGAAATGCACAGTTTAAGCTGGACTGGAAGGAATTGCTATGCAATTTTGGGTGTGAAGGAAGGTTGCTAAACTTTTGAATTGTGTAGTGAAATTTCCCTGGAAGATAATGGCTACGCACTGCGCAGTTCCAGTTAGCAAGGTTACATCATTGACAGTTGAGATTGCACAATGCATAGCTCAGTCGAGGCCCGATAAAGATGAGCTGCCTAGTCAAGAAGATTTTCCAAAAATGGCTGTGTGTGGGAGGAAGATGAACTTCAAATATGATCCCACACTTAGCTTTCTTCGATTACACGACAACATAGATCACTGGGACAACGAAAAAAGCATTACCCTCTAAGCGATTGTCTCATGAAAATAAACGACAAGTGTGACACTTGAGATAGACTTTAGGATGACCATGATGACACTTGTGTAACAACACTCAATACTTTTTATATGAGTGTGACAAGTGTTTACATGGATAGGATAACTCGTATACACAAAGAACAACCTTTGAGATCACCAAAAAAGGTTCGCAAACATGACATAACAACCAAACATACCAAAAGATGACAATTGATCCAACAAGCAAAAGGGAGGATACTTAGAGGAAACCCATGGAATGATTTTCAATGCTTACAACCATGCTTTTCATTGAAGACATAATGATATGACAATGATAAGAGGTCCTTCATGCTACATTAAGAGGTGTATTTCAAAAGATATGCTTTGTTTCCCATACCTATCCTCCAAAGGGTTATACATCAAATGAAGTATTCATGCGGTCTCGGTCTTCTATCATACCCCAGGTTCCTTGGTCTTCTTATTTGATAACTATATTTTTTCCTAAACTCCTTGAGTGTCATCTCTCCTCCTTCATCAATTTCTTCCTCATCTTCCCATAGCTTGGTAGCATTCCTATATCTGTAATCCACTCAGGATAAGATTACATGAGTCGGATAAACCCCTAGTCTAAGATGTTGCACTTGAATTCATAAAAAGGGCCGGGACTAAGTGACAGGCCAGGGGAGAAGGCCTAGTGACTATGTAACTACACAGTTCAAGCAGCTAAGGGTCAAGCTTGATCATTGGTACCGCGCAATGCGTAACTCAGGCCAGGCTGGGGGAAATTTCTGCACAGTCCTCATTAAGGGAAAGAATTGGGCAGTGGCCATTGAGATAAAAAATTGCACAGTTTAAGTAGGAAGTGTTTGCTATGGGATACGACCGTAGGAGGACAAGTCTATGCAGTTTTAGGAGGTAAGGTGGACTGGGCAGCTGAAATGCTTGAGGGAAAAACTACTCAGTTTCCAGAGACAGTGGGTTCTGGTTGAGGGAAGGACATTGGAGGAAGCCATTGCGTAGTTTGGGATGCCAAGAGAGGCTAGCCTTTTTGTGCATTGCATAGTTCTAGTAGGCAAGGAAAAAGCTTGAGGGTTGCAGATGTGAAGTGTGAAGTTTAGGAACGCTGGATGAGGCTAGGTTGCTAAGAATACTCTGAAATTTGGCTACTTTTGGATCAGTGGAGCCGATGTGAACAGTGATAGAACTTGATTACGATCAACACTTCGCTTAATGCAACAACCTTTGTGGCAGCTTACGACAAGTGTGGCTCCATTGATAGACTTTGTGAGGATAATGGTGACACTTGTGTAATAGTGCGTGAAACTTTGGAAATGAGTGTGAAACATGTCTATATGATGAGAACAACCCATTTTCACAAATATTTCCCCTTGAAGAAAAACAAACTTCCCTTTGCATGAAAAGCGATAATCCCCATGCCCGAAGATGACACATACTATATAAAGATAAAAGCATGAACGACTCTTAAGATCGAAGAAGGTAGCTTGAAATCATCAGCTTACCAATAAGTGACTAAGGAACAATCGATCATTGGATCCACAGTAGGCACCAAAATTTTGGAGGGTGTTGCAACCACTACAACACTTGGCGACACACTGGTAGAATCCATCTTCTCTGTCTTTATTTGTTTTTAGTGCAGGGCCTTGGTCCCTAAGGGAGTATTGATTTATCGTGCATATTAATTTGGCTTCTCCACTTACCCCATGGGTAGACATGGTCCCCTTTGTACCTTCTCAGTTGAATATAACATAAGATTCAACTAGATCATAGTGTTTCGAATTGGGAAGGGTAGTTTAACTCAAGAGCTTAAGATTTTCATTGTATAGTTTTTCATCTCTGGTGTTGCTCTGCTGCCAGCAAGCCTAGGCAGTACCTCAGTGGAGTCACACAAGAACACAAGCATTGCTCCATTGCCAATGAGCCTGGATAGTACCCCAATGGAGTTGCCTACTTCACCTCTTTGCGCATGATGCCTTTCTCTTATTTCTCCTTTATTTATTTATTTAAAGAGAGCTGTGCATCAACACTTATTTATTTTGGGATGGAAGAGGGATCTCGACTTATTGATAATAGGAGAGGTTGTTCCTTCAGAGAATCATATAAATACCTTTGATTTAGGTTTGCTCGTTTAGATTTTCCCCTTCTCCATTTCTACTAGTTGGATAAGCTTGAAAACACCAAAGCAGAAAACTGAGTATAGGCATGAGGTTCCCAGATTGGACACAGGTTCATGGTTGGACCAAATATCTCCTTACAGATAGATGTTTCTGTCAGAACTTCTCGGCCAAAAGACACAAGAAATTACAAGGAAGACAGACACATGACTGGCCAAATGTTGAAGTGTCACAAGGCTCTTTATAATTCAGACACACACACACTTGGAAGCCACAATATAGTAAGGCACAACACTTATTCACATGCAGAAAGAAAAATAAATCTCGACAAGGAAGGAAAAAAAGACGAGAAGAAAGAAACACACAACAAGGAAACAAAACTAGAAGACAAGAAAACAAAATGGCTAAAGAAAAAATGATGTTGAATCAAAATAAGGAAATGAGGTCAGACTATGGAAAATGAGTGCAAGAAAGGGAAAGGTAATGATGCAGCTAATCCTACGCCTAACCTAAAATCTAGAAGGTCAGAGTCATGTAAAATGAAATTTCCAGTGAAGCCACCATGATTGTTCCCAACCTGCATCCACAAAGATAAGAATAATTAAAACAAATAAAAAGTGGTGTGCAACATAAGATATAAAAACTTGAAAAACTTGCACAAGGAAAGGAAGGTCTTGCCCGTGGGCAGAAAGGTGTGTCACACCCACTGCTCTTATCCAATTCACATGCTTACCTTTTGGATGAATACCATTTTTCAACAAACCTCGGAAGCCTCTTGCGAATACCTATTCATCTCCACCGAGATCCTTGGGAAGCATGAGGATAGATCGAAATTTGTTGTTTGCTACAAAGATTTCCAGGTAAGATTGTTCCATCCATTCAACAATTGGATCGTAAAATTTATGATGGCCCTCTTGAAAACCTCGTGATATTTGAAAATATGAATTTTTGATTTGAGAAGCGAGATCACGATGGGAATGTTCTAAGGGAAAATAGATCTGATCATTCTCGATAGACATGCCAAGACAGCGAGGACCTTCCATAACCATCAACGAAAGCTGAAGTGCCTCATCTTCTTAACAAAAATATGAATAAATAGATCTTGAAAAATGAAGATCAAAGGGTGTGAAACAACTGTCATTGGATGTGTTGATGGGAAAATGATAAGCCGAATGACAGTCACCAAAGACAGAGAAATGGTCAGATGAGTTGATTGAAGCATCAGATTCCTAGTTTTCAATAAACAAAGAAAAATCAATTTGAACAATCTTGTGAATGCTTTGAACAATCAAACCAAGTTCCTTGTGAGCCAGATATGACAGACCACCTTCCTGCAACTGGTGACAAATTGTACAAGCATCATAGTCATCAAAAGAGTTTAAAAAGGATGCTAGCACCACGAATGCATGAGACCAGTTGAGGCATGGTGAATGGAGAAGAACTTGATTCATGTGACAACTTGTGCATTCATTATCACTCAAGGAGATTTTTGGTGTGATGAGAGGACAAATTTGCAATATAATATTCACAAGAAGACCAAGGAGCTAACCATTAAGGGATAAATTCGATAAGTATGATACTTGCGAACAAAGGTGGTCCTTAAGGTGATTGACTTTACAATTCCATGACTTTATGAGAGATGGAAATTCCCAAGCCAAATTTGATGTGAGAGATTTGCATGAAGATGAATGAACTGTAACAGATTCTTGAATTTGGTCAAAAGTAAAATCTTGAAAATTGAAAGATCACACCCAAAATACCAAACATTTTTCATGCGGAAATCCACCTCGAGTGAAACCATGCAGATAGATGGATTTTGCAAGAGAAACCATATGTGATTTAGTTCTAGGGGCTTACCAGAGTCGCGAGATCGTAACATAACCATCAGCTGAAGTTGAAGTGCCTCGACTCCCTGGCAGGTGTCTAAACTGTCCAGGATTGTAGAATCACATTTTGAAGCTTGAACGTGATCATGCATGGTTTGAGGATAGTTGTTGTTGCTGATTTCAAAATTGCTCTCCGGATGGCAACCATCTCTATCACAGGTTTGAACAAAATTTTCAGCTTCAACAATTAGATACTCAATTTAAGAGGATCTTCTAATAGCACATTCAAAGATAAATGCATTGGTAAAATCTCATGAGCAAGCTAATTTGAAGAGTTGTCTTCATGCAAAAGAAGAGATGATGAGGGTGGGGAAGAGTTCTCTGTGTTTTGGTTGTTTTCAATTTCATCATGGACAACCTCACCACCTTGTGTCAATCGAGGGGATAACTCATCAAATGAAGAGACTGAAGAGCATGGAGTATCTCCGTCGCAAGTGGTGTTTGGTCAATTTAGTGATGTCTAAATTGCAACTTTTAAATGTCAACCCGGGGCTCGTAAGCTGATGAAGTGAGGTGTACTATATGTACTTAGGTAACTGTTTTCTTAATCTTTTGTCGTTTTTATCTTTTTAGTTTGTTTTTGATTGTATCTTTCCTAATGTGATGTGATGGAGATGTAATAAAGCGAGTGAATGTGGGTGATTGTGATGATTTCTAAGTGATTTCTTGAAACTTAAAGAGTATTCTAAAAGAAAACTTGAACAATAACTGAAATAAAATCAAAGCTTAAAATCAAATAAAGGACTAATGGCATCGGCCCAGTATCTCTGCTGCTGATGAAAATGAAAATGAAATCTATATTAACTCAATGAAAAGCAAGAACAACTACTTTACACTATTTTAACTCTTCATTAAAATCTAATCAATGTGAAATCTAAGTGAGACAAATCACACTATTTTAACCTTTTCTTAATCATGTGAGAACAATTATGAACAGGTCAGCAATGTGAGTCTTAAAGCAAAATAAACCAAGCTGCACTAAGTGATATTTTGGCTCCAATAAAGTTAGTTGATTATAGAAAAAGAACCATCAATAAATGAACAACTTGATAACTACTGAGCAGAAAGTAATGTGCAAGTTAAAGAAATGATACTAATGAAAATCAAACTGCAGAAAAATAAAGGTCAGCAGCCTAGACAAGATGATCACACATGCCACTAGTTGTACAAAGAAAAGAAAGAAAATTGTCCCGGGCTCGCCTAAGAAACCTGCATAACACACTGATCAGTCATGAACAAAAGTGCAGAAATGTAAATCAGCAGAATTCAAAGTTTATGTACAGCTATTATACATGTTGAAAACGCAGCAATTAAAAGACATCTGTACAGCTATTATACATGAAATCAGAAAAAGAAATGCAAGAAATTAAAGATTACTATACAGGACTTCAGCAAACAGGGGCCCTCTGCCTACTTCAGCCGATTCAATGAGCAAATATACGCTTAGATGTAAAACAGTCTTCTCATGTATTAAACATCAAAATGTCAAGTACAGTGGGGAGCTCAAAATTACAAAACGATTACAGCAACGACTAACTATCCAGCGTTCAAAGACGCTTTATTTATAACAGAGGAAAGCAAACTAACTTAACGAAAACTAAGCTATTCAAGCAGCTGTGTAAAAACACGTAATCTTGCTGCGTCCTCAGATTTAGGCAACGGTCGTTGTGGGCATTCAATCTGCTGTTGGATTCATGTTTCCCACTGTCTTCGTGGCTGAGGAAGATGCCACCTGTTCTTCACGTGCTCTAAAACAGAACACGTAGAGCCGTGCCACCGCCAATGACTTCTGTTGACCGTATTTGCCTCCTCGTTGACCACAGGTTTTTATGACCGGTTTGGGTGAGCTGGAAGGACACACACCATGTCCTCAGTTCCACGAACTTGCCCATGTGGCTCTTCTTCCCGGAGGACACCTGGAACATATCATTTAATAAAACAGCTGTGGAATCCAGGGTTGGCTGCGGAAACCGGGATCAGCTGCGGAAACCCTGTGTGAGCTGCGGAAACGCAGCACTTTGAACCAAAATTCTAAACCAACAACAGTCATTAGCATAATTAGAAAACCATGTAAAAAGTCCTAAAATACAATTATTTGAGCAATTTGATGGAGGGAATGAGTAGCAAAAGAAGGAAATGAATAGGAAAAGGGAGCCGAGAGGATGTATAAAGAAGTGCAGGTTTGAGGCTCAACAAGTGGATGTGTTGTGAATGGTAGGACACAAGGGACAGTGAGGTGAACAAGAAGTTTCGATATGAACATGTTCTTTGACCGAAGCAGATTCTAAATCTAAATTAAAATCTTCATGAGGAACCAAAAGATCATATGATGTGCTTGGGCATTCGTCACGACATACAGAAATAGAGTTATCATCATTGGGATGATAACTTCCCAAGGCTAGGGGTTTACTGAAAGAGTTGATTGTACTTTATTTTCCACTGAGATTAGTGGATTGAGAATCATTCAAGAATGGAAACTCATTGTTTTGACAAGGAAGATTTCGAAACAGAGAAGGAAAATTGTAAGTGCCCTTACCTTTCTTCTCCTTTACCTATGTAATGTGACTGCTTGTACATGATCATAGTTTGAGCCAGCAACTTGAGAATCAAGAGAATGTGAAGAACTAGTTGGTGAAGCAAATTGATCAAGCAGGTCATGGTACAAAGAGTTAGGATGTGAAGAAGATAGAGGATAACAGAAATATGGATCATCCTTGAGATTAGAGTTGTGAACGGTGACATCCTCTTGTGGAATGGAGGAGTGAGTCTTCATTGTAGGCTTCATGAGCCATTATGGAATTTCCTCCATTGAAGCAGGAGAAGAATGAGAAGATGGGTTGGAGATTTGATTTGCAAATTTCCCAATTTTACAATCACCGCAAGGAGGCACCCACATTGGGATTGAAAAAGGAGGAGGACAAGGAAAAAAAGGGGTAGTAGGCTCCTCCTCTGCAATTTGAGGTGCCTCATGATCCACAAGAGTTGGGGGAGAAGGGAAAACAGGAGGTTCAGGCTCACCATATAAGGAGACATGAACCAAGCGTTCAAACTCTCATTTCAAGAAATACGAGTTCAATTTGTTATTTTTTATTTTTTACTTTTATTATTTTTATTATTATTTTTTTAATTTTTTATTTTTTTCTCTAGAATTTCACAACAAAGGTGAAGGAACCGATCAGAAAAATCCTCAACCGATTCATTAGGCTTCATTCTTAAACGACGGATTCTTTCACATACATCTTGGTGGTTATACTTATTGAAATCTTTATACAGAATCTTGTCAAGCTGATCGAATGAATCCGAAAAATCCTCAACTGATTCATTTCAAGAAATACGAGTTCAATTTTTTAATTTTTTTTCTTGGAATTTCGCAACAAAGGTGAAGGACCTGATCAAAAAAATCCTCAACTGATTCAATAGGCTTCATTCTTAAATGACGGATTATTTCACATACATCTTGGTGGTTATACTTATTGAGATCTTTATACAAAATCTTGTCAAGCTGATCGAATGAATGGATAGAAGCAATGGGTAATGTATGACACCATTGACTATCACGACCTTCAAAGGCGAGGGTGAGTAATCTAGCGATGACATCTTCAGAACATATTCCTTGACAAACACAAAGCCAGATCACTTGAAATAGATGTTCACGAAAAGTTGATTCACCCTCACCATCAAACTTAAATTCGAACGGGTCATGAATAACTTCCACAGGGATGGTGCAATTAAGATCTTTAGAAAAACATCCTGGGATTATGATTTGGGGAAGAGCCATTTTAACTTAGAGACTCAAACCAGACTCTACGAGCACATCTTGTTCTAGTGCCATTTTTTTGACGGTGCTAGAAATTTGTCAACCAAAGGGATCTCCCCGATATGAAGTCCCAATTAGACCTCACACTGGTGTAGGAGTCCCATCCGGTATAAAGGCCCAGTTGCCAAATACTAAAATATTTTCCTTAGCTCTAGCTGTCAGCGTGGGAGAGTGATGCAATGGTATCTTTGAACAACAAGGTGAGTGTACCTGGTGAGTGTGCAACACAACTGTGTCAAGGTTCTCTTACTGCAAAGGGGGGAAGAAAAGTGAGCGTCTAAGTGAGAGGTAATAGTACCACCTGGGAAGAGACACACGTGAACTAGAAAGACCTATCAAACATCCAGTGGAATAGTCCATGGCAGATGCGACTATTGTTACAACCAATGAACAAGAGAAGATCCGTCTAACATCCAGTGGAATAGTCCACATTAGATGTGATGGTTATTATAACTGATAAGTAAGGAAATGTTTGTCTAGTATCCAATGGAATAGTCCACAAGGATGAGACAACAATGACGACCATCACAACACATTCCCAACAAGATAAGCACTAAAACAACCGAAATAGTTCAACTATAATAGACATGTGAAAACAAACATGAAATATAAATGCTCACAAAATAGTCTTACAAACATCCATAAGTCATGCATGGAAACATGATGGTATAAAAAGGCTTCTGTAATTAGGGAAAAGTTCCAAGACACATATTTTCATTATACATCACTAGTTGTAGTAGTGGGACACTGGATCTACTCCTTGCTCCTCAAAGAACTAACTGAAACTCTCTATGCTTTGCGGGAGGAGCTAAGGTGAAAAATCCTTTTCTCATACAATGAGGGGGTATATATATCCAAGGGTTGATGCTTGACCCTTGTGACTCTTTGACTACCCTCATGACTATTCAACTTCCTATGACTCTTTATATTCATGAGTGTCCATTGGACTTCCACTTTAAATTACATTTGATTTACAATCTACATGGCTCATAATAGTGATGTGGCCTTTGAAAACTCATGACACAACTTGACGTGACATGGTGGACATGGACTGGCTTGCTGAGGTGGCAATGTCAAGCTGTTGTTGCTGCTGAGTGATAAATGTGTTCTTGGGTGTGCTCTCCCTTCTCCTCCACATAACTTGATGATGCAGGGTCTTCAATGATCTTCAGTCTTGGGAGGTGGTTGAAAACTTGTGTCCTTTCATCTACAGATGAGTCTCTAGGCATGCTTCCCTCCTACTTTTCCTTCTTCATCATCTCGCCATGACTTGCGAGTGTACTTGTTTCTGCAATTCACTCATGAAGGGATGACATCAATCTGAAAACTCCCTACTTTAAGATGGTGAATTATCATCCATGGACTGAGATTGGGACAAGTCACAAGTTGGGAGACAGGGTTCAGTGACTGCGCATTTCGCAGTTCCAGTTGGCAGGGAGAGAATTTGAACATTGAGACTGCGAAGAGTGCAGCTCAGGCTTAACTGAGGAACTTTTCAGCACAGTCCTCATTGAGCAGAAAAATTGTGTAGTGGCCACTGGGAGATAGGATTGCGTAGTTCAAGTCAGCAGTGGTTGGTGCAAGGTGAATCCAACGGAGGCCAGTTCTGCGTAGTTTTCAGGGGCAAGGAGGACTGGTTAGTAGAGAGGCCGGGAGGAAAAATATGTGCAGTTTTTGAGGACAACAAGCTTCGTTTGAGGGAGGACATTGGAGGACACCTCTGTGCAGTTTTGGAAGCCAAGGGAGGCTGGGATCTCTGCGCACTATGGCATTCCAACATGTAAGGGAAAATCTTGAGGACTAAAAGTGTGAAATGTGAAGTTCAAGCCGAACTCGAAGGAACTACTACGCAATTCTTGGAGTCAAGGAAGGTTGTTGAACTTTGGAATTACGTAGTGCAGCTGCCCTGGAGGACAGTGACTACACACTGCACATTTCCAATTATAAATGTTACATCATTGAGGGCTGAGACTACACAGTGCACAACTCAGTCGGAGCCCAGTGAAGCTAAGTTGCCCGGTTGAAAATATTTTCTGAAAATGGCTAAGTGTGAGAAGAAGATGAACTTGTGATGAAATTGAACTATGATCCCACACTTAGCATACTTCGACGACAAGACAACATAGACCACCGGGACAACGAACAAAGCATTACCCTCTTAGTGACTGTCTCATGACAAGAAACGACAAGTGCGACACTTGAGATAGACTTTAGGATGATCGTGATGACACTTGTGCGACAATGCTCAAGGCTTTAAGTATGAGTGTGACAAGTGTTTACATGGCTAGGAAAACTTGTATACACAAATGCCAACCTTCGAGATCACCATAAAAGGTTTGCAAACATGAAATAATAGCCAAACATGCCAAAGGATGACAATTGATACAACAAGTGAAAGGGAGAAAGATACTTAGAGGAAACACATGGAATGCCTTTCAGTGTTTGCAACCATGCATGTCATTGAAGATATAATGATATGACAATGATAAGAGGTCCTTCATGCTACACTAAGAGGTGTATTTCAAAAGATATGCTTTGTTTCCCATACCTACCCTCCAAAGGGTTATGCATCAGATGGAGTCTTCATGCGGTCCCGGTCTTCTATCATACCCCGGGTTCCTTGGTCTTCTTATCTGATAACTATATTTTCTCCTCATCTCCTTGAGTGTCATCTAGCATGTCCTCCTTCTTCATCATCTTACCATAGCCCGGTAGAATTCCTATATCTATATCCACTAAGGACTAGACGACATCAGTGGATAAACCCCTCGTCTAATATGGTGCACTTGAGTTCATAAATTGTGCTGGGACTGAGTGATAGGCCAAGAGAGAAGGCCCAGTGACTGTGAAATTGCACAATTCAAGCAACCAAGGGTCAAGCTTGATCACTGAGACTGCACAGTGCACAACTCAGGCCAGACTAAGGGAAATTTCTACACAGTCCTCATTGAGGGAAAGAATTGCGCAGTGGCCACTGAGAGACAAAATTGCACAGTTTAAGCAGGAAGTGGCTACTATGGGATAAGTCCTTAGGAGGACAATTTTGTGTAGTTTCAGGAGGCAAGGTGGACTGGGCAGCTGTGATGCTTGAGGCATAAAACTGCACAGTTTATGGAGACAGTGGGTTCTGGTTGAGGGAAGTACACTGGAGGAAGCCATTGCATAGTTTTAGATGCCAAGGGAGGCTGGGCTTTCTGCGCATTAAGCAATTCCAGTAGGCAAGGAAAAATATTGAGGGTTGCATATGCAAAGTGCGCAGTTTAGGAAGGTTGGATGAGGTTAGGTTGTTAGGAATACTCCAGAATTTGGCGAAGTGTGGGATCAGTGGAGCTGATGTTAACAATGATAGAACTTGATTACGTTCACACACTTGAACACTTAATGATACAACATATACCATCCAGAACATATGAAAACATACTTCACTTAATGCAACAACCTTTGTGGCAACTTGCAACAAGTGCGGCTTCGATGATAGACTTTTGGAGGATAATGGCGACACTTATGTAATAGTGCGTGAAACTTTGGAAATGAGTGCGAAACATGGTTATATGATGAGAACAACCCATTTTCACAAATATTTCCCCTTGAAGTGAAAAAAACTTCCCTTTGCATGACAAGCGATAATCCCCATGCCCGAAGATGGCACATACTATATAAAGATAAAAGCGTGAACGACTCTTAAGATCGAAGAAGGGAGCTTGAAATAATCAACCTTCCAATAAGTGACTAAGGAACGATCGATCACATGATCCACAATAGGATCCAAAATTTAAGTGTAGGCCAAAATTTTGGAGGGTGTTACAATCGCTACAACACGTTAGAACACATTCCTCGCTAAGCGGGAGTGTTAGTGTTTGTAGCATCAGATGTTTTCTAGCCACGAAATTTGGTGGAGAGGCTAGAATACATGTATTCTCCAAAACCCATAAATCATTTATGGAAAATCCACCTAGAGACGACTTAATTAAAATAATTAATCTTTTTTAATGGTTCCTAAGTCTAAACTTAGGAAAACTGATTAATTAAAGGGTATTAATTAAGTCATGGTGCGAATCTTCTAGAAGAAGACATGGATCAAGTTCTAGTTAATATTAGCCATCGATTATGTTTTAATCTTGGTCGTTGATGTCTCAATGAGAGACTATAAGAATAAATTCGATGGGGGTTGGAGAACACACTTTGAGCCACCAACACTCTGAATTTACTGGTAGATTGAATTCCAGAGTGGCAGTGTTGAGTGGCTGGAGAGAGAGATACTGAGCTTGAAGCAGTGAGAGAGGGGCAGGGATAGTAAGGTCTGAGGGAGATTTTCTAGTCCAGTGAGTGCATAGTAGAGAGATAACATAGTGCTTCAGAGGGGAATCAATATTTTGTTGGGGAGAAGTAGTGATTCAATGCTAGAAACTAGAGTGGGAGCCTAGAGGCCAGGATAATCTATATTCCAAATAGCAGTTGATCAGTTAGCAAGAGAGACGCTAGTCCGAGTTGTAGGAAACAACATTGCGTAGGCTGACGCAGGGACTACGCAGAGGCAGTAGAGAGAAACTCATCTTGAGCAAAGGTCAGTGTCAGATCACCAGTGGGAGTGAGATTTTTCTCACTAGACTTGCTGTCAGTCATTTCTCTGTATTGATTGCTAGATCTGAGCATCCAAAGTTTTGTACTCAGATTTACTACTGCATAATAATAAAACCCTCAGTTATTACACCGTTTTTCCCAAGTTTGGTTTTTTCGGGGACATCGGTCCAAAATAACTGTGTACTTATGTGTGTGTGCATCTATTCTTCTAACGCTATTTTTATTCTGTAGTATTTTATTTGTGAAGGCTGCAGTTTATTAGTTTCAATATTTACTGTAGAACACAGTAAATAATTTGTTCAATTTATTTAACAAATAGAAGAAACTTAATCAGTTGTTACAGTAGGATTCAGGGTTTTCCGAATTTTCAAAAAGCTAATATGGGGAAATATTTTATTGCTCCCTCTATTACGAAAACAATTCTTTTTACCAAAACTGCTCCCTCTAACACATGAGTCCTTATGCTTCCATCAGGACAACTCATATATGATCATCCTTGATCCATTAACCTAAAAATACCAAGCCTAATGCGTCTTCTTGTGATTGTACACTTTCTTCTTTAATTGTGAAAATTCTTCTCATGTACCTCAAAACTTTGAGGTACCTCTATGTACACTTCTTCCTTTTCAATTATTGAGAAGAAAAATCTTTGCATCTACCTGGTACAATTTCAAAGCAATAATAAGAATTCTAACAGAAGTGTACCTCGCAACATGGAGCAAACATTTTTCATGATCCTCTCCCTCTTACTAGGAGAAACTTTTATTCTCAATTTTCGCAATAGTTGCATGCTAAATCTTGTAGATACCATTGGCACAACAAAGACATTATTACTTCAAGATTGTTGGTCTATTAGCTCCCTTTGAGCTAATATCTCATCCACAAATCATGATTCTAGGAAATTCCTCTTGCTTTGCTTCATCCTTCCATTTCTTCCATCTATTTGCCAAAGCCTTTGTAGCTTTTACAATGTACTTGCAATCCTCACTAGGAGGCCATGGAAGAATAATTAAAACCATGCAGAGGATGCAAAGAAAAGATACTAACTAATAATAAAATAACAAGAATGAAAATTAAAGAGGAGAGATATAAAATACAACAATGTAAATTTTGAAATGGGAACTGATATGATTACCCGTTTCGTAGAGGTAGCAAAAAAGTGACCCGATTTTGAAAAGTAGTGATGTAGAATACACTTCTTTTTTTTCGGAGCATATTTTTGACACTTTAAATAACTGATACGATTACCCGTTTCGTAGAGGTAGCAAAAAAGTGACTTGATTTTGAAAAGTAGTGATGCAGAATACAAATTTATATATATATATATATATATATATATTATTTATTTATTTTATTTTATTATTATTATTTTTTTTCGGAGCATATTTTTGACACTTTAAATTTTCTTATTTATCAAATATAAATATTTGTTATTAAATGTTAGTGATTTTCATGCTAATTTTGAAACGTGTTGATGCATCATCAACCATTTTTTTAGAGGGCTTGTTTTTGACACTTAAATTAATGTATTAAGTGTATATATATTTTTTAAATGTTACATTTTTTAACACTTTAAAATGTATTATGTCCATTTTTTTTTGAAATCATGATTACTTAATGAATTTTCAAGTTGTTTTATTTTTCTCTTTTTTAAACGTTCATTACTTAAAAAAAAAATATATAAAAAACGACAAAGAAAAAACATAAAAAATGAAAAGAAATATATATATATATATATATTTCATTTTGTAAACCATAAAATAATTTGGAAAAAAAATATAAAAAAACTATAAAATTAAGTAAAAAAAAAACATTAACAAAAACTAAAAAAAAGAAGTAAAAAAAAATTCCAAAAAAAAAAAAAAGATTAAAAACATTTTAAAAAAACAATCAAAATTTAATATAAAAACTAAACTAAGACTAAAAACATTTTAAAAAAACAATCAAAATTTAATATATATATATTTTCAAAAAAAAAAAAAAAACAACAACAACAACATCATAACATTTAAAATTTAAAAAAATTATCTATTTGTGATTAAAAAAAAAAACATTTAAAATTTTTATAAACCCATATATTTTTTTATTTAAAATAAAAATAAATCAAAAATATATATATTTTTGATTTAAAAAAATAAACATTCATTTTTTTTAAATAAATATTTTTTATTAAAAAAAATTATGC
Organism: Pinus tabuliformis; assembly: GCA_031772625.1. NCBI lineage: Eukaryota > Viridiplantae > Streptophyta > Pinopsida > Pinales > Pinaceae > Pinus > Pinus tabuliformis. Next base: position 921,941,757 of record CM062818.1, read on the forward strand.
ACATTTATTTATTTATTTTTAAGTAATTTTTTATTAAATTTTTTATTTTTATTTTTATTTTTTTAAATATAAATATTTTATTTTAAATAATCAATTAAAAAAAATTATTACAAAAAATTGTACGCTTTTTTTTAATTTAAAAATTAAAAATAAACGTTTTTTTTTTTTTTTTAAATATAAATTTTTTATTTAAAAAAAAATAGTATGCCTCGCCCTCTGCCGCCCAGGGGGCCGCGGCCCCACCGGTGGTCGGCCAGTGAAGGGCAGGGCTGACTTCTTGTTTTTTTTTAAATACAAAATATTTATTTTAAAATTGTTTTAAATGTTTCTTTTAAAAAAATCAAATATATATATATATATATATATATATATATATATTTTTTTTTTTTTTTTTTAAAATAAAAATTATATGGTTTTATAAAAATTCTAAATGTTTTTTTTTAATATATACATATATATTTTAAATTTTGAATGTTTTTTGTTTTTGTTTTTGTTTTTTTAAAAAATATATATATATTTTTAAATTTTATTTGTTCTTTTTAAAATGTTTTTAATCTTAATTTTAGTAGTTTTTTTATTTTTGTTTATTTTTGTTAATTTTATTTATTTATTTTTAAAAAAAATCTAGGTCGTTTTTATTTTTTAGTTTTTTGTTAATGTTTTTAAAATTTTTCTATTTTTGCTTACTTAATTTTATAGTTTTTTGTTTTTGTTTGTTTGTTTGTTTTTTTTAATAACGTAACAATTAACTTATAAAAAATAAGAATTAAAAACTATATATATATATATATATATATATATATATATAGTTTTTTAATTCTTATTTTTTATAAGTTAATTGTTACATTTTGTTATTTTTTTAAACTTTTTTTTTGTGTTTTTTCATTGTTTTAATTTTTTCTTGTTTGAAATTTTAATGTTTTTCGGAGTCATGATAAAATCTTTTACGCCATTATTTCAAAATGTTGAAAATTTACCCTTGAAAAAAAGTGTCATCAACACTTTTCGTTTTGAGGGTGTGTTTTGCACAAAAAAACTGGTTTTCACCGCCATTTTTAAAACATGTTGAAAATTTACGCTAGAAAAAAAAGTGTTATTCAAGCATCAACACTTTTCGTTTTGAGGGTGTTTTTTGCACAATTTTTGCACAAAAAATTGGTTTTCACCGCCATTTTTAAAACATGTTGAAAATTTACGCTAGAAAAAAAAAGTGTTATTCGAGCATCAACGTTTTTCGTTTTGAGGGTGTTTTTTGTACAATTTTTGCACCAAAAATTGGTTTTCACTGCCAAAACATGTTGAAAATTTACCCTAGAAAAAAAAGTGTTATTCCAGCATCAACACTTTTCATTTTTAGCACTATTTTTCATGTTTTTTTGGCTAGAGTTCATGTTTTGAGTTTATAGTTCTCGTTTCAAAGTTTACATTATTATACGTTGATCTAATCCAATCCTAGGGTTTTATCCTTAAACCCTAGGGCCTTTCTTATCCAAACCCTTTTTCTTGCTAGGGATTACAAACTCTAGATATCCAAAATGTCAAAAACCCTACAATCAATATGCTATTTTCACATATGATGAAACCCATCATTGTCATCAATCAATCAAGGATGTTTCACCCAATGATTATCCTTGGTCTAAGTAACTTTGCATTCCCAAGATCATTGTAGTAGGAATATATTGGTCTTCATTTCCATGTGCATGGGATGGAACCAAGTACCAAGTTCAATAGTAAATGCAGAGTCTTCCACAACATTGCATATGTCATCAATTATTTAAAATCTTAGAACTTTGTAATAATAGATTTATTTAAGAACTTCTATCTAACATGTTGTCTATGTCTTTGGCACGCTACAAATGATTTTACATTATCAAAAGAGAGACTTTAAACTGGAGATGGACTCAACCTCTTTTCCACTGAACTTCCTTTATCGCAATGTTCTCTCTTCAAAGGCATGATAATTAAAGTGATCCTTTTTACATTTCAAGGTTGAGCATCATAGGTACCATTCTTCAAAGTGCCCAATCAACAATTTTATGCAGAGAAATATCTTTCATATAATGCAATATTTCCAAAGAGAAACACTCTAATATTTCAAAAGTTGTCCTTAAATATTTCTTTAAGAATACCTTATGATCCCATGACTAATTTGTAGCAATTCTTCAATATTCAAGGTACAATGAACTCAATAGTTCCGAGTTTTCTTACAGACCTATAGTCTTCAGTAATGTGCCAAAAGGAAAATTATTGCTAACAAATTTTGAGATTGATACATACCTTTTATTTCAAGTATTGGCCGCAAACTTCTAGCTTCTCTATATTCTATATAGATATGAATTTGCATATCTAACTCATCACTATAGTGTGCTTGCATGGAAAGAAACTCATGCCTGCTCTTTAACATTTCAACTTTAAAATTTATCATCAGTCCAATTCCTTCTTTGAAGCACACAATTCAAATATTAAAAATTATATTTCATGCATAAGGAAATTATTGGCTTATATTAGACAGAGGTATATGGTTGATTCTTCCAAAGTGGCATCTTAAGGAATTGAGTGACTTCGACTTCTTCAATTTCTCATGACTATTCATCAAATTTTCATCAGATTTTCTTATTCCTGAAACTCCTTGACCTTTCTGATATTTCTCAGTCTTTTTCAATCAGGCCCTAATGTCTTCCTTGGCCTAATAGGATAGTCTAAGGTTCTAATACCTTTGATCCTTAAAACTAAGGCATTAATCGGCTATATAAATATATAGAGGCCTTTCAACTTAATAAAAATTGGATACCTTCTTCAAATGTGTTTAAGCCTTAGTCACAAAGATAGTGCATCTTTCATCAAAAGTTTATATCCTTATAAACAAGATAGGCTCCACTAATATTTGTAGACATGATCAAAATGATGACTTGGATGCATTCTAAATCAAAACAAAAATTGTAGGTAGGATCTGAGGTTATCAAAGAGATATTTTTGACCCTTTTCTATTAGACATGAATTATTTCGATCGTTTTTCAAGATTGAGGCAACTTCGGCCTTCTACTTTGAGGCCCTTGGTCCTCTAAAACAGACTCTGAGGTTTTTGATATTTTCAAATCCTTCAACCAAGATTACTTGGTTTAATTACAAAGGCTTTTGGTTCAACAAAATTCGAAATTTCGGTCCTTTTTACTGAAGTTTCTTTGTCACAAGCTTATTCTTCTCATGTACATAGAAAACACATAATTTTTTGCTTCTTCTAATTGAATGGACAAATCCTAGACAAGGCACATATTACAGACCTGACCTAAACGATATGATTTCATCATTGACTTGATATTGTAGGAATTTACAGGGTAAGTTCCTCAGACAGAACACCAAAGGACACCGCTCACAAACAGATCGCAGATCAATACACCAGTACTCTTGACGTGGTTAAAACCCTCAAAGAGGGAAACAGTCCACGGCCTGAGCCAACGCGGCCACTTCAGGCAATTTATTAATAAAAGAATGAAAATTTACATAAGCTTCTCTCATGCACGGTTAACCTACAAATGACCCTCCATGCTCTTTAAATAGAGCTCATGGACCAATCTGGTGTTAAGCCACGGATCAAGTGTCGGTAATACCGAGGAGAGAATGAACCGTCGGATCACTACATATCGTGACCGTCGGATTGTAAGTTACAAAATGTACATAGTAAAGAAACACACTTTACCTAAATCTATACCTAACTCTATACTAGACCAAGTTGTACTTAACTATTTCCTATGTGTCGGAATATCCTAACATCCCCCCTTAAGAACAACTTGGGATAGGATTGAAGGATTTACAAATATGACACAATAGGAGAAGGAAGGAGGCACTAGAGCCTATCCCCCCTTAATGACAACAACCTGAACTCCAACCATAAATCGAAGTTTAGTGAACTTCGCCTCTGTGAGAGCCTTTGTAAAGATGTCTGCAACTTGATCATCTGTTGAACAATATTGCACTTCAAGAACATGGTCGTGAATGAGCTTTCTGATGAAGTGCATGTGCAGTTCAATGTGTTTTCTGCGCTGATGTTGGACTGGATCTTTGCATAGCTGAATGGAACTTTGATTATCACACCAAAGTGTAGTCAGATGTTGTTGCTAAAAGCCGACAAACTCTGACAGGATCTGACGAAGCCACAAGGCTTCCTTACTAGCTTCTATGGCACCACGATACTCTACTTCTGCTGAAGAAAGAGAAATGGCACCTTGTTTCTTGCAAGCCCATGTAATAGGTCCTGAACCAAGAGTGAACACATAACCTGCAGTAGACTTCCGATCATCAGGGTCACCAGCCCAATCGGAATCAGTGAAACCAACCAATAAAGGAGCTGCTTCGGCACTGTAATGAATCCCAAACTGAACTGTACCTCGAACATAATGAAGTATTCTTTTAGCTGCTTTCCAATGACTTTCACGTGGGTTTTGCATAAATCGAGCAACAAGGCCAACAACAAAGGAAAGGTCAGGACGAGTATGGGTTAGATACAAAAGTTTTCCTACAAGTTGACGGTATAAAGTAGCATCAACTTCAGGAGAAGTACAAGTGACTGAAAGTTTGACTCCAGACTGAAAGGGAGAAGGGGCTGGCTTACAGTATTCCATGTGGAAATGGCATAGAATATCACAGGCATACGTGGATTGGGAAAGGGAAATACCTTCCTTGGATTGCAAGACTTGAAGACCAAGAAAATAATGTAAGTGTCCTAAGTCTGTCATTTCAAAATTCCTTTTAAGGCTATACTTCACATGGTTTATAAGGTTGGGATCACTACTAGTCAGGATAAGATCATCAACATAAAGAACAAGAATGATAAGAGACTTGCCCACTTTCTTGGTGTAGACAGTATTGTCAGAATGACACCTAGAAAAGCCATTTTCTAAAAGAAAGTTATCCATTTTGGCATACCAAGCTCGAGGAGCTTGCTTGAGACCATAAAGGGATTTCTTAAACCGACATACAAGGCTGGAGTCTGTTTGTATAAAGCCAATAGGTTGTTCCATATAGATTTCTTCATGCAAGTCCCCATGCAAGAAGGCAGATTTAACATCCATCTGATGGAATTCCCATTTGAAAGAGGCAGCAAGGGAAAGAACAAGGTGGATAGAGTTCATTTTGGTAATAGGGGAGAAGGTTTCAGTAGAGTCAATTCCTTCAACTTGTGAAAAACCCTTAGCAAAAAGACGAGCTTTATGTTTATCAACTTTCCCATCTGGTCCATACTTGGTTCTGTAAACCCATTTGCATCTCACAAGTTTTCGTCCCTTTGGTAGAGGAACAAGATCCCATGTATCATTTGCCAATAATGAATGATATTCTTCATTCATAGCTGCTTCCCAATCTGGATGGCCTGAAGCTTCTGCAAAGGTGTCAGGATCATAATTCACTGAAGCTTGAGCCAGTAAAGAAGAGGCTCTCTCGAACTGAGAACGTGTACGTCGCTGATCTGTAGGATCACCGGCAAGATCACCTGCTGCATCCCGAGTAGCACGGACCCATTTTGGAAGCTGAGGAGCTGAAGGAGGATCCTGAGAAGGTGGGGGAGGATTTTCATCCTCGCTTTCATCATCTGAAGAAGAAATATTTTCAAAAGTAGAAGAGATAGGGAGAGGTGGCACATCCGCCGAACTAGGCTCGCAGGCCGATATATTTTCAGCAAACTTTACATCTCTTCTAATGATAACATTTTTGGACTTAAGTGGATTAAGTCTATATCCTTTGACATCTTCAAAATATCCAAACAAAATACATTTTTCACTCTTAGGTTCTAAAGCTTTATGTTTCTCATCTGGAATATGGGCCCATGCTTCACTTCCAAAAACTCGAAAGTGACTTACATCTGGTTTGATTGAGCTCCATGCTTCTTCTGGAGTGATATTCTTTAAAACCTTAGTAGGAGTGCGATTTATTATGTAATTTGCACAGTTAATTGCTTCTGCCCAATAATTAAGACTAAGTCCTTTAGATTGAAGCATACAATTAGCCATTTCCTTTAAGGTGCGATTCTTCCTTTCAGCTACACCATTTTGTTGTGGAGTATATGGAACAGTATGTTGCATTTGAATTCCATTCTCAGTGAAAAAGTTGATGAATGTGTTTTTAACATATTCTCCGCCATTATCAGATTTAGCTTAAGAATTTGATGTCTAGATTGTTTTTCAACAAAGGCCTTAAAGGCCAAGAACATGTTAAATACTTCACTCTTGAGTTTTAAGAAGTATACGCAAGTGCGTCTGGAAAAATCATCAATGAAAGTTAAGAAATACTTGTAGCCAGAGAATGAAGCAACTGGAAGTCGACCACATAAATCACTATGCACGAGCTGTAAAGGGGCTGAGGCGTGCCAAGAGGCATGTTTTTCAAAACTCTCCCGACGATGTTTTCCGAGTACACATCCGGAACAAACACCATCTCTGCAAGATACCATTGGAAGAATTGTCACCATATTTTCTTTACATAGATTCTGAAGAGAGCGATAGTTTAAGTGACCAAATCGCTCATGCCAAAGTTTGCTCACTTCATCATTATGAGCAACAAATACTGAGAGAAGATTTGATGACCCAAAGTTGTGAAACTTATACAACCTTGTAGAATCATCAACAATGCCAATAGCTAAAATCTGTCTAGGATCTCTTAGGTCCTTAATTACAACATCGTGAGGTGAAAATTCAACGATTTTATCTTCACCTGAATGGGTTATCTGATATACAGATAGAAGGTTGCAAGATAAGGTTGGAACACATAATGCATCATTAAACTGACCATTGTCTATATGAATAGTTCCAGTCCCTACAACACTGAGAGATCTATCATCACCAACATATATATTTTTGGTGTTACAATCATTTAAAGAAGAAAACATGGCTTTGTTTTTGGCCATGTGATAAGAGGCTCCAGAATCAATGAGCCACTCATGAGAATGAGAAGAAGAAGATACATTTAGTGCATATCCAGACCAAGATGCTTGGCAACCACATGTAGAAAGTGCCATTCCTAAAGATGAGGTTGAAGTTGAAGAGTGCTCCAAATGGATGTTATGCTTCTTCATTGCTGCTTCCAAGGCTTCCATCTTCTTAAAGCATTTGGATTCTAAGTGGCCATCTCGATTACAAAAGTTGCAATGTCTATCAGTCTTCTTCCCTTTGTTTTTATTTGTCTTATCATTTTGAGGCTAAAATTGCTTAGGAACCTTGTTTGGTTTAGGACCATTCTTTTTAGGATACAACTTCTTAGGATTCTTTGGATTTGGTTGCTACTGGGCGGCTAACGCTTTCTTCGAAGAGTTTACAAGATGAAGAAGACCAAGGTGTAAGAGTTTTTCTTGTTCTCTTATTAAAGAATCACAGAAGGAATCAAAGGAAGGGGACTTGTAGGTTTGTCCTTGAGAAATGAAGGCTTCTCTTGTAGAATGGAAGGTGGAAACAAACACAGAATAGGCTGGTCCCAACTTAGTAAGAATGGAGTAGATAAGGCTACTATCTTCTTTCTTAACCTTAACACCTTCCAAGAGAAGTCTAAGGGTCTTGAACTTTGACAAAAAATCTTCAATGCAAGAAAAATTATTGGGGTCCAATGTAAGCAATTCATTTTCAAGTTGATGGGCTTTAAGTTCATTTTTAATTCCAAAGACTTTAGTAATCTGTTTCATTGCTTCATCAGGAGTATCAAGTTCTGCAATATGGAATCTAAGATCTGGAGAAATAGACATCCCTATCAACCCACGTGCTTGGTCTTGTCTATTTTCCCATTTAGCTGCCTTGTCTTCATCTTTCGGTTTGGTCTCTTGGCCTGTGGCTATTCTGTAAAGACCTTTACTTCTAAGTAAATCCACAATGTAGGACCATCATTGGAAGTAGTTGGTGCTGTCAAGAATAACTTGGCATGGACTTTCCATTTAAAAAAAATGAAGCTATAGATGCTGAAACTAAGTGAACCAATGGAAAGATCTCGAAAGATTAGGCTGTTTAAAAAAAAAAGGTTTTGAAAACGGCTTCCGGATGAAGAAGTTATGGCTTTTTGAAAAAAAATTTGATGAAGTCGCCGACGAAGTGCGGGAATGTATGGAAATAAAAAATACGCCCCCACAAAATGGAGACTTGAACCCAAGACCTCTACGAGAGAGAGAGAGAGAGAGAGAGAGAGAGGTTGATGCTTTGGGTTGCGTGCTTGCTTTGAGAAAGCTCTTTTTCCCTACAAAACAAAAAACAAAAAACCAAACACAGACATACAAAAAAAACGAACCTTGCGGCTCGAAGTTAGCTTTAGCCGAAAACTAAATATTTTAAAAAACGAACCTTGCGGCTCGAAGTTAGCTTTAGCCGGAAACTAAATATTTTCCTCAATGTTTCTGATTTTCCGAGATCACACTAAGGCGCAGCGGAAAAGAGCATACGCATGAGAAAAATCCTTCCTTTCTGTTTCTGATTTGCGCAGATCGCACAGAGTCGCGGGGCAAAGAGCATACACAGAAATGAAAGGTTCAGATCCGGTAATAAAAAAGGCTAAATAAACCAAAACCGAAATAAACAGAGAGAAAATGACTGTAAACTGCAAATAAACACTGTGTACCTCCAGATCTTAAAAATGACGCAGCTAGGGCTACCGGAAACCTTTTCGCATGAAACGAAAGGGGTTCCTCACTGGAATAGATGCTACCAACACAAAAGAGCAGTCCTCTCGGCCCGAAAGCAGTCAGAAACAATAGATCTAGGAAACGGTTGTCGGATGCAGATCTACCGGCTTCAGATTTGGATCACCAACGGATGCGGCCCTCAAATAGCTCTGATACCAAGCAAGAATTTACAGGGTAAGTTCCTCAGACAGAACACCAAAGGACACTACTCACAAACAGATCACAGATCAATACACCAGTACTTTTGACGTGGTTAAAACCCTCAAAGAGGGAAACAGTCCACAGCCTGAGCCAACGCGGCCACTTCAGGCAATTTATTAATAAAAGAATGAAAATTTACATAAGCTTCTCTCATGCATGGTTAACCTACAAATGACCCTCCATGCTCTTTAAATAGAGATCATGGACCAATCTGGTGTTAAGCCACGGATCAAGTGTCGGTAATACCGAGGAGAGAATGAACCGTCGGATCACTACATATCGTGACTGTCGGATTGTAAGTTACAAAATGTACATAGTAAAGAAACACACTTTACCTAACTCTATACCTAACTCTATACTAGACCAAGTTGTACTTAACTATTTCCTATGTGTCGGAATATCCTAACAGATAGAATGGAAAGTAAATTTTCTTCAAACAGGAGATCAAATCTTTACCTTTGATTCTTAAGATAGGGAATCTAGGGAAGGTTAACATATAGAATCTAGATGATGACTTAGATGAATTCCTTTTCAGGGATGCTCTTCTACCATCGCTCTGATACCATGTTGATTTTTCACATAGTCTTCTATCTTAATAATTAATTCTAATGATTTAGTTATTTTTTACATTCTTATCCATTATTCCATCATTAAGCAATTACACATAAGACACCAACAATATAATATTTATGACAATAGGATCATGAAGATACAACCACACAAAGAACACAAGATTTTACCTTGGGAAACCCACATGGGGGAAAACCTGCCAACCTTTTCCTTAGAGAAATTATTCTTTTTAATGAGAGACACGCCTAGATATCCTAGTAATTACAATGTCAATATGACAAAAAAATAAGCTAGGTAAAACTTGGCCCACTTCCATCTAGTCAAGTTATGATTATGCCAATTCAAAAATTTGATCATGTACTTTCCTTAGTAAATTTGGTCCTACAACATGCCTCTGGAAAATTTGGTTCCGCAACATGCCTCTGAGATTCGGTCTGCATCATTTCAAAAATTCGGCCTTCCTCGTTTTGGAAATTCGTTTTCAAATTCATCCTTGAGATAAACAAAACTCTAAACCATAGGTGACTTCTTCTTTGCCTCATATTAACTTCTTTTATACCTTAGATCAACTTCTTCTTTGCCTTGGAGAAATTCTTTTAGTCAACCTCATACTCACCTCATCTTGCTGCCTTATGAGATCCAAATTCCTTTCTTGAACAAAAGATCTGAATTTAGGTCCAAATGATGGAGGATAAGTTTCTTTATATAGACTTCTGACTATTCGAATGAGTGTCTCTATGACATCGATGAATTGATTAGGAGAAGGGCCAACCTAGCTATTTTTGAGCCAAACATTCATTTTTTAAAAATTGACATGAATAACATGTCATACATTTTCTTCTTTTGAAAATAGCATGAAGAACATGCTTTATATTTATTACAAATACATCAAGAGAAAAATATTAATTATGAAGACTGACCATATCTACACAAATTCAACACCAATGCCCTTAAAACACATCATAAGAGGTCCTCAAATGCAATTGAAAACAAGCCTAAACAAGCCCTTCAAACTATGATAAGCTTGGTCTCCTTGATCAACAAAAGTATCCCTTAAGCTGGCATTAGATTTGTCTCAAACTTGGTCTCAAAAGTGGCCTCAGAGTAGGCCGATAAAAGTCCCTCAGTAGAACCAAAATACTGGTTTTGAACAAGCTTAAGGAGGATTGAAATTTTAGCTTAGATCAGGCCTCATTCTTCTTATACTCTACTTCTTCAAGTTAGAAGAATTCTCCTAAACTCGGCCACTTCAAGATACTTCAATGGCCACTCTTTTATCAATTCTCTAATAACATATTGAATTTTCTACAATAATGCATAATAGAAATTGATCTTATTATCTAATAATTACTTTCCAATGATTTCGAATCAATTTATCTTATCCCATTTATATGATTGAGCAATTGTACCCAAAAAATATCAACAGTGATGTAGTGAAAACAATAAGATCATAAAGAGACAACCATGCATAATAGAGACAACAAATTTACCCTGGGAAAACCCAACCTTGGGAAAATCCTAGCAACTTTTCTTCCAAGAAGAATTTGTTCTTCAACAATATTTACAATTCTAGAAATCTACGCCAAAATCCAAGTCCAAGATACCAGTCAATGTTGGTCAAACTAGCTAAAAAAAAGTAGAAGTCCACACTGGTCAACAAAAAAAATTTCAGCCTGAGGTTAACTTTTGCCCGTGGTTCGCAATTTGTGGTCAAATATATACTGCGGTCAACAATCAACCTAGGCAAAGTCAAGTTTGGTCAAACCTTCGAAAAATCAGTCAAACTCTAGAAGAAACTTGATCAACTCGTCCTATATTGTTGCTAACTGAGGTTTTCTTGAGAAGATATGTTTTTTACTGTGGCTGGACGAAATGAGGATGTATTATGTGTATATATATTAGTTAAAGGTGGGGAAATTGACGAGGGGTCACACCCCTTTAAGAGTAGGGTTGACTTCATAGTTTGGAACCTACATGAACCCCAAAATGAAACTTTTTATTTCATTTTTCATCATTTTCCTTGGCTAATTTGGGAGGCCTCTTAACATGTGGGAATACCTCTTGATTCTAAACAAAAATCAACAATAAGTTCAAGAGTTGATAGATTCCTCATAATAGAGTCTCTCTCTATTTCAAGCACCAATTTGGAGGCTTTTATTCTTTAATGTCATGGTTCATATCACTAGCCCATAGAACTCTCTATGGGCTAGATCTATAGTCCCAAGAATAGGCCCTTCAAACTTGAGGCTTTTTTGTTATGACATCTTGATTTCCTCACTAATGTAGAAAAATTGTGAAAAGAATAAGATTATTTTCCTAGGACCCTTATGTATCACTTCTAGTAGAGGTTAAAAATATCTCAAAATGAAAATCAAGAACTAGAATATTGAAGATTTTTGTAACATCCATAAAGAAAAACTAAAGCTAAAACAAGATATGGCCACCATCCATAAAGAAAAACTAAAGCTAAAACAAGATATGGCCACCATCCATAAAGAAAAACTAAAGCTAAAACAAGATATGGCCACCATCCAATAAGAAATAATATCAAATGGTAGATCTGAAGAATTAGAACATAAATAAGTAGTCACTCGCCTCTAAATGGAGGAAAAATGGAAGAAAGAGGAAATCCTTTGGAGACAAAAATCCTGAGTATAATGGCTTAAGGAGGGAGAAAAAAACACTAAATTATTCCGCATATCCATGATCAACCACACTCAAAGTAATAAAATATCAAGCATCAAAACACCCAAATACCAAAAAGTGGAAAACCATGATGCAATAGCCAAAGAACTCAAGAATCATTTCCAAGCCACACTCACAGAAACAGTTCCAAAGAGAAATTCTATTATCAAGAAAATAATAGAGAAAATTCCCAAACTTGTAACAAGGGAACATAATGATCTCCTTTTGAAGGAAATCACCATGCATGAAGCGGAAGCAATTATTATGGAAATTCCTAAATGCAAGTCCCAAGGTCATCATATCTTTACCATTGATTTTAGACAAGGACACTAGATTTATTATTGCATTTTGTACTACGTCATGGGTGAAGATGGACATAAGATTGGATAGGTGTACAACATTCCAACAATAAACATATGGGAAAATCGAAGTAGTCAACAAGACTTTCGTATAACTTTTGAGGGGTTATAATCAGAAGCATCTAAAGACCTAGGATGAAAATTTGGTCTATATGCAACACTTCTACAATAGAGTAGTCCACACTTCTAGATATTTCCACCTTCATCTTTGGATGCAGTATATGGATAATTCATAGGAGTGGGGGAGAACCTCACCAGGGATGCTTTTAAGAATAGGAAAATTTGTCTAGAAGATTAGACAAATTCATTTACAATTCCACTCCTTTATCCTAATAGTTTAAAAATAATTTTTTTCATAAGATATGACAAAGTGTGCTCACATATAAGCAAGGGTGCTCACATGGAGATGCTACCCAATTTGCATGCAACAAGAATGTGATAATGATTTTTTTAGGATTTTACAAGTGTTTTAGAAATGTGAGCACATTCCTTTCTTTTTAGGCTACACCCTTATTAAACCTCCATGTCAATCTTATTATATGGCCAAGGAACATGAACACATTTTTTTTTAAAATATATTGAGTACTTTTTATATTCAAAATCTGGGTTTACATAGCCAAAACCACTTTCAAAAAAAGTTAAGCAAAACTAGCATCAGTTTGAGCATTTGTTTCCAAGTTCCAATACATCCATATTGCTAATTTCTTCCTTCTACATGCCTTAATTACTATTACAAAACACTGGAATTTCCATTAAGCTTGAAATAGAAGACCCAAAATCAAAACAAAATGAAAATGCATAAACAAACATTAATCAAGGCTGGACTTCCTCGCTTCCTCGCATTCCACCTTTCCCGGGCTGCTCAGCCCTGCTTCTGTATGCCCTTCTCTTTCCCATTTTTGCAGTTGGACAACGACCTCTTCAGGTAGCCCTGCAATGATTTCCTAAACCTCACTAAAGATGCTATCACTAATCAATTCCGAGTTACAAATCTGCGAGTTAGTCTCCAATTTCACAATATTCCTTTCCAACAATGCTTCCACGCTTTCAAACCTCACATTGACACATTCTGCATTTGCTGCCTGATCCTTTTCCAGAAGCTCAACTTGATGGGTGATAAGATCCAACCTACCCATAAACAGTTTGAACAAGAACCCAACGACCCTCTTCCACCGAGCCAAATCTTCCTCAGGGAGTTTCCCGACCTGCATCTTCCTCAACTCCATAGCTATATCCTTCTAGCCCACACTAATTTCAAACTGATGCTTTACACTAGCCACAATATATGGATAAGGGAGAGACTGCGTTCTCTTATAAACACCTAGTTCTTCCTTCTCCTCATTCACCTTTACTCATGCCATGATTGCTTGGAGATCCTCGATTTGTAGGCCCATTAAATAAGGTGGTTGTCTGATCTGTTTATGTGTAAACTTGAATATTTTTTAACAATTTGCAATTTAAATTTCTATGTGTTTTGGGTAGAGGATCAGTTTACTAAACACATAAACAAGTAATTTTTAACCAAAATTTACGTTCAAGCAGAGACAAAATAAGCATTCTGAAACACATAACACAAAGCATGATAAAGGAGTTCACCCCTCTCCTGGGCTACATCTCCTGGTCTAGCTTCCGATGTAGGGCCTCTTTCGTTAAAATGCTCAAAAGTGTGTTTACATGCTTTTAAAGAACTCAAATAGTAGAATTGACGTCTCCAATGGATCTAACACTATCAAAACCCCCCTTTTGGTTATTTATGCACCTCATTTGGCCAAAAATTGAGTAAGTTATGCATGTTACAAGTATTTCCCCAATTTCTACTCCTAATCATCCTTCAATTCGGTCATAACCTAGCTTTAGCAACCCAAACCCAGAACCAACACATAATTATGGCCTAGAATCCCGCCAAATGGGAAAAATTGGAGGACGGTTAGTCCACCCACTAAGCCCCCAGTTTCGAAAATCTGGGTCATGTGGCATGCATATGACCACATAGGGGGCCGAGAATCTAGGGCCTAACTATGAGCCACTTTTCCGCTACGGTAAGATTGTATGGTGCTCATATGTCCGGGGCCGGTCCCCTAGGGGATAGCCCCCTAGGGGCTGCCCCCTCCACACCCACGCTCCTAGTTCTATCCTCCGCCAGGTGACCTTGGGGTTAAGGCCCCATCCACAATACCGTGCTCCTGGTCATATATGGGTTCATATGACCCTAGGGTTGGCCCCCTCCAACTGTTTCACCTGTGGTTCTTTGGTTAGCTCTAGTGTATGGTTATTGGTGGACGCCATGACCATGGGGCTAGGGCTAAGCCCCTACGACCCTTGGTCATGCCCCTTGGTTCTGAGGGCGTGGGGACTAGGGTTGGGGCGTAGCCCTAGCCCCAACCGCCATTACACATTGTGTTAAACATTAAGTGCCACCCAAAACCATGGCATGTTAAGAAACATGTGTACAATGTGTTGGTGAGATCCTGTAGCGTTTGTTGCCAGGTCACGAGTTCGATCCTTCGAAGGTCAGTTTGGACCCAAATTTTTTTTTCGCAAATGAGTGGAGGCCATGTGGCAACCATAGATTGGCCCATGTGGAACTCCCTCATCAGGCCACATCAAAAAACCCATTAACCAATAAAAAACATTTCCATTCCACAACCAATCAGAACGAGAGAAGTGGCATTCAATAATTGGTCCACCAAATACTTAGTCAAACCTAGTCAAATGCCTAGTCAGTGTATGAACTGCTGACTGGGTGTACATGCAACCCAAATTCAAAAATTTTAGGTGTTTCCCAAATCAATCAAAACGTGATATCGGGAGCATATGGTATCGGTTTTGAGTGAAACAAGATGCCTTAGATTCAGATCATCGAGATCTATCCAGTAGTTTAGGTTTTGACCTTTGTCACTCACTTTTTAATTTTGAGCACTAATTTTATCCACTAGATCACTCCTCCCCATTGGAAGATTTTGGACCTCCAAAATATATTTATCAGTCAACAAATAGATGAGGGTACAAATCCCTCACCCTTCGAGTCTCAATCCACTGAAATTCTTGACTTTGTCACTTTGAGATTTTCGCGAAAGCGCATCACTTTCCCTGATTTTGGAGTCCTGGACTTTCTATCTATGATGAATCTTTATGCAATTTTTCAAGATAAGTAGAGCATAAAAATGCCTTTGAAGTAATATGCACATTCCCTCCTCGATCTTCAATCAATGGAAACTTAAACAATTTAAAGTTCCTTTCACCTTGAACACTTTCGTCATGACGATGCTTAGCATGTCTAGCCTTGCACTTGGCTCGACTCTTTACCAAATGTGATCGCCATCGCCATGCACCATCCTTCTTCAAAGCCAAAACATTATGAAACCCACAAGAATATGTTTTGGGACCAATTTCCTCTTTTTCAAATAGCCTTTGCATTTGCTTTTTGACCTCTGCATGCTTTAACATTGGCATCTTGTTCACACCAATGTTCAACAATGATGCATCCTGCTGCAAATTCACTTCATTTTGTTTACCTCTTTTAGGAGGCAACATGTTAGAATCCTGAAACATCTTATCACATGAATTATAAACCTCAATGAAATCATATTTCAAACTTGATTCATATCCTTGAAAGGCTTTAGATTCCTCAACATCTTCATGTTTGATCATTATCAATGCAAAGGTTTGACTAGCATTAATAATCCTCTTCATTTGTCCTACATTTACAAGAGATGTATTCAACCTTTTGTTGTGTGCTCTAACAATGTACTCAATCCCATTCTTGAACAAATGATATTTTTTCTCATGGTGATGAAAAATATCACTCCTATCATATATATACGGGCTTCCCAAAATAATACCACATATATCAATTGGAATTACATCAAGCTCTACCTCATCTAAAAAAATTGCAATGATTGCAAATTTAAGTTTACATCTTTTTGTCACATGAAAATTTTGCATTGTCACATATCCAAACTAGAGGATAAGGTTTAGGATGAGGAATGGTTTCTAAATTCAACTTCTTGACAATGTATTCTAAGATAAGATTTGCTTGTGAACCACTATCAAACAATGTATCTATCTTGGTATGTTTTGAAATGACTGTAATGTGGAAAAGCTCGATTCTTGTTTTTTCATCTTGAGTTTCATTGAGACAATTTGAAGAACGACTAATTGCAATGTCCTTACCTTTGAAACCCATAGCTGTGATCTTTGTTTCATCCTCGGAATCATAACCTAAATCATGTTGTGTAGTTGCAACTGTCTTCTCTTTCTCCTTGTTTTTAAAATTTTTGGGTCTCATCTATGGATGAAGTTTCCAACAATGATCTTCATCATGGCCCTCTTTGGAACAATGTTTACATGTAAGTTTTTCTTTCTCCATCTTGATGGTAGCATTCTTCTTTCCTTTTCCTTTGAACTTACCCTTTCCTTTTTCTCCAGACTCAAAGGAACTCTCACTAGTTTCTTCAGAAACATTTTTCCCTCTTGCCTCTAAATGAGTTTCCTGTACACAAAATTCATCTAGTTTTGTAGGGTTAAACACGAGAATGGTATGTCTCAAGTAACTATGCAATCCTCCAATGTATTTGAGAAAAGTATCTTGAGAAGACAAATCTATGCCCAAAATCAAAGCCCTTTTTCTAAATTCTTGAGTATAACTTTGAACACTTTGCCCCTTAGCTTGTCTAAAGTTTTGTCAATCCATAATAACTTTCTACATTTATGTTAATGGATAAAATTGCCTATGTTAATGGATAAAACTTCCTTCTTATTGCAACAACAAAATAATTCCAAGAGGATAAAACCTTACCATGTTTCTTCATGTCCTCTTGAGTTTTGGCTTCCCACCAAATTAGTGTTGCACCTTCCAATCTAAGAGAAGCAAGATGAATCTTGGTTTCATCATCTTTGATTCTTTGTATCCTGCAATACACTTCAATCTGACAAATCCAATTATCTAATCTTTTTGCATTTACCTCTCCATTGTACACAACAAATTAAAACTTAATATCAAGATTTAGCAAAGGAGTTTTACCATGACCCCTTGGGGAATTTGGAGGTGTTTGTGAAAGGGTAGAAGAAGTTGAAGATGACGATGAAGATGAGGATGAGGATGGAGGTGAGGGTGGTGGTTTGTCACCATTCCCTCCATTCCCTTTTGGACGCTTGTCTCCTTTTCCTCCATCTCCTTTTGGAGGCTTTGAGCTCTCTCCATACAGTCTAGAATTCCTCTCCTCATACATAACCTTAACCATCTCATACATCTCAAAGAATGCTTTTCTGAAATTTTTCTCATCTTTAGACATCCCTTCAGGACCTTCTTCATGTGCCATGATTATTTAAGCTTCAGGTGTGTTTGTTCTCCTTGAAACAATTTGAGATCTTGGCTCCACATGTTCTCCTTATCCTCTTTTTAGCTTCAACCTTGTAAGCATAAGAAAAACACTTCCAAACAAATCAAATCTTCACAATAACCTAAGGCTCTGATACCAAAATGATCTGAATATGTGTAAACTTGAAGATTTTTTAACAATTTGCAAGTTAAATTTACATGTGTTTTGGGTAGAGGATCAATTTAATAAGCACATAAACAAGTAAATTTTAACCACAATTTACAACAAAAAAAAGATAAATAAGCATATTTAAAACACATAACGCAAAGCATGATAAAGGAGTTCACTCCTCTCCTGGGCTACAGCTCCTAGTCTAGCTTCCAATGCAGGGCCTCTTTCATTAAAATGATTAAAAGTATGTTTACATGTTTTCACAAAGATCAAATAGTAGAACCAATGTCTCCAATGGATCCAACACCATCAAAACCCCCCACTTTGGTTTTTTTTTCACCTCATTTGGCCAAAAATTGAGTAAGTTATGCATGTTACAAGTTTTTCCCAAATTCTACTACTAATCATCCTCCAATTCGGCCTAAACCTAGCTTGAGCGCCCCAAACCTGGAACTGACACGCAATTATGGCCTACATTCCTGCCTGATAGGAAAATTGTAGCATGGTTAGTCCGTCCATTAAGCCCCCAGTTCCGAAAATCTGGGTCACGTGGCATGCATATGACAACATAGGGGGTCGAGAATCTAGGGTCTAACTCCGAGCCCCTTTTTCGCTGTGGTAAGGTCGCATCACGCTCATATGTCCGGGGTTGGCCCCCTCTGTGCTCGCGCTCATGGTTCTATGGTTTTCCAAGTGACCTTGGGGTTGGGGCCCCATCTGCAATATTGTGCTCCTAGTCATATATGGGGTCATATGACCCCGGGCTGGACCCCTCCAACTATTCTGCTCACGGTTCTTTGGTTAGCTCTGGTGTATAGTTATTAGTGGGCGTTGTGATCATGGGGCTGGGGCTACGCCTTGGCCCTTGGTCCCACCCCTTGGTTCCTAGGGTGTGGGTACCAGGACTGGGGCTTAGCCCCAACCCCAACCGCCATTACACATTGTGTTAAACATTAAGTGCCACCCGAAACCATAACATGTTAAGAAACATAAGTACAACATGTTGGTGAGAGCTTGCAGTGTTTGCTACCAGGTCGCTAGTTCAATCCTTCAGAGGTCAGTTTAGACCCAAGCAAAAATTTTCACGAATGAGTAGAGGCCATGTGGCAACCACCAATTGGACCACATGGCACTCCCTCATTGGGCCACATCAAAAAACCCATTAACCAATAAAAAAAATTTCCATTCCATAACCAATCAGAATGAGACAAGTGACAGTCAATAACTGGTCCACCAAATACTAAGTTAAACCCAGTCAAATGCCCAGTCATTGTACGAACTGATGATTGGGTTTACCTGCAACCCACATTCAAAATTTTTAGTTGTTTCTTAAATCAATCAAAACACGATATCGGGAGCATCCAATATCCATTTTGAGTGAAATGAGTTACGTTAGATTCAGATCACTGAGATATATCTAGTCATTCAGGTTTTGAGCTTTGAAACACACTTTGAATTTTGAGCACTAATTTGATCCACTAGATCATTATCCAATGGATCTACCAAACCACCCTTGTAGCCAATTCACCGATGATTTAGACGTTGTCCATCATTTCACCATTAATTCGCATGAGCAATTTACTGTCTAGTTTCGTTCTTCAGATGATGGGTTCGCTGCTCTCGCAATGAGCTTAAGTAATAACTTATGCATGTTGACTAAGGACGTGGTCTTTGGATCTGGAAGAATTCCATGCATTGAAGGCTCACGTTCCTTGACCCATATATCCTGCCTTCCTACCACGATATCTCGCATCATCCAACTCTCAACAAATTTGAAGGGAACATTAATAACATTGTCTGACATTCTCTTATGGTATGGGAATGTGGCCTATTGCCCTCCCACCTATCTCACACTTCTCATCACCCAATGACACCCCACGATTTTCCATTTCATCAACAACCATATTGAGATGATGAAGGATATGGAACAATTCAAAAATTTTCAATTGATATTTTATACTTGCAACAATGGAATATTTTGGATTATTTTTATTGGCATTAGTGGGAGAAAACTTCCTTATAGCTAATAAGCAATCCCCAATCAATTTTATTTTATTTATTCCTAGGGAGAGAGCTAAATCCAACCCTTCCCAAAAGGATAATAATTCCTCTTTCTTGTTAGTTGACACTCCTAAACCCCATGCATAATTTATTTCAGCTTGTTCATTGGGGCAAAAAAGTACCCCTTCCGTCCCTAACATGAACACATTATTTTTAGAAAAAAATGCATGTGTTATTTTAATTTGCACGTCCTCTAAAAAATCACACATGCCACATTTTTGTATCCAAAAAAACAAACAAAAACAAAAACAAAAACAAACAAACAAAAACAAAAACAAACAAACAAAAACAAAAAACAAAAAACAAAAATACAAAAAACAAAAAACAAAAAAACAAAAAAAACAAAAAAAAAAAAAAAAAAAACAAAACACCCATGGGGTCTCATTGTCCCCCCGCAATTGAAATTATACCATCCAATGAGTGCTTTATAACTCACAATCAACATACACATGCTCTTGGTAGAGATTCAATGCTTAAGAGGTTTGCTAGGTAAAGGTAAGATCATGTTTCTTTTTCTTCTAGAATGGAGTAAAAAGTGAAAATTTTTAAAGGATTTTTTTTTTTACTATAGATTTATTAAGCACAATTACCATGGCTAGAAACCTTAAAGCAAATCAACAAGCCAACCCCACAACAAAGGCAAAAGAAAAATTAACTCAAAGGAAAATCCTTTCCCAAAGATATAAATTACCAAAAATATAATCAACTAAAAATATTGATTGAAGGACTTAGGCACATAAGGGAACCATCATGAGTCTCATTAGCCACATCTGTTGAAAGTGTTGTATCTTATCAAAATATTTATTTTTAAACTATTAAGTTAAAAGAGTGGAATTATAAATGGACTTGCCTAATATTATCAACAAATTTTCATGTTCTTAAAATCATCCCTTGTGAAATTCTTCCCCACTCCCCCTTACTATCCATATACTACATCCAAATGTACAAATGAAAAATATCCAAAACAAGTCTCAAATGGTGATTTACCAGTTGAAGTGTGGACTACTCTATTATAGAAGTGTTGTATATAAACCAAATTTCCATCCCAGGTCTTCAAATGATTCTGATTAGAACCCCTCAAAATATATACCAAAGTCTTGTTGACTACTTATGTTTTACCCTCTGTTTGTGGATGGAATGTTATACACCTATTCAATTTTGTGTTCATCTTTGCCCACAATGTAGTGAAAAAATCATTAAGAAATCTAGTTCCCTTGTCCCATTGTATTTATCACTGATGATGTTTGAAAAGTAGTAAAAGGATTTCGATGCTCCTCCTCTATCTTAACAATCCTTGATGCTACCTTTATTTCTCTTATTTTTAAAAAATCATGTGTTGATTCTCCTTGATATTTCAGGCATATTACCCCATGTAAAGTTATCTATAAAATCATTTCCAAAGCTAAAAGTAATAAACTAAAACCCACTCCCCCCTCATTTATCTCTCCTAAGAAAACCGGTTATGTGGAAAGTAGAAAAATTATGGACAACATAATACTAGCCCATGAACACATTCACTTTCTTAATTCCAATAGGTCTCTAGGTATGCTCACCAAACTTGATATGTCAAAAGCATTTGATAAATTGAGTTGGAATTTTTCTTTTCACATTCTTAATACTTTGGATTTGAAAAAAGATGGTTTTGTTGGGTTCTTTCCCTCATTTCCAAAACTTTCTTCTCCATCCTAGTTAATGGGTCTCCCTCTCCCACTTTTTTCCCTCAAGGGGTATTAGGAAAGGAGACCCCATTTCCCCTTACATATTTCTCCTCATGGTTGAAGGGATGGGTAGATATATCAACTCAACCCTACAACTTGGCCAGCTAAAAGGTCTTCCTCTTAGTTCCCATGATCTCTCTTCTTCACACCAGTAGTTTTTGGACGTCACTCTTCTCTTGGGAATCCCCACTATCAAAGAATCCACTACCCTTAAAAACATCCTTCAAGACTTCTTTGATGCTTTTAGAACCTCCATTAACATGGAAAAATCTCAAATCTTCTTTTTTAATACCCCACTAGTTGTCCAAATTCACATATCTCATTTGCTTGGTTTTCAAAGGAGCTCTCTTCCATCCAAATACCTAGGATCCACTCTAATTGGCAATCCTCTCAAAAAAAAGGTATGGGAAAATATTCTTCTTAAACTTGAAACCAAACTTTCTTGTTGGAATTTTGGATCACTTTGTCTAGTTGGTCGCTTGAAATTGTTCAAGTTTGTCCTTCAATCCATCACTGATTATCTTCTCCCAACAATGGAAACCCCCAAATCCATCCTAAACAAGATAAAAAATATTCAATGTAGCTTCTGAGGGGGTGCCAAAAGAGATTAAAAAATGGGCTCTTGTTTAATGGGACAAAATATTGCATCCAACAAAAAGACTTGGTCTCTTCTATCTAGATATACTCATCAAAGCCTTAAGTTCTAAAACATAGTGGAGATGGATAAAAAAAATGAAGGCTTTATGAAGCAAAATTTCGAAACATAAGTATGTCCTCAATACCCAAGAATCTCATCTTATCAAAATGGTAGGCAACATTAGGGATTCTCATATTTGGAATGTTGCTTGGAGAACTACACATCTTGTCCAAGAGCATAGTTTTTAGGAAAACGAAAAATGGGAACAATGCATTTTTTTTGGATGACTCATAGCATTAGTGGCCCAAGTTAGGTAAAAATGAACAACTCTACCCAACCAAGGAGTCCCTCATCTATAGGGGCCAAACCTTAGTTGCACATTACTAACACTCATCCCCTTGAACTTCCTAATGGTACAAATAGAAGTCACATGAGGAATGGATTGGGCCTCCCTCCAAAAATGAAATCTCAATTATCAAGCAAGAATTAACAAATAGGAGAATTGTGGTTCAAGAGGGAAACAATATTCTTCGTTGGAGTTATCATCCTTCAAGAAATTTTAACCTTTATGAAGTTTGCATTCTTCTCACAAGAAACAACAATGAGGATGATCAAGGCAAATGACATAAAATATGGGATCTCAAACACTGGCCCAAAATCACTTTTTATTTTATTTTATATATGTTGCTTCTATTATGGAACAAAACTTTGACAGGAGACAAGCTTCAAAATCATCGTTTTCAAGTCCCCTCAATTTGGCTTCTCTATTTCTCCAATTTATAAAATGTCAATTGTTGAATTGAGACTTCTATGATCCATAACAGTTATAAGAAGAGCTTCGGCGTAAATCACATATAGAAAGACCTTTGTCGACGCGTTTCGAACCAACAAGTGTGGTTCATCGTCAGGACAAGTTGAAGAAACAGATCCAACTTAGCATGTTAAATAGTTTGAGCAGAGACTCCAACGGCTAAATCGAACAATGACTACTTTTGACCTTAGGACCCCTCAAAACTATTCGTAATTCCCTCCGATCGGTTTTAGATATAAACTTATAAAAACATGACCTTAGGACACAACCAACATGTTTTTATAAGTTTATATCTAAAATATGCTCTAATTAGATGAGGTCTTAGTAACCTCAAGACTTTGAACTTATGTTATTGGTCTTGTTTTCCTTCTAGCAGAGTAGTAGTAGAAAAGTTTTGGTCATGTAATCCTCATTTGACATGATGTAAAGTGCCTAACTTCAAAAAAGGTGGGGGGTGGGGTGTGTGACTAATTGACTAACTAGTTATTTATTGATAGTTTAGTTTTCTTTACATACGATAAAACATGCATTCTCTACAAAGCTTCTTGTAGCTCTATCCAACTTTCGTTATTTGCTAATCTTTATATATCTAGATTTGTCTAATGAACATAAGGGGTAGAACTAATTTTAACCGCAATCTAGAAATAATTTGATATGGACCATAATTCTAAAATTTTCCTTCCATGAAATTTAAAGACTTCATCATTTTCTCTACCACAGGTAGTGCATACTCTATTTTTGACTAGAAAAGAAAATACTTTGGCAAGCGAAGGGAAAGTTCCTGATTAATTTCTTGCCAAAAAATAGATGAAGTTTGAGTTCAACCTTTGCCTAGTGTATTTTAAAGAATAAATTCCTAGGGTTAGGAAGATGGGAAGCAAATGTGGTTTTAGTTCCAAATGATAAATTAGGAGAATAATATATTATTCAAAAAGATACCAATATCCTACCCAGAATCAAGGCTCATTTGAAACAATTTCTTATATTCCATCAATAATATTGGTGGATTTTCATTGTGAACAACTGTATAAATAATATATATGAATTGGCCTACTAGATATTAAAACCATTTATCTGATAAATTTTGTCCATTCTAAAATGTAAAAGGGCCTACCTTGCTGATAATTTTTGTTTAATCCCAAATGATCAAAATGGGGAAATTAATGATATAACATGAGACAAATTAGATAGGATTGGTACCTGAAGCATTTCAAAGAAGGAAATCAAATTAATTATTCATGTATGGCACAAATTAAATACTTACAATAATTAAACCTTTCAACCCATGCAATCATATGAATAAACCCCAAGATTGTTTCATAAAATATGGAATCATCATGGTATTCAAGAATAAAATTAGTCGTGCAATAACCTCTTGGGATAAGTGTCAATTAGGTTTATTTTTGGTAGTTGGGAGGAATGATTGTTATCCTCCCCAAACCAGGTTCAAATCCCACAAATGACATAATAAGCTTTGTCATAGTGGCTTCAAACATTGTTTTTGAGTTTGAGCGATCCCTCCAAAAGTGAAACATGTATATTCCTCATGAAAAAAAAAAACCTGTTGGGATAAGTATGAGAAATTATTTGTTGGAAAAAGTAAGGTGAATTTAGGAATATATGCCTTTTCTAGTAACAACCTTACAAGTAAATAATCCTTTTGTTCCACTAGTGAGGAATTAAAATATAAAATCTAAAATTATGGCTTCTTCATCTATGTGTGTTGATTTACTGGTAACAATAACATTTTGGATATCACATTTGAGCTAACAGGAAAAATCACTCATTTGAGCTAACTGGAAAAATCACTCAAGAACCATCCAAAGACTTTGCAATTCTCTAGGTCAAGTTATAGAGTTTTGAATATGTTGAAATGAATTTGGGAAAATAATAGGTTGATGGAACGATTTCCTATGTAAAGACACATACACAAGTGGTAAAAATGTCACAAGAATCTCTAAGTAATCAATATGTTATTTGGAAGATTTTATGATTAGTATTCATGGTAAGCGAAGGTTCAAATATGTCTCCATATATGTCAATCAAATGGTTCAAATGTCTTAATATTCTACAAAATAGGTTGAGTGGAGCTTGTCAATTTTAACTTTAGAGCCATGATTTCATTTAGTGAAGGTTTCATTTTCCTTTTCTTCTTTAAAGAAATAGACAAGAATATAATTTACTGTAAAAAAGGGGAGTGATTGTACCCATATCTTAGGAAATTAGAAATACTTTTGTTTCTAATGGCTCTCAACTATTAACCTCATCCAAATACAAATGAAGATTAGCTTTGGATTTATCCATGCAACCATTTTTGGAATACAATCATCTTTCATTTGAGTTTGCATAGGGAACATATTAAAAATCACCTTTACCAACTAAACACTTCATTTTTTCTATTTAAATTTGGGCTTATATGACTAAAATACAACGCATTGATTATTCTCAATTTCCAATAGTTCCATTAGTTTCAATTTAGCAGGTCACAAAGGCAATGACAATGCTTTGTGATTGTTTTCTTTGCCTTTGTAATCGCTAGGAAAAAAATTGCATGCATAAGCATGGTTTTCAGTTTGCCAAAGCAATGAGATATAACTACCTACACTTCCAATCTCAAAAATCAATGAGAATCATTAATCCATATGCTTTGTGTACCATCTTATCTAACTCAACATCACATCATCTTAAAGCCACCACTTTATGAACTTTTAAATCACACGTGATTAATTGACCTTTAGCCTTTTTGTCAACTACTTATCGCATTGTGATTGGTTAAGGATGATTTCATTTGACCACATTCAACATATTTGTCCTCTTATTATTTGTCTATAACTTTCCTTTAAAAACTCAAAACAAATAAGGATTCTAGGTATCACTAAATGTATTACTATGTAATTCCTTCATTATACTCAACTTTTAACTATTTATCTCATGCACAAAGGTTGATTTTCTTTTATTTGAAATTGTTATAATAGAGGCAATGTATTCAATAAAGGTATCATCTTTGTTGGAATATTCAACATGGGGTTTAGAACAAGAGGTAAAGCAAAGGCCCTAGTCCTTGACCACCTCTTTGCAAGGAGGTTCTTCATATGAAGGACAATATCAATGATGGGGGTAGTCATTATGGCTAAAGGGATCACAAATCTCGAGTATATGGGGTCAAGAATTAAATATTTAAAAGCAAGGGTGGATACTTTGAAATTTCTCAAAATTTCATGGGAAGGATGTGCAATGCAATAGTTGGATAGGGATATTTAGATCCTAGTAGAGTCAAGCCTAAGAAATTCATCAAGTAGTCTTTTCTCATATCTTGTGACTAGACCCTTGTACCCCTCCAAATTTTAATAATGAGATCAAAATCCATGATCTACTCCTTAGGGAAAAAATGAATGAAATAGGAAAGTACAAAGGATGAGGAAACTTTAAACTATGGACTCGGCATGTACCATGCTTTTTGACATTCTTCACTTATATCAAATGCTAATTACTTTCATTGTTTTACATGGTATTCTCCTAGAATATTATCCCTAATTATGACCCGACAGAACAAAGCACAAATGGCACAAAATTAAATAATAATACATATGGATAGGTCTTAGTCCTTTAATTTCACTGTGAGAACCAAGCTAAAGCATTGGGTGCTTCCTTACCTATTGTCAATAAGGTCCAAGGTGGCTCTCTCTTTTCTCTTTCCCATTATTGATATGCTTACGAAAAATCTATCTAAACATGTCCTAAAGGGAAGTTAGTTGAGTGATAGCCAAAGGCCTTGGCTAGTCAACATAGGCACACTCCTAGATACATAATTGTTAGAATTACATTACAAGAAACTATATTAAGAATAATTTCCCCAGTGGAGTTAGCAATATTTGTTGATTAGAATCACTATCATAGTTGTTTTTGAGAGAAATAGATTACCATGCTTGTTGTATATCTAAAATAACACAGGCAAATGATAAAGAAACTATAATATCATATTAAAACACAAGACAAATAATGAAATAAATAATAACTACCTTCCCCCTAGGGAGCTCACTTGGAAAGCCCAAAATGTAAAGTGAATGTGAGTACAAGGTCCCATGTTCAAATCCATAGTTTCTTACCTGTGGTTGTGTTTTTGGGGGCAATGTGATTTACCGAGGGGTTATAGTTGTAGTGGTTGGAATCGAACCTATGTCACTGGACTCCAAGACTGGCCCAATTTTTTTACACAGTGGGAAAACCTATTATAACTCAGTTGTCAAATCAACTGAGAGAACAACCATCATTGTTTTCTATCCATGAATTCAGGATGTCTCATCACCATTATTCAAGGAAAACCACGCCGCCTGGAATTACTCGTAGGTGGTTCGTAAGGGTGTAGAATTTCACTCCTGCCAAATTCTTCTAAACATAACAAAAAATGAAATACATAATAAATATAATAGATAAATAGATAATAAAAAAATATTTTAAAAATATACATTTTCAATGAAAAGATAAAAGGCCCTCTTTAATCATATTTATATATGAGGACACCAACTGTAAATCATCATCCATTATTTTATAGATTTATTATTAATATTTCTTGGTATATCCGATTGAAATTTTTAAGTCAATTTAATCTTCCATTATAGTTGGTATCAAAACTAGAACTACTAAAAAATTGAAAAGGCTCGATAAAATAAAATTATCGAGCTCAATTTAAGAGGAAAAAAACTACCATACTCGATATTTTTTTTAAACCAAACTTGCTAAATTTATTTTACCAAACCTCAATTTTCTTTTTGCCAATCCCAATATTTTTTTTACCAAACCTAGTAAAATTTAAGAAGTAATGGAGTCATCAAAGAAGAAACACAACCACAAGGACCTACAAAGCTATAAGGAAGACATAAAATCTCTAAAAGTTTTTCTGGATAACATTGATGTTGGCATGAGCAACCAATAGGAAAATATAAAGGAAATGTGACCAATCAAGGAGCATAACATAAAATACGTTATCAGGGATGGTAGGTGTTAGGAAAGGGGGTGATTGATCACCTCAAAGGAATAAAAGACACAACCATTTAGAGTCGCAAATGTGCCTCCTAAATACCGTGACAACATATTTTTATTTTTTTTGTAAGCGCAAGTATTCAAATTATATTAACATAAAAAGATACAAAATGTACAGTCTGGAAAACATGGGGTGGAAACCAGAGATTTGCGCCTGAGCGGGGAAACCAGAGATTGAGTCATAGAGTCTCCTCTGCCCGTAGAAGAGGAAACTAGAGGTGGAAATTGTGATTACAAAAATGACGTAAATAAACAAAAAATAAGAAATTATAGACTTGTATCAAAGAGGTGCTGAGCCTTTTATCGGCAAGCCAAAACAGGTGCGCCAAAATGGATGAACCAACCTAAAGTAAGTCATGGAACTTGGGTTGTTAATGCGAGCCTATGGATTAGTCCACCTTTAGAAAGTAAGTAGGAGCCACATTGGAGTCACCTTGGAATGGAGTGTTTCCCTCTTCACCTGGAATTTCCTCGAGGATGTAAGAGTTGTAGGGGCTAGGATGGGGAGGAGAGGAAGAAGGGATCAAGGTGTGCCCAAAGGATTGAGGAGGAGCTGGGTGGACATTTCTACAATCAGGTGAGGGGCAGCGAGCTGGAGCCATAGGAATTGTGGGGGGGAGGATGAGTGCAAAATAGGAGAATTGGAAGGCGAGGGAGCAAGGAAGGAGGGTGAAAGAATGTTACGAGGGAATTCGATATCCATATCACGAGCCAAATGTTTGAGGGAGGAGGAGGTGTGACTGTGATAAGCTAAGAGCTCCACAATCCAATCAGTGGACCTTAATTTCTCGCTATTGCTTTCCTTGAGATGACGAGCCAAAAGATTTCAAAGAGCCCACAACGTGACCCTGCCCCTGTGAGTCTCAACCTCCTCAGATTCAACCACTTGGTGTCTGAAGTCAAATAGGGTAGTAGTCAAATTTTCATTGAAGGTGGTCGGGGGACATCCCCTTCCCCTCCCCTTGCTCACGTAGTGTGTTTACCCACTCACTACTCATGGTGGAGCAATGGGTTGCAGTGGAAGAGGAAGGAGGATCAGAGAAGTGGGGTGGACAAAGGAGGAGTTGGTGAGCTTAATGGACCAGGCTTTGAGAAAAATGACGAGGGGAATGAAGCGCATGTTGCTCATGGCATAGTGGGCTATATGCCTAGAGGAGACAAGAGAGGTGGAGGGTCAGGCGTGTGAGGACATGATTCAGGATTTGTGGCTTTTAATGAGGGTTGATACCATTTGTAAGGTGAGGGGGGTGGTTATAGACAAATGGAGGGCACCACTAATCTTCACTGGGGCAGGTGGAGTCACACATGTGGGCACCTGAATCTGGGGAATATCATTAAACATAATTACATAAATGGACAAGATGAAATTGAAAGAGATGAACTAAATAATGAAAAGATTGATAATCTAAAGAGAATATAGGAAATTCTAGAGAAAATCACACAAATTTTACCAACCTCAAATATAGAATTACCAGGAATATCTCTCTTAGGAAATACAACTAACCCATGATTTTAAAAGAGAGATTACCACAAAATTAAAAAGGAATTTCCAAAATATGATGGGAGATACCATATGTAGTCATCATCTCGGTAAAAAAAGTTGAGGGTACATTTGAATTGAATCCCCTTCTTGGTGAATAAGAAAAAATAATGATAACATCCAAGAATTTAGAAGGAGAAGGTTACAATTGGTTCTTATGGTGGTCTACGAATTGTGACACTTGTTCTTTTTATTGGTAAAATTTCACCATTGTTTTAATTAAGAGGTTGAATGATGCCAAAGAGGATGGCGTTTACACCAAGTTAGTTCATCTAAAGAAAAAAAGAAATGTAAATGATTATACACATGAATGGGAAGTTAAATCAATAAGACAAATTAGATTCTTAGAGGATCAATTGCTAAATTTATGCATGTGGGTTGAAGGATTACATTCATAGAAATAAAATCATGGAATCCAAAAACTATTAAAGATGCTAAACATTGGGAAAAATTAATTGTTTAAAAAAAGAAGTTCAATAAGTCATCATTCAAAAGGTCATATAGATCAAATAGGTATTTTAATGAAAAATCAAGTAAATGCATTATAGACAAGATTAATAAGTTTGTACCACCTCCCCTAAGGAAGGATGAAAAACAACATTTCAATATATATAATAAATGGGCAAATAAGTGTAGATATTTCATAGACAAACTATAATCAAGGCATAGATGCAACAATAAAAAATTGTATAATTTTGAAGTTGGGAGGGAATCAAACATGTCCATTAATGATTTTGATGAAGAAGGAATTAATAAGGAAAATAATGACACTAATGTATACTTCGAAGAGGCAAGGCTCAATACATCTCTAGCCATAATAATAGGCATCACACAACAACATACATTAAAACTAAGACGACATGTGAAAAAGGAGAATAACACCATACTTAAAGACATTATGGGCACCCATAATTTTATAGATGCAAATGTGATGAAAGAGTTAAATTTGTTTGAATACCTTGCCATAGATATAAAAATCATGGTGGTGGATCGAAAAAAATTGATGATATTGAAAAGTGTCATAAAGTTAAGTCATAGTGATCCAAGAGGATCTCAAAAGGCCTAAAAATTGAAGTCCTTAAAACACATTGAAATCAGCATCAAGTTGAACATCTCGTCGCAAGGAATCCAACTGCACAAACGACACCTCAATCAGAGTTTGCATGGAAAAGTTATGCCCAATAAAATTTCTAGTCAAACTTAGCAAAAGGACAAAATTTAGTTGGCTCCAGATAATTTTTTACCATAGCTAAAGTTAGCAGTTTGGCCAAACTTGGCAGTTTGGAGGCTAAAGTTAATGGAGGTATAGATAAATGTAGCGACACTGCTACAGTTGGAAGAACTACCAAATATGGCGGCAGTTCCACTAAATTTAGCGTCATGTAATTGGGCACACATGGGCTAATGGGAAGGTTCCATGTGTCCCAACCAAATGATTCCACGTGGCATCTAACTAATAGCCAAATTGGGCCCAACCAACCCATGGAAACGTTAAGGTTTAAACGACAGAGGTTATAATGAAGGATTTAACACACACACACACACACACATGTTTGTTAGAATGGTTTGGAGGAACATTTGTTTTATATATAAAATGGTTCCACAAGGTTTAAACCCCTAACCCACAAATAACCAATAACCAATACACAGCCTGGCGATTGGTACGATAGGTGGGCGCTTTGTAATATCCACTAGAAATTTTTTATTTAAACTTTCCCTTACCATTCAACAGAGGAGCAAGCGGGTGCAGGAGGAGCCACAAGGCCAACAAAATGTAGAGGTGCACGAAACCAAGACAGGGATGTAACCAAGTCGGGAACACTACAGCGAAACCCTATGGGTGTTTAGATTGAGGAGTATATTCTAAGGGAATAGTACCTATAATATTCTTCAAAATATTCCCAAAATATTCTATTCTTGAACCTTGAAGATTCTTTGGGGGGGGGGTTCCAGAGTTGATGATGCCAGAATCTAGTTGAGTTTATACTCATTTTACTCAAAATTTCACAAGTATTTTACTGGTGTAGTCAGATTTTGGATTTGAGTAGCTCATTTTTAGGTCACTCCTAGAAGTGAGGTATAATGATTTATTTTTTCATGTACTTTCCTTTCTTTTCATTGAGATAAATGAAGGGGCCTCTCCACTTTGAAGTTGGGCCTGGAGACGTAGCCCACATCGGCTGAAATCCATTATCAAATATTGGTGCATTGTCTTTATGGTCTCTTTTGTATGTTTCTTCTTCTTAAAGTGTCAAATTTATGGTTTTACATGCTCTTTTATGTAATGATATTGACATCACTAGAGAAAATATCTTGGATCATGTTGGTATCAAACGATCTTCTTTTTAATGTGAATTGCGAGTGTGGATAATAACCAGGGCCAAACTTAGAGTGTGAAGGAAAAATCAAGCCTTTTGACCTACAAATTGGATGTGCAACATGAAGAAATAAAATGGATAATGACGATATTCACACCGAGAATGACAAATGGCAAACATGGTAGATAAATTGTTTTCGTATTATGAGAAGAGAGTGGCAAAGAAGGAAATGAAGAAGAAAGAGAAAGCAAAGAAATGATGAACTGAGAAGATTGTTACTAGAAGCAAAAGAGGAGAATCGGGGATTGTAACTTCAGATACAAGCCACAAAAGAAAACTTGGAAAATTTGAAGTGCAATGAAGGCTTAGCGAAGTCAACCTCACTCACTTCAGAATAAAAAACTAAGGTAAAAAATGTCAATGATTCTTCAGTTTCATGTTCTCATTATCATGATGATTTTGGTGCTTTTGAAAGGCACACTAAGGGCATTGGTTCGAATCTAGTGAAGAAGATGGGATATGAAGGAAATTTCCTCGGAGTTAATTGAAAAGGCATTGCGAATCCCATAAAAGTGGTGGAACTACCTCGATATGTAGGATTAGGCTATGTCAGAAAGGAAGCTAGAGTAAGATTTAAACCCACATAGAAAAGAGAGTTTTCAAGCGGCAAAACTTAGTTAGTGCAGGATGCCGAGAGCACATCGCAACCTTCCAGTGATAGTGAAAATACCAAAGGAAGAATTAAGTCAAGTTCTCCTTGCCAGACCCACACCAAAGATACTCATTCAAGGAAGGTCATGTCGCCTAGGAAGGAGACGCAAATGAGGGTAAAGAAAGTCGATAGGAAGAAAAACCATTGCAACAAGGGTGAACATCAGAAAGCCAAATGTTGGGAGCTCCATCTAGAGCTATGCCCAAAGAAAGACTAGAAGCCTATGAAAGCACTTGTGAAGGAACCAACCGATGAAGCAGTTCCACAAGGAAGACAACTACTAGAAGAAAGCCCATTAACCTAGTTAGGTAAGAGATGGGTAGCCTTTTTAAGTAGTTGAGTATGGCCACCATTGTAAATCACATGTTACTTTTTAAAGACTCCATAGGTGGGAAAGAAATTGTAAAATTGATGAAATGTATAAAATCACTTAAGTATGTAACATAATGAT
Organism: Pinus tabuliformis; assembly: GCA_031772625.1. Lineage (NCBI taxonomy): Eukaryota > Viridiplantae > Streptophyta > Pinopsida > Pinales > Pinaceae > Pinus > Pinus tabuliformis. The sequence continues at coordinate 921,974,999 of CM062818.1, forward strand.
ATTTTGCCTTTGGATGGATAACAAAGGAAATGGGTTCCATTTGTAAATTAGTGTAAAACTTGACCATGAGTGTTTTATAAACCCTTGGCAAGTAAGGTCTTGCTTGGAATCTTGTAAGTTGTGATACATGCATTGACAATTACAAATTTGCATCTGGATACAAGTGTGATCTTCATCATTTTGGTTCCAAAGTAAAAATGTGAAGGAAAGGAAAGTGTAGCCTATCAAAGGCATTTGTTATGAAAATCAAGAAAAAGGGGAGTACATCAGCTTGTAGTTCCTATTTAAACTTTTAGAGGATTAAAAGATTCTCAGTGGGGAGGATTGATCCAGGAGGATCCTAAAAGGCATAAAAATCAAATTACTTGAAACTAAGCGAAACCAATGTCAAGTTGAAGATATCTTTGCAAGGAATCCAATGGCGCAAATGACGCTTCAATTCGAGTTCATATGCAAAAGTTGTGCCCAGTATAAGTTCCAGTCAAACTCGGCAAAAGAAAAAAATTTAGTTGGCTCCAAATAAATTTGACCATAGCCAAAGTTGGTGGTCAAACCAAAGATGGAAGTTTGGGGGCTAAAGTAAGCAGAGGTCCAGATAAATGTAGCAACACCACTACAATTGGCATAATCGCCAAATATGGCAGTAGTTCCACTAAATTTGGTGGCATGTGACTAGGCACGTGTGGGCCAATGGGAAGGAACCACATGGCATCCAATTGGTGACCAAATTGGCTCCAACTGACCCATGGCAACTTTAAGGTTTAAACAACAAAGGTTATAATGAAGGATCTAAAAAAATTGATATATATATAAATTTTTTGTTGGAACAGTTATGCAGAACCTTTGTTTTATGTATAAACTGTGTCCCCGAGGTTTGAACCTATGACCCACCAACAACCAATGACCAATACACAACCTGGTGACCAATGGGTAAAGTGGGTGGTTTGTAATATCCACCAGCAAAGTGTCATGTAAACTCTCCCTTTCCATTCAACAAAGGAGTGAGAGGCTGGGGGAGGATCCATGGGGCCAATGGAACGTGGAGGTGTTGGGAACCAAGACAACGAAGGAACTATGTCAAGAACCCAACATACACATAGATAGAGGAGTATATTCCTAGGGAATATTCCCTAGAGTATTCTTCAGAATATTTCCAAAAGATTCTGTTGTGGAATCTTGATGATTCTCTAGGGGGTCTAGAGTTGACGGTGTCAGAATCTCGTCAAGTTTATACTCATTTTACTCAGAAGTTTGCAAGGATTTCCCTGGTGCAATTAGATTTGAGATTTAAGCAACAATTTTTTAGGTGAGTTGCATAAGTGAGGTATAGTGATGTATTTTTCCATTTAATTGCATTTTTTTTTTTGCTGAGATAAATGAAGAGGCTTCTCCACTTTGACGTTAGGCCTGAATATGTAGCCCACATCGGGTGAATTCATTATCAAATATTGGTGCATTGTATTATGGTAAATTTCATGTGTTTCTTCTTCTTAAAGTGTCAAATTTATGGTTTTACATGCTCTTTTATGCAATTGTGCTAACATCGCCGAAGAAAAGATCTTGAATCACATAGAATATTGTAACATGGATTTTGGATTCTACACAACACCTTAGGAGGAGTAAATGTCTTCAAAATTAAATGATTGAAAACATTGGGTACCTATTCCTCAAATCATTAAAAATAATTTATTAAACTTAAGTGGCAGGGAAGAAATTATAAATTGTGCACATCTCCTACTTGTTGGGTCATGGAAACACCACCCTTTTCTTATAGCTTTTGCTCTGTCTTTGCCTCATTTTTCCTTACTATCAATTAGTCGAACGTTTTTGACACATTTGGCCAAGTTTGATACTAGGCAACTTTAAATTTTATTCTTTCATCTTTTTAGACATTTGGATGTTTGGATAAGAGAATTTTGTGATTTTTGACCATTTCCTTGAGTGATTGTGGAATTGCACTTTAGGATGTTGTTGCAAAAGCTTTGGGACATTTATCAGTTGCATTAATGCATCTAGTATATGTTTCATAAGCTGTGAAATACGTTCCAACTGCAGTAGCTATAAATCCATAATCATGGTGAACAATGAAGTTATGAAAACTAGTTCCTAAACCACCAATGTCACTTTTTTCCTGAACCATTGATGATTCAGGCTAACCATTTTAAGACAAAAAGGAACAATTGTGCACTTCATTTTATGGAAAAGACAAAATTTGTTTTGTAACTTTAAACAATAATGTAAAACTACCTAAATATACGATTCAAAGCCAACACATCATATAAATCAACTCCCTACTAAAAGCAAAGGAATCTATTCTTATCATTTAATCTTTGAACTATAAAGACTATAAATGTGCTAGTTAATATTGAAGATTAGTTGGTGTCCATTAAATTTTAATATGCGTGATTAAGTTGTTTTCTTTATTGTTGGAGTTTCTTTAGGTGATACACTACTTGAGGAGGATGACCCACTCCATGAATAGGCGTCGTTGTGTAATTATCATTATACTTAGTTAGATTGCTGTTTAATATCATGGTTTTAATATCAACATTGGATTGCAATAATTCATGTTAATTGGTATTGCTATTTGATATTGGATTACAATTATTTGCACTATTTGATATTATTATAGAATTAGAGTGATTTCATGCAATTGATAGTAGAAATTATGTTATTTAACTAGTTAACTCATTATGTTGTAGAATACATATAATTTCATTTCACTATTACTCAATTAGCTTATTCATTTTATTTGCACTATAAGTTACGCATATGGTTCAATATAATTTAGATTAAAATAAATGTTCATTCTTGTTGTGGGATCCACCTGGTTAATCCACACTCTTCTAGTCCATGCTAAATTAGGCAGGATGCAGATTGGCCTAGGTAGCCCACAACCTCGTTTAGTGAAGTTTTGATTTTAATTTAGGTAGTCAAGCTTCTCTTATATGGTCTCTTCCAGTATAGTACTAGATGCAAATTTGATTGGTGACTTGCCACTCTCTTTTATGTTTGGGTTATTGTTGTATCATAAGTTGTTGAGTCTCTTCAATCTTGGTTCATGCTTAACTGCAGAATGTGGACATAATAGGGATGCGTATTTGTCTTAGTGGGAATATCATGATTCATTGCCATGTAGAGGTTTCTTTGAATTAATAGTTAATTACATCAATAAAGTAAAACATCTGCCTAATAAAAATATATGGCCCACATATATGTTGCATGATAGCCTTGAAATAAAAAGGCTTACCCTGATTGATAATTAATGTTGAGGCAAATTATTTGATTATTATGAGCATTTAATTTGCATTATCATTTTTGGCATCATTATCCATGATGCTTTGAAGGCACAATTGTACATCAACCATTAGTTTTAATAGGAAATTAGTAAGCATAATTGTTGGAAGGAGGTTAATTACCAAGCCATTCATAGAATTTCATTTAGAATACTTTACATTTTAGAAGCATGAATAGGGCTACCTCTAAAACAATGAATAAGAGATAGTAAGATGACATGTGATAACATGCGCATTCATTGTGGAAAATTTTGCAATGAGTACCTAATTTACCTATGTTAAGGACTATAGTATGAATGAATAAAGGAAACAACCCCCAATCATTTGGTGCAGTAAGAGCCAACCATAATATTAATAAAGTTGTAGGTGAATGAGGAGGACTACAAACAAAAGGATGACCAAATCCTAGGAAAAGGAAGGTTTTAGAACCTTCTCCTTACATTTCAGACGTAGAAGCAGATACATTCCACCTCTTGAAGGGCAAGGAGAGATCAACGAACTAGTTAGTGGGAACCCTGTTTTTTTAAGGTAATTATCAAGACAACCTAGTGGTTGAACCAACAAATTACGTAAATACTGAAGAATCAAGGGTTATATAAAGATAAAATTTCTCTAAAATCACTATGGCAGATGAAGAAGTAGCCTCCAACATGAATTCCACATTAAACATATCGAAATTGAAGCCCTGATGAAGAACATCCCTCTCTCTACTCTTCCTAACTTCCATATGCTACCCAGTGAAGATCCTAACACTTTTGTATTTAAATTTGATGTACTATGCCAAAGCTATGATTACATCTCAATACTTATAAATTGAAACTATTTCCTAATACTCTTAAGAATTTTGCATTACGTTGGTTCATGGAACTTTGTGGGTAGACCGTCAACACTTGGAATAATATGAACCTTTTTTTTCTTTCAAAAATACCAATATTACTATAAGGGGAGGGACATTCAAGAGGAAAACCTTAGAATGACTTAGAAAGAGGTTAAAAGTTTGGAGCATTATATTGAATGGTTCTAGTACAATCTTCAAATGTCCAAAATCAAGTTGAAAAAGGACAATTTATGAATCATAATACTTAAGGGGATGAAGGATGAGTGCATATATCTTTTGAACATCATGGGTAGAAGATATATCTCCTAAGAAGAATGCAATGATGTGAATTGTGTAGAAAATATTTAAGAAAAAAATCGAAGAAAGGCAAGGGATCAAGAGATATCCTCACCAATATTAACAAATCAGTTGTGGGATGAACTCTCAAATAAAGTAGGAAACATGTTGGACAACTTCAATATAGATATCCTCAATTCCTAAGCAATGCAAATCAGCACTTTGCATAATTATCAAAAATAGGAAGAAGTTTCCAAAATCATTTCATTTTTTTGCCCATAGTGTAGACAAAATCATCCATTGAGGGAATGTTCACTTAACACTATCACATTCTATAGTACTTGTGAGCAAAAACACTCTACCAATAGTTTCCCCTCCCTACTAAAATTTAAATTAGTTAGTTTACTAAGATCCTCAAGAAGAGACATGTCAAATTTGTTTCACTACCTAGTAGTAGCCTTGGAAACAATGACCAACACGTATGAGTCAAATCCCCCTCTATTTTCAAAGAATTATTGGCATATGCAACAATTTCAATATTCTTCTATGTCTTATCCTTGGTCTCCTCCAATGTAATGGTAAAATTAGACACCCCAATGAGCCCATGAGTATCAATAGTGTGATAATTGGAATATAAACCATTAGGGAAACCCACAACCCCCACCCCCCCATCAGTAACAATGTTCTCAAGGGAATAAAAAGTTTCCCTAATTCCCTCAACAACCAAAATTGCCACCAGTCAATCCTGTTACTCCCCCAAGACCACAGCTACTAGTGCAACCTGCTCCTAGCCCCAACAATAAACTTGCTTATGACACTTACATAGTTGAATGGCCCCAGTATCGTACATACTCCATTTTTCCTATTGCATGTCTAGGAATATAATTACGATCAAGGAAAACATTAAAGAATAAGGCTTCTCCAATTATCACTAAACAAGATGAAGAGGAAGTCAATAATCCCATAACAAACCATAATAAAAGGCAACCTGAGGAAAATCTACTTAGTAGCTCACAATCTAACCTTCCTAAAATTCAACCCAAACTTCATACTTTAGACACTAAACTTCATTTCTAGTAATATTAGGCTTAGAAAAACCTGTAGTCTAGATTGAATTTGACCTATGGCCCACATATATGTTGCATGATAGCCTTGAAATAAAAAGGCTTACCTTGATTGATAATTAATGTTGAGGCAAATTGTTTGATTATTATGAGCATTTAATTTGCATTATCATTTTTGGAATCATTACCCATGATGCTTTGAAGGCACAATTGTACATCAACCATTAATTTTAATAGGAAATTAGTAAGCATAATTGTTGGAAGGAGGTTAATTACCAAGCCTTCCATAGAATTTCATTTAGAATACTTTGCATTTTAGAGGCATGAATAGGGCTACCTCTAACACAATGAATAAGGGATAGCAAGATGACATGTGATAACATGCACATTCATTGTGGAAAATTTTGCAATGAGTACCTAATTTACCTATGTTAAGGACTATAGTATGAATGAATAAAGGAAACAACCCCCAATCGTTTGGTGCAAGTAAGAGCCAACCATAATATTAATAAAGTTGTAGGTGATGTAGAAATTCTCACTGTAGATTAATCTGATTATGCAATGTACTAAAGAAAAATACTTAATCTACTTCTACAATCAAATCTACTTCTACAATCAAACTTGCAGAAGCTTAATCGATTTGAACAAGGTTAAATAGAATACATCTAATAGATAAGAAGAATCAATCACACATGAAACATATAAGAATACTCTGGGGAAAGCCTCAGCTAAAAAACCCCACTATCTGTATTATCATACAAGTGGAAATATCTCAGGATGACATAAAGATTTAGCTTTCACAGCTATCCAGCTCTCAGTGTAATCCCTTTCACTTATCATAGACAGACTAGACAACTCATATGCCTTTCCCTTTGTCCTCCAAGCCTCCTATTTCCTGGCGTTGTTTTCTCTGGGTGCTCCAGCTGTAACCTTGTGTGACACTGGTCTCACACACTACTCCAACACACTTTAAAACTGTGCAAATCTCAAAGAATGAATTCCTTCTGCATGCAAGAGATTTTATTATAGGAAAATTCTTGCAACTGATAGTACACTGTCCCTGCCTTTAATCTCAACTGGGTCTTTTTCTGAATTGACATGCATGAGTTATTTATGAAAGAATATTTAGTTATCTGGAGTACACTAGTTTCATGCTTGAATGCATTAACTGATTGAACTCACAATCAGTTCCACAAACTATTTGGAACTAATGTAACTGGACTTAACTTAGTTAACTGAGCTAACTAATTACAACTCAAATACAACTCATCCTTATATCTTTAATTAAGGGATAACTTCCTTAATCAAAGGGATAACTGTTGCATGACTTCACAAAGACTTCATGTTTGCATTTCTCCAACTAATTAACTCACGATGAATTAATTAATTATTTTTCAAATAGCTGGTGAGACTAAATTCGAATTTTAATTCTCAATTTTAATTCAAGGACAAATTAAAATTGGAATATTCTTGTTGCCACATTTCAACACTCCCTATCAACAAGAAAGGGATTATCTTCCACCCCGATCATGTCTCTATGGAACTCGAATTTACACTTTGACAATGCCTTAGTCAAAATGTTAGCATCTTTCTCCTCGGTCGAAATATACTGCAACAACATGATCCTCCTCGCCACACAGTCTCTAAGATGATGATACTGAATGTCGATGTGCTTGGACCTGTCATGAAATACTGGATTCTTAAAGAGTTTGATACAACTATGATTATCACAATAGATCACAGTTGGATCCATCCTCTGATAAAAAAAACCAACTAGAATTTTCCACATCCAAATGGCCTCACATGTTGCATGACTTAGAGCCATGTATTCAGCTTCTGCTGAGCTGAGTGCAACTGACCTCTGTTTCCTACTGTACCAAGAAACTACAACTAACCCAAGGTTGAAAATTCCTCCTGATGTGCTCTTTCGATCTGATGTAATCCTTGCGCAATCTACATCTGTGAAGCCCTGTAGCTTCACTCCCTCTGTCCGTTTGTACCATAATCCATACTGAGATGTGCCTTTGAGGTATCTCAAAACATGCTTAGCTGGCTTCTAAAACAACTTGGTAGGCTGAACCATACCTTGACTCAGTTGGTTCACCGCATAGCACAAATCTGGTCGTGTGTTCAGTAAGTACATCAGTAAACCCACAAGCTACTGATACACAGTAGCCTCTACTACTTCTCCTGAAGTAGCATCCTCCTTCCTCCAGTTACCTGCTAGAGGAGACTGCATGGGCTTGCACTTCTCCATGTGGAATCTCCTGAGTATCTCATTAGCATACTTGCCTTGAGACACAAACAAATCTCCGTCCTTCTGCCACACTTCCATGCCAAGGAAGTAGTGCATGAGACCCATGTCTTTCATCTTGAATTCTCTTGCAAGGTCCTCCTTGCAAGACATGATCAACTGATCATCACCTGTCAATATCAGATCATCAACATAAAGAACAATGATCAACTTCTTACCTTCTACCATGATGTGGTACAGGTTCACATCCACTTCACTCTTTGTGAAGCCCAACCCGGTGAAGTAGTTGTCGATCCTGGTGTACCAAGCACGAGGTGCTTGCTTCAGCCCGTACAAAGCTCTCTTGAGTCGGCACACATGCGACTCACGATCGAAGGTCTAAAAACCTTCCGGCTACTCTATGTACACCTCTTCCTCAATCTTGCCATTAAGGAATGTAGTCTTCACATCCATCTGATGGATCTTCCAACCCATCTATGCTGATAGTTCCAACATCAATCTAATAGATGAGTACCTTGCTACAGGAGAAAAAGCCTCATCATAGTCGATCCCCTCGACCTGTGAGAATGGTCCACACACATCTGTATGAACTCGCTCCAAGATCGCTTCAGCTCGAATGTCTTGATCATTAAAGGAAGACTTTGCATACTTTCCCAAGGTAAAACCTTTGCATGTGTCCACTTTCTCAAGTTTACCTTTGGGAGGTCCGATAGAAATCTGCTGCATTATCTTCAAGGCCCCATGATGCAAGTGGCCCAACTGTCTATGCCATAACTCACCAATGTCTTGGGTTTGCACCAATTCTGCTTTCCAACTCAATGCAACACAATCATCTACCTCCAGCTTGTAGATATTCTTCACTCGAATCCCAATCCTCTTGGTTTGACTTGTGGCTATGTGTCTCAGGAACACCTTTCCTTTACTGAAGACTACATCATAGCCTTTGTCTTCCAACATCATGACCGATACCAAGTTCTTCTTCAGTCCAGGAACATATTTTACATCAGTCAGGGTGAGAGGAGCTCCATGCTCCCTCTAAAACACAACCGTGCCTTCACCTGAAACACGGTACTTTCCATCATCGCCCATCTCTATGCGCATCTTGAGGTCTTTCTCCTCCAAAGTACTGAATAAACTCTTATTGCTGGTCATGTGGAATGAGGCTCCACTGTCCAGGTACCAAACACAACCCACCATTGATGAAACCATACATGCGATGAGGGTAAAATCCAATTCAAACTGAGAGGCCAGTGCCTCACCTTCTGATCCCTTCGAGGATCCCTTCTTGGATTTCTTCAATGGAAAATTAGTTGCATAATGGCCCACCTCATGACAATTAAAGCATCTCACTTTAGATTTGTCAATCTTCTTCCCACCATGAGAAGAACTCGATTTGGAATGGGAAGCATTCCCTTTCCCTTTCCTTACCTTACTAGCTAAGGCTAGATTTTCTTCATCATCATGCTTATATTAAGAACCATCTGTGGTGCTCCTCCTGATATACTCCTGCATCAGATCTGATCATAGTCGTTCCCAATCTGTAAGTTTTTCTCTTCCATTCACTGAGTCCTAGTAGCTATGCCAGCTCTTAGGAAGACTGAGGAGAGCAAGACTCACCATATCATCATCGGCTATTGTTATTCCTACACTTCCAAGCTCATCTCTGTAGGTGGTGAGCTTCTTCAGATATGTAGAAATAGTGTCGCCCTTTTCACACTTGATTTTCCGAAGCTTGTCCTTGAGCGCCAACTTCCTCTGGTCACTACTGTTCTAATATAGGACCTTCAATGTCTTCCACATTGAAAATGGAGTCTCCTTCCCATGGAGACTCAAGATAGTATGGTCTCGAACTCCCTCCAGAAGAATCCTCCTCGCCTTCGCCACACACTTCTTCCATTCCACCAATTCTTGGGCATTAGCTGCTGCTGGCTTGGGGATTTCTTAATTAATGAAATCCTTCAAACCATTGTCTTCTAATACTGCTTCCATGCGATCCTTCCATGCTATGTAATTTGAGCTGCCATCCAGTGCATGCTCGAGTCTCAAACCATTAAACGCCATTGGATAACTTAGAGGTGTGATAAAAATTCGATTTTTACTTGAAATCAAGAGCTTCAAACTTCAACATTGTTCCCTTCTCAGTATGCTGTTCAAAACTCTGATCACCATTGCTCTGTTACCATGTAAAAATTCTCATTGTAGATTAATCTGAATATGCAATGTACTAAAGAAAAATAGTTAATCTGCTTCTACAATCAAACTTGCGGAAGCTTAGTCGATTTGAGCAAGATCAAACATAACACATATAACAGAGAAGAAGAATAAATCACACATGAAACGCAGAATAATACTCTGCGGAAAGCCTCAGCTAAAAAACCCCACTATCTGTATTATCATACAAGTGGAAATATCTCAGGATTACACACAGCTTTAGCTCTCACAACTATCCAGCTCTGAGTACAATCCCTCTCACTGCTCATAGACATACTAGACAACTCATATGCCTTTCCCTCTGTCTTCCAAGCCTCCTATTTCCTTGCGCTGTTTTCCTAGGGTGCTCCAGCTGTAACCTTGTGTGACACTAGTCTCACACACTGCTCCAACACACTGTAAAACTGCGAAATCTCAAGGAATGAATTCCTTCTGCATGCGAGAGAATTTCTTATAGGAAAATTCTTGCAACTGATAGTACACTGTCCTTGCCTTTAATCTCAACCGGGTCTTTGTATAAACTGACATGCATGAGTTATTTATGAGAGAATATTCAGTTATCTGGAGTACACTAGTTTCATCCATGCATGCATTAACTGACTGAACTCACAATCAGTTCCAAAAATTGTTTGGAACTAATCTAACTGGACTTAACTCAGTTAACTGAGCTAACTAATTACAACTCAAATACAGCTCATCCTTATCTCTTTAATTAAGGGATAACTTCCTCAATCAAAGGGATAACTGTTGCATGACTTCACAAAGACTTCATGTTTGAATTTCTCCAACTAATTAACTCATGATGAATTAATTAATTATTTTTCAAACAACTGGTGAGACTAAATTCGATTTTTAATTCTCAATTTTAATTCAAGGACAAATTAAAATTGGAATATTCTTGTTGCCTCATTTCAACAAGTGAATGAGGAGGACTACAAACAAAAGGATGACCAAATCCTGGGAAAAGGAAGGTTTTAGAACCTTCTCCTTACATTTCAGAGGTAGAAGCAGATACATTCCACCTCTTGAAGGGAAAGGAGAGATCGACGAACTAGTTAGTAGGAAGCCTATGTTTTAAGGTAATTATCAAGACAACCTGGTGGTTGAACCAACAAATTACATAAGGACTGAAGAATCAAGGGTTATAGAAAGATAAAATTTCTCTAAAATCACTATGGCAGATGAAGAAGTAGCCTCCAACATTAATACCACATTAAACATATCGAAATTGAAGCCCCGATGAAGAACATCCCTCTCTCTACTCTTCCTAACTTCCATGTGCTACCCAGTGAAGATCCTAACATCTTTGTATTTAAATTTGATATACTATGCCAAAGATATGATTACATCTCAATACTTATAGATTGAAACTATTTCCTAATACTCTTAAGAATTTTGCACTACATTGGTTCATGGCACTTGGTGGGTAGACCGTCAACACTTGGAATAATATGAACATTTTTTTTTCAAAAATACCAATATTACTATAAGGGGAGGGACATTCAAGAGGAAATCCTTAGAATGACTCAAAAAGAGGTTAAAAGTTTGGAGGATTATATTGAATGGTTCTAGTACAATCTTCAAATGTCCAAAATCAAGTTGAAAAAGGATAATTTATGAATCATATTACTTAAGGGGATGAAGGATGAGTGCACATATCTTTTGAACATCATGGGTAGAAGATATATCTCCCAAGCAGAATGCAATGATGTGAATTGTGTAGAAAATATTTAAGAAAAAAATCGAAGAAAGGCAAGGGATCAAGAGATATCCTCACCAATATTAATAAATCAGTTGTAGGATGAACCTCTCAAATAAAATAGGCAACATGTTGGACAACTTCAATATAGATATCCTCAATTCCTAAGCAATGCAAATCACCACTTTGCATAATTATCAAAAATAGGAAGAAGTTTCCAAAATCATTATAATTTTTTTGCCCATAATGTAGACAAAATCATCCATTGAGGGAATGTTCACTTAACACTATTAGATTCTATAGTACTTGTGAGCAAAAACACTCTACCAATAGTTTCCCCTCCCTACTAAAATTTAAATTAGTTAGTTTACCAAGATCGTCAAGAAGAGACATGTCAAATTTGATTCACCACCTAGTAGTAGCCTTGGAAACCATGACCAAAACGTATGAGTCAAATCCACCTCTATTTTCAAAGAATTATTGGCCTATGCAACAATTTCAATATTCTTCTATGTCTTATCCTTGGTCTCCTCCAATGTAATGGTAAAATTAGACACCCTAATGAGCCCATGAATATCATTAGTGTGATAATTGGAATATAAACCATTAGTGAAACCCACAAAACCCATCCCATCAGTAACAATGTTCTCAAGGGAATAAAAAATTTCCCTGATTCCCACAACAACCACAATCACCACCAGTCAATCCTGTTACTCCCCCAAGACCACAACTACTAGTGCAACCTGCTCCTAGCCCCAACAATAAACCTGCTTAGGACACTTACATAGTTGAATGGCCCCAGTATCGTACATACTCCATTTTCCTATTGCATGTCAAGGAATCTAATTACGATCAAGGAAAACATTAAAGAATAAGGCTTCTCCAATTATCACTAAACAAGATGAAGAGGAAGTCAATAATCCCATAACAAACCATAATAAAAGGCAACCCGAGGAAAATCTACTTAGTAGCTCACAATCTAACCTTCCTAAAATTCCACCCAAACTTCATACTTTAGACACTAAACCTCATTTCTAGTAATATTAGGCTTAGAAAGACCTGCAGTCTAGATTGAATTTGACCTATGGCCCACACATATGTTGCATGATAGCCTTGAAATAAAAAGGCTTACCTTGATTGATAATTAATGTTGAGGCAAATTGTTTGATTATTATGAGAATTTAATTTGCATTATCATTTTTGGCATCATTACCCATGATGCTTTGAAGGCACAATTGTACATCAACCATTAATTTTAATAGGAAATTAGTAAGCATAATTGTTTGAAGGAGGTTAATTACCAAGCCTTCCATAGAATTTCATTTAGAATACTTTGCATTTTAGAAGCATGAATAGGGCTACCTCTAACACAATGAATAAGGGATAATAAGATGACATGTGATAACATGCGCATTCACTGTGGAAAATTTTGCAATGAGTACCTAATTACCTATGTTAAGGACTATAGTATGAATGAATACAGGAAACAACCCCCAATCGTTTGGTGCAGTAAGAGCCAACCATAATATTAATAAAGTTGTAGGTGAATGAGGAGGACTACAAACAAAAGGATGACCAAATCCTGTGAAAAGGAAGGTTTTAGAACCTTCTCCTTACATTACAGAGTTAGAAGGAGATACATTCCACCTCTTGAAGGGAAAGGAGAGATCGACGAACTAGTTAGTGGGAAGCCTGTTTTTTAAGGTAATTATCAAGACAACCTGGTGGTTGAACCAACAAAATACGTAAAGACTGAAGAATCAAGGGTTATAGAAAGATAAAATTCCTCTAAAATCACTATGGCAGATGAAGAAGTAGCCTCCAACATGAATTCCACATTAAACATATCGAAATTGAAGCCCTGATGAAGAACGTCCTCTCTCTACTCTTCCTAACTTCCATGTGCTACCCAGTGAAGATCCTAACACCTCTGTATTTAAATTTGATGTACCATGCCAAAGCTATGATTACATCTCAATACTTATAAATTGAAACTATTTCTTAATACTCTTAAGAATTTTGCATTACAGTGGTTCATGGCACTTGGTGGGTAGACTGTATATGTTGGTTTGATGTAGAAGCAGTAAGATAGACTCAGGAAAAGGGGTATGATATGGTTCAGTCAATTATCAATTATCCTTTCTGTTTTGATTGATGATGATTACAATTTTTTGATGATATGTAGAAGTGATTTTGACCCTCATAAGTTGTTGATAACTTGATGTATAACTAGTTGATGATGATGCCTTGATGATCCTTATTGATATATGCAATGATCAGATCTGATGGTGAACAATTGGCACAGGTTCAGGGGGAGAATATGTTATGCTTCTATTAATGCGTTGTTGGCATTATGTTTAGAAGTCTTTGGTACTTATGTTATTGAAGTGTTTAAATGATACATCATGCTATGCTGCAATCATAAGTTGCCTATGATGAAATATTAGATGATACTTATATTGCTTGGGCCACATAGTTGTTATTCAGATCAAATTCATGGATGATTTTGGATGACCCTTTTGATGATGCATATAGTAGATATGGTATGTTTCTTACATGGTGATATTCATAAGGACTAGGAGAAGAAAAAAGTTTGAGTAAACAACTTCATTATTTGATAAGTGTCATTTCTTTTATGCTGTTGTCATCATGCCTTCAAAGATGCATAAACTTCATATGGTGCAGTTATGGATAAGGATTCCTATAGTTGTTGGATCTCACATGGTTAAGGATTGTTGTTGTTGATGGTATCAAGAAAGCTTGATAAATGACTATGAGTTCATGGTTTGCTAGATACATATTTCTATCTATTTGATGGATACACATTATGCTGGATACATGGATGATTACTTAAGTTGCATATTGATAAATATTGTTGGTTGGCCAAGAGAATGGTGTTATTTCAGGTCTCATGAAGACATAGCTACTTGAAGACATGGATATTTGGAGACATGGCTTACTTAGTCACATAATGATGATGACTTCTTACTTTATGATGATAGGTTTGATACTCACATGTTGATTATCATGGTTGATGCTTATCATATGTGGGATGTTCCATAATGTTGATACATGGTTGATATATTGAGGGTTCTTGTGGAAAGATAATGCAGTTCTTGATGATGATGTTATGATCATAGATGATGACTATGGTGTTTTCACATACGTATGATATGATGTGAATGATTTTGTGTTACTGCTTGGAGATATGACATATGCTTCGTTGATTCATGGAAGGTTATGATAAGGATCTTTCTACTAAGGAAACAAAGCAAGTTGATCTTGATGAGATCAAGAGGATGAGTTGATATCTATATGAAACATACTTTGTCACATGTTGATGATATTTACATTGTGATATCTTGGGAACTGATGATGGACATATACATGTTACTGGTCTGGATGTTGTTGAAAGATGCTTATGTTGCAAATGATATATGGTGTATGATAGTTGCTGATGACTATCATGGTCTTTGGTCGTTGTTATAAATGTAATGTATATCATTTGATGTAAAGATCATATAAAGGCCCATGATGTAATAATATGTCTTTGTCTGTCATATCGCTTTAATGAGTCTTTTTTGGTCATATGATGTAATTTGTACCCCCACTATGCATGGGAAGGATGATGTAATAATTGTTATATTTCACCCCCACTTGGTTGGGTAGATGAGTCAAATTTGGTATATCCCCACTTGGTTGGGATATTGATGTATGTATGATTCATTGGTGATAGGAAGGTCATACGCACATAGTTGAGTTATAGAGTCATGTTATTATTTTGGAAAAACAAAATTGCAAACTCAGCATGTGCTTAAGGGGAGCATGGACGGTATAGTGCATCTCAGCATGTACAAAGGGGGAGTTTAACTAGAGAATTTAGCATGTGCCTAGGGGGAGCATGATCAATGTTCATATTCAACTGTTCAGATATGGAAGTCTTCATTTTGGTCAGCCCTTTGCCCTTGATGTCAAAGGGGGAGAGTATCTTGGTGTTGCTTGATATATATAACATGTTCTACAACTTGAAGTAATCAACACCAATATGGTTGCCATCGAGTCCAAAGGGGGAGATTGTTGGCATTATGATGCATGTGTTGTACTTGATGGAAACCCACTTGTAGCAGAACAACTCACTTGTATATGGTAACTAGATGAATCTACAGGAGAGATATCAGGTGTGACAGCATTCATGGCAATTGTGTTTATATATGTGACAAAATGCAGGGCAGTTCAAAGGAATTAGTTCGGAAGTAATGTACAATAGAAAATCACATTATAATAGGATGAAGGAACAAAGGAATACAGATAAGAATCAAGAAGTTGAAGAAAAAAGACATTTTCAGGTATGTTAAGTTGTATATGCGGGTTCACTTTACAAAAAGAGTATATACACGCGGTTCACTGTACAAAAAGAGCGTATACATATGCACACACTTTCACAAGAGGAAAAGCGCGTATGGGATGGAAATCAAGGAAATTCAAGAGTAAAGAATACCAAGGGTCAATACCATGGTATTAGTTCGCAATATTGAGCAGAGTAACAATTATTTGATCTCGTCTTAGAATACCACAAGTTCTAGGTGTTGTTTTGGTCCAAGGTATTGAGAAAGGCTAAAACTATATAAGGAGGAGAAGATTAAAGGGCTAAGTGCAGAAGTAATGAATATTTTATGAAATGTTAGATCAAAATAAAATATGCATGTTATGGCTTTCTAATGCTTTGCTTGATCTAGACTAAGTATGTGATCTGATAATAGATAGGATAGATCCGAGTGATAACAAATATTTTGTGCTTTAAATTCTATGATATGGGTATATCTGAAGTCTGGAATAGCTACGAAGTTACAATTTTTTATTTGAAAATCTATACGTTAGTTCGCCTTGATGAAGGTGCGTATACACGCTGGTTTGGCACTTCCAAGTAGCGTATGCAAAAGAAAATCTTGTTGTTCAAGGATGACTGATTTATCTGATAAATGCCACTATTTTACTATTGTTTGTCAATGATGTCTTCATTAGATCTGAAAGTAAATTGATTGTATAAGGAGATTGAGTCTGGTTGATTGATTGACTAAGAAAGAAGGGTGATCCTTGTTGCTATCTGTTTATAACTCTGTAATATGACAATAGATCTTCAGAATGTCAATGATTGGTGTAGTTTGTGGTTTAGAGGTTTTATGATTCAGTATTTTTAGAGGTATACGCAGTTTGGGCTAAAGGAAGTAGCGTATACACACAGGTTGGCTTCATTGAAGTAGCATATACATTCTGACACATGACTTTTGAGGTTACAATTGGTTCTGGTTGTTGATGTAGTGTTCAGGGTTCAGATCTGTGTACTGGTTACAATGATCTGTCTGTTCCAATTGTTTGGTTGAATTTGATTAATTTTGAATGAATGGTTGATTCAATTGTGTTAGAGGTTGATTGATTATTTGATTCAGAATGTCAGAGGTTTCAGTGATTGGTTAGTGTAGATGTATTTCATGGATGTATTGCAGTGGTGATTGATTTTGAGCTTCAATGTTACTGATGGGTCCAATGTGAAAATTTGATGAAAAGAGGCCTTCATATTGCGTTGTTGTGTACCAGACTATCTAGTATGAAAATTTATGAAACGTGGTCCCTAGAGGATACTGAGGGTTGGAGCCTTCAGTAAGGAAGACAAAGCTTCTTGCTAGTAGTGGTTGGTGATTTGATCAGGGGGTTGGAGATCCCTTCCAGTAGAAGGTTGTAGCCTTCTGTAGGTTGGTGCCTATGTACTAGTAAACATATCGGCTAGTACAAGAGCTAAGGGGTTGTAGCTCCCTTCCAGTAGAAGCTGGAGAATGAGAGAAGGTTGTAGCCTTCTACAGGTGGGTGCCTGCGTAATGGTATGAGTCTGCACCAATACAAGATTGTAAACATATTATTCTTTATATTAAAAGAAGACAAAGACAACAACAACAGGTGGTTTTTCTCCCGCATTGGGTTTCCACCTTAAATCTTGGTGTTCATGTGTGTTGCTTATGTGTGATGGTTTATTCTATTATTACTACACATGGTTACTGTTTAATGTTTAATAAAGTACTGATGCATTGATTAAATATCAACATATGATGAATTAACTGAATCATAAGTTCACTGGATATACGTTGGTTGCCTTAAGAACAGTTGCATGCACACGCAAGTTCCCTTCACTAAAGTAGCGTATATAAATCTAATTATGGAAATGAAAAAGTTATTGATTTGTAAATGTTGATTCACCCCCCCCGCCCTTGAGTATTATTCCCAAAAATTGGTATCAAAGCAAGTCCTTTGGTAGAAGCTTGATCGCTTGAAGGAGATTCGTAGCAATAATGGGAAATAAGCAAAAGAAGAAAGCACCTCAAAATAAGAAGACATCTCAAAGGAACTGTGATAGTGAGAGAGACAATTGGAAATTATGTGGAAGCAACTCTTCAGATTTAGAATCACCTCAGAATGAATATAAACAAGCAAAATAATTATCAAGTACGAAATTATTGTCCTCTGGTGATACATTTCTCTGTTCATTTGAAGACAATGAATATGACCGCGAAACAACTGAATTTGCTATTATCGGTGAAAGAGAAAGAAATCAAATAGAGGTAGAATTTAAAATGCTCACAAACATAATTAGAGATAAAAAAGATCTAATTGATAAAAGGGAATGTGCCTACAAAGAAGAAGTTACCAGGTTAAAATCCCAGTTGGAGGAAGGAAACAAAGTAAGGAAGTAGTACAAGGAAAAGGAAGATCAATGTCAAAGGCTGGAGGATGAAGTGACATCATTGAGAAATGAAGTAAATGAAAAGGATACCAAAATCAAGAAAATTATAGAAAGATCCAGTTACTATGAAAGTCTTGAAGCTAAGATCATCTCTCTAAAAGAAAATCTTGAAAATTCAAATAAGCAAAATGAAGAACTACCTCAAGCAGATGAAGAACAAGAAAATGAGACTCTCAAATTAAAACAACAATTGGAAGAAGGAAGAAAAGCTGAAGAAATCATGAAGAAGCAGTATCTAGAAAAGGAAGAGTAATATGAGGTCGTGGTAAATATCCTAAAAGGTAAATTAGAAGAAAAGGATAAACTTTTACGATTTCAAGATAGTACTAAGATTTTGGATGATATTCATAGTGGTCAAAGGTCTCCTGCCATCAAATTTGGTCTTGGTTTTCTTGAAACTACTAAAGGTGAATCTAGCTCATAAACTGAAGCAAGGAACTCTAATGCAAAATCTGAAATTCTCAACAAGGAGATAAGAGGTCAACCCCATTAACAACCAAGGAAAGAAAGTCTTCAAAGAAAATCATTTACTCCTAACCATGGAAGTGTTAATTGATTCTTTCCTCTCATGAATAATTTTGAATGTTTTATGTCATAATTTTCGACATGTTGCAGCAAGATGCAGAAGTATAATGGTTCAAGCTAATAACCATCACATAGAAAGATCATTAGCTTCCAGGTACTTTAAGGGATATTTTTTCTCTTGCAATATGTTTGATCACAAAGCCATTGATTGCTTTAGAAGAAATATGAAACATATAAGACGTTATGCTTGTAACAAGTTTGGGCATATAGCAAAAGAATGCAAGAGCAAATTTCGGCCAACATACCAAAAGGAGAAAACATAATCACACTCCAAGGTATGGAAGAATAAGGAAGTACAATCAAGAATATGTGGCATAGCTCAGTATACAGACAAAACAGACTCAGGAGGAACTGAAAGTATGAAATTTCAGTGTTCTAATTCACATACACAATTATCATGAAGACAAGCTGTGTTTATACGCAAGTTAGAAGCTGCACAATCGCGTATATGTTGGTTTGATGTAGAAGCAGTAAGACAGACTCAGGAAAAGGGGTATGATATGGTTCAGTCAATTATCAATTATCCTTTCTGTTCTGATTGATGATGATTACAATCTGTTGATGATATGTAGAAGTGATTTTGACCCTCATAAGTTGTTGATGACTTGATGTATAACTAGTTGATGATGATGACTTGATGATCCTTACTGATATATGCAATGATCAGATTTGATAGTGAATAGTTGGCACAGGTTCAGGGGGAGAATATGCTATACTTCTAATAATGCATTGTTGTTATTATGTTTAGAAGTATTTGGTACTTATGTTGTTGAAGTGTTTAAATGATACATCATGCTATGATGCAATCATAAGTTGCCTATGATGAAATCTCAAATGATACTTATATTGCTTGAGCCACATAGTTATTATTCAGATCAAATTCATGGATTATTTTAGATGACCCTTTTGATGATGCATACAGTACATATGGTATGATGTTTACATGGTGATCTTCATAAGGACTAAGAGAAGAACAAAGCTTGAGTACACAACTTCATTATTTGATAAGTGTAATTTCTTTTATGCTGCTGTCATCATGCCTTCGAAGATGCATAAACTTCATATGGTGGAGTTATGGATGAGGATTCCTATAGTTGTTGGCTCTCACATGGTTAAGTATTGTTTTTGTTGATGGTATCAAGAAAGCTTGATAAATGACTATGAGCTCATGGTTTGCAAGATACATATTACTATCTATTTGATTGATACACATTATGTTAGATACATGGATGATTACTTAAGTTGCATATTGATAAATATTTTTGGTTGGCCAAGAGAATGGTGTTATTTCATGTCTCATGAAGACATAACTACTTGTAGACATGGATATTTTGAGACATGGTTTACTTAGTCACATAATGATGATGACTTCTTACTTTATGATGATAGGTTTGATACTCACATATGTTGATTATAATGGTTGTTAGGGTCCCACCCTAACCCCCTTATTTATGTAATGGGATCACGTCATAGTCAAGATTCAATAAAGCCCATATTAATATTTGTAAGTGGTTAACCCGCATTAAATTACGGAACCACAGTTAGTTGCAAATGGGCCGTAGTATTAGATAGATGGTATTAATAAAACCCACGGTATTGATCCGTGGTATTGCATGTATGAGTCATATATAAAGTATAGAGACTCCCTGCGAGGAGCATCGTGTCTTATTTTGTAAGCGAGCTTTGCTCTATTGGAGGTTGCCCCCTCGAAGAGGCAAGTGAACATTACTCTCTGAATAATAAAATCATTGTTGTTCTATGTTCTGGGTATCTTTTCTTCGCATATTCTGTATTTGGGTATCATTTTGCAGGTTAAGAGCATAACAAGTGGTATCAGAGCACTTTCCAGGGCCGGTGGGATCTCCATTTCTTAGCAAATTTTTTTTTGGCTAGAGACGTGTTCCGACGTCTTTAAACCATGGGATCTGTCGTTGAGCGCATAAACCTGTGGATTTGGGGAGGCATGCACGCAGGAAATACAAGAGGTGGTCACGTCTGTTGGACTCCCTTGTAACCCCTGTGGGTACCCCTTCGAGTAGTAGCGCATTAGACAGAACCATGCACGGACTGTCTTCCACGTACCCTTTGTGTATATCGGAAGCCCCCTAGGCTCCCTTGAAACCTCGCCATAGATAAACCATCGGCCGTCTTGTGGCTACAGTACACCGAGAACAACACTCGGAGAGATTACTCGCCCGTACGATAGGGTAGTCGGGTTGTACGGCTAAGGGCATGGTCGATCCTCCTTAGTTAGAGCCCTGAAACATTGGGCCGAGTACTACTGCCAGACCCTTATGTATATTGCGATCTGTAGCACCTGACACTCCTCAAGACCATAGTTCCCTTTGCTGTCGGGGGATCACACATCATCTCTTCCAGATCTGCTTGTGCAAAGGGGTGCAGCAGCAGCAGACATCAGTCCCGCAGTCTCGAGTTCGCAGATTAGATTGATTAGATCCATCAGAGCCGCAGAGCCATCAGATCCGCCATTCAGATCTCTCAGATCCACCAGATCTGAGTAGTGTGTGGGGTTCCTATACCGGGGCATAATTTTCATAGGACTTTGTGCAGCATTGACATTTTGAAGATTTGGCGACTGCAGTATTCATAAGGAAGGAGTAAAACTGAGATAAAAAAAAAGTCTATGATCTCCCGGGGTGCTTATTGGTGATCTAGCCCATCAGAATCAGGACGACAAGCTGAGCAAGGTGGTACCATTCAATTCTTACTGAATTTTTTTTTTGGGCAGTCCCAAATCTCAAGAACATCTGATTGGTGCATGGTAGAAACTAGAGCTCAAGCTATGGCCAATGAGAGGATGGAAAACCTTGAAACAACCTTGCAATCCATCCAAACTCAAATTGAAAGCCTATCAGAACTAATCTTGAAGGGCAAGGAGGAAGCCCACGAGGAGGCGTAATGGAAAGGGACACAGTGAGGGTGAGTCTAGCCACTCTCCTCACATCTGGGGCACCCACCAACAATCTCGTCAGCGACGTCCCAAGTTGGATGTGCTTAAATTTGATGGGTCTCAGCCGACAACATGGATAACACAAATGGAGCAGTATTTCAATGTGAATAACATCTTAGATGATGATACTCAGCTTATGGTGGCGAGCATGTACTTGGACAATGAAAGGTGGCAATGGTGGGAATGGCATCAACGTTGCAGTGGACCTTTTTGGACTTGGACCACCTTCAAAAAAGCTCTTCAAGACCGCTTTGACCAAGAATCTTCTTTTTTGGGTCGTCTTACTAAGCTCCGACAAACTGGCACAGTGGACGAATATATTACAGCCTTCGAAGCCTTAGCCTTCCGCACCTAGGATCTCTCAAATGCGTTCTACACAAAATGTTTTATCAGCGGTCTTAAAGAAGCCATAAAAGCCCAAGTCCAACTGCAGCACCCTCCCACATGGATAGAGGCTTGCAAGGTATCTTGTAACGTGGAACGTGCGTTAGCAGCCCAGTACAGTCGCCCAAATTTCCTCGCTGAGGGTCGCTCCCCACAGGCTCACAGCACCACTCAAACACTTAAGGTCCAAACGGTGTCACCTGCAGAAATGGCCGAAAGAAGAAAGCAAGGATTATGTTACTACTGTGATGAAAAATACTCCCCAGGTCATAAATGCAAGGAGCCCAAATTTTTTCAAATTGATGCCACTGACTATAGCTCATCAGAGGAAGATCCACCACTAGAGAAACATGAGGAGGTAGAAGAGGACAACCAACAAGACAATGTACCTGACGAACCAGTTATTTCGCTGCATGCTTTGGCAGGGATTTCTTCACCTCAAACTCTCAAAATCAGAGGTTTTATTAAACATCGCCCAGTAGTAGTCTTGATTGATAGTGGAAGTACACATAATTTCATCCATCAAAAAGTCGCGGAAGCAGTGCATTGTTTTGTACGAGCAGTTTCTAACTTCCAAGTTCAAATCGCGGATGGGGGCACAATGAAATGTGAAGGCCGCTGTGAAAATGTCAAACTTCAAATGGGGGATTATCAGTTGAAGACCCACATGTTTTCCATACACATGGGAGGATGCGACATTGTCCTCGACGCTGACTGGCTCCGCACTCTGGGGCCTATCACAATGGATTTCCAGGAGTTATATATGAGTTTTAAGCAGAACAACTCCACACATACCCTCCGGGGACTCCATGTAAGAGCTCCCTCTATCATCAACTTGCATAGGATGGAAAAATTGCTAAAAAAGGGCCATCATGGAGTTATAGCTAAATTTAATGCCATCCACGCAGTCGCAACCAAGTCTCTGCCAATTCATCCAAAGATGCAACAGATTTTAAATAACCATCTGCCGGTCTTTGACAAGCCTCATGAGCTTCCACCCTCAAGAGGGGAACATGATCATAGCATCACCTTGGTTCCAGGGGCCCAACCCCAAAATGTGCGCCCATATAGATATCCATTCACCCAAAAGAATGAAATAGAAAAAATAATCAAGGAACTTTTGGAAGCAGGTGTCATTCGTCCCAGCATTAGTCCTTATTCATCACCGGTGGTCATGGTGCTCAAGAAAGATGGGGAGTGGCGGATGTGTCCAGACTTCAGGGCTCTCAATAAGTTGACAGTCAAAGATAAATTTCCCATCCCAGTGGTTGATGATTTGCTGGATGAACTCAATGGGGCTCAATTCTTCACTAAGCTGGATCTGCGCTCAGGCTACCACCAAATTCGCATGAAGGAAGTCGACATTCCAAAGACTGCTTTCCGCACTCATGAAGGCCATTATGAGTTCCTAGTCATGCCATTCGGTCTTTGTAATGCCCCATCTACTTTTCAGAGCCTTATGAACCACCTTCTCAAACCATATCTCAGGAAATTTTTCCTTGTCTTCTTCGATGACATCCTCATCTATAGTTGCACTTGGGCCGCACATCTTCAGCATGTAGATATACTCCTGCAACTGCTCCACAAGCATAAATTATTTGTTAAAATGTCCAAGTGTGTGTTTGGCATGGAAGAAGTTGAGTATTTGGGCCACATTGTGGGGCGTGAAGGTGTCAAGGTGGACCCCAAAAAGATCGAGACAATGCAGGAGTGGCCTCAACCTCGGACCTTGAAAAGCCTGAGAGGATTCTTGGGTCTCACAGGCTATTATCGCAAATTTGTCCGCAATTATGGTCGCATAGCAAAGCCCCTCACTCAACTCCTAAAGAAAAATTCATTCTTCTGGAATGAGGAAGCACAACAGGTCTTTACAACTCTCAAAAATGCCATGTGTTCCACTCCAGTCTTAGCACTACCTGATTTCACCAAATCTTTTGTCATTGCATGTGATGCTTCGGGTACGGGTATTGGGGCAGTCTTAATGCAGGAAGGACGACCTTTGGCCTTCACCAGCCAACAACTCAGTGGGAAGAATCTAGGCCAATCTACCTACGAGAAGGAAATGATGGCCATATTACATGCAGTAGAGACATGGCGACCTTACTTATTGGGGCGACGTTTCCAAATCCGCACATACCATCACAGTCTTAAATATTTTTTGGAGCAACGCCTATCCTCCCCGCAACAAAATAAATGGCTAAACAAAATGTTGGGATATGATTATGAGATCATTTACAAGGAAAGGCAAGACAATAGGGTAGTAGATGCATTATCTCGCCAATTTGAGGAGGAAAGTACCCTGCTAGCAATTTCCCTTCCCATTCCAGAATGGATTGAAGAAGCTCGCCGGGAATGGTTTTCACATCCCAGGCTCTCCCAAATCATTTCTCAATTGCAGACGGATCCAAATTCCAACAAGGGCTACTCGTGGCAGGATGAGATTCTTCGCTATAAGGACAGAGTCGTCATATCACCAACCTCCACCCTCAAAAGTCACATTTTGGCAGAATTGCACTCATCCCCCATTGCAGGACATTTAGGCTTTTAGAAGACATATGCTCGCACCAGAAGATCATTTTTTTGGACAGGTATGAAAAAGGACATCCTTACTTTCGTAGCCGAATGCGATGTCTGTCAACGACACAAAGGGGAGATAGTCAATACACCAGGCACATTACAACCGTTGCCCATCCCGGCATCAATATGGACAGAGGTTTCTATGGATTTCATTACAGGTCTTCCAAAGTCAGGAAACAAGTCAGTCATCATGGTGGTTGTGGACAGACTTTCGAAGTATGCTCATTTTTGCGCCCTACCCCACCCGTTTACACCAACTTTGGTCGCTCAATCTTTCATGGATCAGATCTTCAAATTGCATGGCATGCCCACTTCTATTGTGTCTGATCGTGACCCAATTTTCACAAGTAATTTTTCGTAGGAACTCTTCAGGCTACAAGGCACTCAACTGAAACTCAGTACTTCCTATCATCCACAAACGGATGGTCAAACTGAAGCCGTCAACAAATGTCTGGAAACCTACCTTAGGTGTTTCACTTCAGAAAAGCAACATCTTTGGGTACAATGGTTACCTCTGGCTGAATGGTGGTATAACACCAACTATCATGCCACCACAAAAATGACTCCCTATGAAGCAGTCTATGGTCAACTCCCTCCTTCCCCTACTTTTTATATTAAGGGATGCTCGAAGATACAAGCAGTGGATCAACTCCTACAACACCGTGCCACCATGCTCGCCCATCTTCGAGAGAATCTTCATCAAGCTCAAAACCGCATGAAGCAAAAAGTATACCAGCATCGCTCAGAGCGCCAATTTCAAGAAGGGGATCAGGTATTTTTATGGCTACAACCATATAAGAAAACATCACTCAAAGACAAGGGTTGTCAGAAACTATCTCCCAAATTATACGGACCATATCAAGTACTTCAGCGCATTGAAGAAGTGGCTTACAAGTTGGCCTTGCCGCCTACTGCAAAAATCCATCCAGTTTTCCATGTCTCATGCCTCAAGAATGTGATTGGGAACAATTGCAGAATTCAGACCAGTCTACCTGAATTAGACGAAGAAGGGTCAATCTGGCTTCAACCCGAACAGGTCCTAGACACACGAGACAAGCACCTATGTGGCCGCATGATTAAGGAAGTCCTCGTCAAATGGAAAGACACCTCTCCGGAAGATGCAACTTGGGAACCAGCCACTATTCTTCAGCAGTTTCCGTAGCTTCAGCCTTGAGGACAAGGCTAGTCTTAAGGGGGATGGCATGTTAGGATCCCACCCTAACCCCCTTATTTATGTAATGGGATCACGTCATAGTCAAGAGTCAATAAAGCCCATATTAATATTTGTAAGTGGTTAACCCGCAATTAATGACGGAACCACAGTTAGTTGCAAATGGGTCGTAGTATTAGATAGATGGTATTAATAAAACCCATGGTATTGATCCGTGGTATTGCATGTATGAGTCATATATAAAGGATAGAGACTCCTTGCGAGGAGCATCGTGTCTTATTTTGTAAGCGAGCTCTGCTCTATTGGAGGTTGCCCCCTCGAAGAGGCAAGTGAACATTACTCTCTGAATAATAAAATCATTGTTGTTATGTGCTCTGGGTATCTTTTCTTCGCATATTCTGTATTTGGGTATCATTTTGCAGGTTAAGAGCATAAAAATGGTTGATGCTTATCAAATGTGGGATGTTCCCTATTGATGATACATGGTTGATATATTGAGGGTTCTTGTGGAAAGATAATGCATTTCTTGATGATGATGTTATGATCATAGATGATGATTATGGTGTTTTCACATACATATGATATGATGTGAATGATTTTGTGTTACTGCTTGGAGATATGACATATGCTTAGTTGATTCATGGAAAGTTATGATAAGGCTCTTTCTACTAAGGAAACAGAGCAAGTTGATCTTGATGAGATCAAGAGGATGAGTTGATATCTCTATGCGACATACTTTGTCACATGTTGATGATATTTACATTGTGATATCTTGGGAAATGATGATGGACATATACATGTTATTGGTCTGGATGTTGTTGATAGATGCTTATGGTGCAGATCATATATGGTGTATGATAGTTGCTGATGACTATCATGGTCTTTGGTCTTTGTTATAAATGTCATGTATATCATTTGATGTAAAGGTCATATAAAGTCCCATGATGTAATAATATGTCTATGTCTATCATAGTCTTTTAATGAGTCCTTTTTGGTCGCATGATGTAATTTGTACCCCCACTCTGCATGGGATGGATGATGTAATAATTGCTATATTTCAGTCATGTATAAACAATTGGTATATCCCCACTTGGTTGGGTAGATGAGACAAATTTGGTTTATCCCCAATTGGTTGGGAGATTGATGTATGTATAAGTCATTGGTGATAGGAAGTTCATACTCACATAGATGAGTTATAGAGTCATGTTATTCTTTTGGAAAAAAAATTGCAGACTTTGCATGTGCTTAGCGGGAGCATGGACGGTATAGTGCATCTCTGCATGTACAAAGGGGAAGTTTAACTAGAGAATTCAACATGTGCCTAGGGGGAGCATGATCAATGTTCATATTCAACTATTCAGATATGGAAGTCTTCGTTTTAGTCAACCCTTTGCCCTTGATGTCGAAGGGGGAGAGTATCTTGGTGTTGCTTGATATATATAACGGGTTCTACGACTTGATGTAATCAACACCAATATGGTTGCCATCAAGTCCAAAGGGGGCGATTTTTGGCAGTATGATGCATATGTTGTACTTGATAGAAACCCACTTGTAGCAGAACAACTCACTTATATATGGTAACTAGATGAATCTATAGGAGAGATATCAAATGTGACAGAGTGCATGGCAATTGTGTTTATAGATGTGACAAAATGCAGGGCAATTCAAAGGAACCTGTTCAGAAGTAATTTACAATGAAAACCCATATTATAACAGGTCTATTCACAGGGAACAAAGCAATGGTATAAAAGAATAGGATGAAGGAACAAAGGTTTCAGGTATGTTAAGTTATATACACGAGTTCACTTTACAAAAAGAGAGTATACACGTGGGTTCACTGTACAAAAAGAGCATATACGTATGCACACACTTTCACAAGAGGAAAATCACGTATGGGTTGGAAAATCAAGGAAATTCAAGAGTAAAGAATACCAAGGGTCAATACCATGGTATTAGCCCACAATATTGAGCAGAGTAACAATTATTTGATCCCATCTAAGAATACCACAGGTTCTAAGCGTTGTTTTGGTCTGAGGCATCAAGAAAGGCTAAAACTATATAAGGAGGAGAAGATCAAAGGACTAAGTGCAGAAGTAATGAAGATCTTATGAAGTGTTAGATCAAAATAAATTATGCATGTTATGGGTTTCTATTGCTTTTCTTAATCTAGACTAAGTATGCACGTGAGTGTTTGATGATGGATGAGATCTAATGATGGATTAGGATCATGATGACTTATCATTATCTGATCTGATAATGGATAGGATAGATCTGAGTGATACCAAATATTTTGTGCTTTAAATTCTATGATATGTGTATATCTGAAGTTTGGAATAGCTGCGAAGTTACAAGTTTTTATTTGCAGATCTATATGCTGGTTCGCCTTGATGAAGGTGTGTATACAAGTTGGTTTGGCACTTCTAAGCAGCGTATGTAGAAGAAAAGCTTGTTGCTTAGGGATGAATGATCTATCTGATCAGTGCTACTGTTTTACTATTGTTTGTCAATGATGTCTTCATTAGGTCTGAAAGTAAATTGATTGTATAAGGAGATTGAGTCTCGTTGATTGATTGATTGAGAAAGAAGGGTGATCCTTGTTGCTATCTGTTTAGAACTATGAAATATGACAATAGATCTTTAGAATGTCACTGATTGGTACAATGTGTAGTTCATAGGTTTTATGATTCAGCATCTTTAGAGGTATACGCAGGTTGGGCTAAAGGAAGTAGTGTATACATGCAGGTTGGCTTCATTGACGTGGTGTATACATTCTGACACGTGAATTTTGAGGTCACAATTGGTTCTAGTTGTTGATGTAGTGTTCTGGGCTCAGATCTGTGTACTAGTTACAATGATATGTCTGTTCCAATTGTTTGGTTGAATTTGATTAATTTTGAATGAATGGTTGATTCAATTGTGTGAGAGGTTGATTGATTCTTTGATTTAGTATGCCAGAGGTTTCAATGATTGATTGATTCAGTTATGGTTGATTCAGAGATTGATGATTGGGTTTCAGTTATATCAGAGATTGATGATTAAGTTTTAGTGATTGGTTGATGTAGATGTATTTGATGGATGTATTGCAGTGGTGATTGATTTTGAGCTTCAATGTTACTGATGGATCTAGTGTGAAAATTTGATGAAATGAGGCCTTCATATTGTGTTTTTGTGTACCAGGAGTATCCAATATGAAAATTTATGAAACATGATCCCTGGAGCCTGGAGGATACCGAGGGTTGGAGCTTTCAGTAAGGAAGTCAAAGCTTCCTGCTAGTGGTGGCTGGTGATTTGATCAGGGGGTTGGAGCTCCCTTCCAGTAGAAGTTGGAGAACGAGTGAAGGCTGTAGCATTCTATAGGTTGGCACCTACGTACTAGTAAACATATTGGCTAGTATAAGAGCTAGGGGGTTGTAGCTCCCTTCCAGTAGAAGTTGGAGAACGAGAGAAGGTTGTAGCCTTCTGCAGGTGGATGCCTGCATACTGGTATGAGTATGCACCACTACAAGCTTGTAAATAGATTATTATTTATATTGAAAGAAGACAGAGACAACAACAACAACTGGTTTTTCTCCCACATTGGGTTTCCACCTTAAATCTTAGTGTTCATGTGTGTTGCTTATGTGTGATGGTTTATTCTATTATTACTACACATGGTTACTGTTTAATGTTTAATAAAGTACTTATGCACTGATTAAATATCAACAAATGATGAATTAACTAAATCATAAGTTCACTGGATATACGCTGGTTGCCTTAAGAACAATTGCATGCACATGCAAGTTCCCTTCACTGAAGTAGCGTATATAAATCTGATTATGGAAATGAAAAAGTTATTGATTTGTAAATACTGATTCACCTCCCCTCTTAGCATTACTCCTAACAATATGGCTAAACATTTGAGGAGGCCCTTAATAATTTGGTAAAGGTACTCAAGTGGTGTAGAGAAGCTAGCCTTGCCCTAAACAATGAAAAGTGTAAAATTATGCTCACAGAAGGGATTTTCCTTGGTCATCACATTTCTTCCAAAGATATCAAGGTAGATCAAGAAAAATTCGAGGTAATAAAAAATTACCCTCTTTTGAAATCATAGAAAGAGTTTTTTGGGAAATTTTGGTTATTATAGACGTTTTATTGACAAATTTTGTAATCTTGCATCTCCCTTATTTTCTTTACTTTCTAAATATCTTGAATTCCCTTGGAATGAAAATTTCTACGTTGCATTTCAGACTCTTATAGATCACGTGATTGACGCCCCTGTTTTAAGAGAACCATATTGGTATTTTTCTTCTAGACATAACTATTCAAGCAATACTGGGAAATAAGGAGGAACATAATCCCTATCCCATCTACTATATCAGAAAAAACTTGGCTCTGTAGAATTAAACTACACAGTCATCAAAGAGGAATTTCTTGTAGTTGTCTATTCTATTAACAAATTCAAACTCTATATTACCGAGTACCATATTTTTTTTCATACATATCATTCTTCTATTCATTATCTGAAGAAGAAGCCTATCATTAATGGTAGAGTAACTAGATGGCTTTTTTTGTTATGCGAGTTTGATATCACTATTATTGATAAACTTGGTAAAGATAATGGTGTTGCAGAATTTTTATCTATATTGACTAATGAAGATGAAGCTATACCTGTAGAAGACATTTTTTTGAGGAACATCTCTTTGCATTATCTACTCACTCATTGTGGCACGCAAATGTTACTAATTATCTAGTCATAGAAAATCTCCCAAAGCACTTATCCTTAAGAGAATGACAACACATTGTTCAACAAAGTACCTGATACTTGTGGATTCACGGATGGATCTCCTATACTAGAAATGACCTCATTATTGGAAATTGTGTCAGCAAAGACGAGTTTTATGACGTCCTTAAAGCCTGTCATGACGAACCATGTGGAGGAAATTTCGCAGAGAAAAGAATTGCTTGACAAGGTACTCAATATTGGCTACTTCTAGCCTACATTATTCTACCATTCTAGGAAATATGTACAAGTTGCAATAGTTGTCATGGGATGGGAAAGCCATTTAAATTATATGAGATGCCATTGTAGACCCAATTTGTCATCAAGTGATTTGAGAAGTGGGCCTTAGCTTTTATAGGGCCAATTGACCCTCCGTCATGGTAGAAGGCTTGCATTTTGGTATGTACCAACTATGTGACTAAATGGGTAGAGGCTTATGTTAGACTAAGAATTACACTATGAGGGGGTGGGGGGGTTGGGGGGGGGGTGGTTGAATTAGTGTAATCAACAATTTTCACCAATTCAAACAATTTAGTAATCGATAAAAACTACAAACATAATCATCCATCATTAAAGAACACCAATACATCATCATAAGAGAACATTGAATTTAAATGGAAACCCCTATAGGATAAAACCACAAAGTTTTCTTGTATCTTATTCATCCTTGATTACATAAATTTGCAAGCACCAACCCCCAAATGTGCAAGCACCGACCTACAATACGTTACAACCTGATTGAGGCACCAACCTTGAAGATATGCAAGCACTGACTTGTAGTAGGCTTCAACTTGATTGAGGCACCAACCTCGATGGAGGAACCCACCTCCATCTTTAACATATTTTGGACCAATTTTCACAGTATTTCAAACTGGATCCATAAGCACAAAAACAAATATTCGCCTCTCAAAATTGATCATACCAAACTTTTTGAATCTTTGACCGGAGAATCCACAGTAAGAGAATTTTTACACCAACGTTTCAAATCCCAAATGGGATCCATCATCAGGGTAAAGAGAAAGATGATAAAAGAAGATCAAGATGGAAGAAATAAATACTCATGAGGGAATGAATATTAAAGGAACAACACAGGTCGGCAAGAAAGATTTATAATGAAACTTAAATTTAATTTTAATTTTTATAAATTAATATCATTTATTTAATATCTATAAAACATAATCTTTATATAACCTAAAATCTATATTAATATTAATATCTATAAAACCTAATATATATATTAATATTAATATCATAAATCCTAATATCTATATAACATTAATATTTATATAACCTAATGTCTATATAACTTAATATTTATAAAACTAATCTCTATATAACTTAATATTTATATAACCTAAAATCTATATTAATATTAATATCTATAAAACTTAATATATATAATAGTATTAATACCTAAAAAACCTAAGCTCTTTTCTAATATCTATATCAATATCTATATAAATTAATATTAATATAACCTAAATTCTATATTAAAATCTAAACTATATTAAAACCTACATTAATGTCTAA
Source organism: Pinus tabuliformis (assembly GCA_031772625.1). Lineage (NCBI taxonomy): Eukaryota > Viridiplantae > Streptophyta > Pinopsida > Pinales > Pinaceae > Pinus > Pinus tabuliformis. The sequence goes on from CM062818.1 coordinate 922,007,407, forward strand.
ATTATATTAAAATCCATGTTTGTAATTATATTAATAACTAGAGCTTTAATAGAATATATATAACCTAATAACAAAATTAATATTAAAATCGAAGATACCACAGTGCCATAGTCTCTATCTTACTGGAGCGATGGTGCCCCCCCGCAGTTGGAAACCCTGATCCTCTGACTGCGCTTGGCAGGCCCTGCCGGGCCGCAGCCTCTGCTGCGTGCCTTCCCCTCCGCTGTTCGCACCCCCTACAACCTGGGCCTCTTGCCCTGCCTCTCTCAGCTCGCGCTGCCCCCGCGGGCAGCTTTCGACCGCTCCCTCTCAGCTGGGCCTCCCGCCCTTTCATCCTTCTTTCCGTCTTCTGAGGAGCTCCACAGGCGCGATGGGCTCTCTAGATCCGGGACAGGCCGACATGGAGAAGGCTTTTGCATCACTAATCCCAGAGAACATTACGGAACGAATCCGACCTTCCGCCTCAAAATTCATCAAGAAGCTCGATGAAATCCCGGAAATCCCTCTCCCCCCATCTCTCCCAAGGAGATCCGCTGTAGCCTTGGCAGAAAGGGGTCTGGTTGGTCAGTTCACGGGACTATGGCCCTCCCCCAGAACGGTCCAGCGCTGGGTGGAAAGAAACTGGAACGCTATGGTCCAGGGGAAAATAGCGATAAGGTTTTGTGGAAGAGGCTTCTTCACATTCCTCTTCGAATCAGTGGAGGACCGAAACTTAATCTTCAGGAATGGTCCATATTTCATGGACACTAGAGGTCTGTACCTCAATCGCTGGACCCCGGACTTCGACCCAGAAATGGATGTCCCCAACGCAGTCCCGGTTTGGGTTCGTCTTCCACACCTGCCGCTCCACTGCTGGGCAGACGAATCAGTCAGAGCCATTGGTAACGCAATAGGAAAATACGTGGATAGATCGGAGCCAAAAGAAAACATGCATGCATGTGCGAGGATCTGTGTAGAAGTGGACTTGGGCAAAGGGCTACCAGAGGCAGTCAAGCTCAGAGTGGATCAGTGGACGCATATCCAGCAGGTGGACTACGAGCAACTTCCCTTCAAATGTAAGGTATGTCATGAATATGGTCATTTTGCAAATAGGTGCTCTAAAGCCAGATCAGAAAATAATACCAACCCTGAATCCCCAGAGGAAGCATGGGAAGTCGTCAGGAAGAAAAAGAAATCAAACCCTCCCCCCGAACCAGAGGCTCCTCTTTCCGAAACCCCTCTCCCCTCCTCTGTCCCTGCAAGCTTAGACCATTCCATCCCCTCATCCTCCAATCCCTTCGAAACCCTAGCCTCAGAGGAACCCTCATCTCCCCCTCCATCCCCCAAGGGCAAAAGAACCCCCCCTTCCTCCCCCACTCAGGCTTCCCCTCCTCAGACAGTGGAAAGAATCTTGACAAGAAACAAGACAAAGGAAAACATCGCAGCCACGGATCCCCCAAGGAAAGTAGGAAGAAAATCGAACAAGGAAATAAGAGACGAGAATGCAGCAAGAGAGATGACCACCGGAACTCAACAACCAATAGATACATATCTGGACAAGAACAAGGGAAGTGGCGAGAAGCTGAAGGAGAAAAGTGGGATTCACAACAAATCAGGTAAATGATGATTTTGGTCTCCTGGAACTGTAGGGGGATGGGCTCCTCCCTTAAGGCAAACGCAGTCCGAGATCTAATCAAATCAGAACAACCAGACTTCCTCCTACTCCAGGAGACCAAAATCAGCGACCAAGAATTTCAACAAAGCATATCAAAGAACAGAAGGTATGAAGGAATAGCCACGAGCGCCTCAGGAGCATCAGGAGGCATAGGAATATTATGGAAAAAAAGCAATTGGACCCTTATAAGAAACAACCAAAACAGGTGGTGGATCAGAATTGACATGCAAAGTTCAGATCAGAAGGAGGAATTCACAATTTACAATGTATACGCACCTCCCCACTTCAGAGACAAAGCCACATGTTGGGACTCTCTGAAAATGGACATTGAGGCCTCTCAAGGGAAGAAGATCTTCCTTGGAGGAGACTTGAACCTAATCAGGAACGCAGAGGAAAAATTAGGAGGGAAATACTTCACAGATCCATTCAGAGATAAACTAGAGGAAATCATCCAAGCTCATAAATTCATAGATATCCCTCCACAAAATGGACGCTACACGTGGTCAAACAAGAGGACAGGAAGGAATAATATCAAGGAGAGACTTGATAGAATTCTTGTTCAGGAGAGTGCAGCAGTAAACTTCCAAAGGATCCACAGTACAATCATTCAGGGATACACTTCGGATCACAAGCCCGTGGCATTGCATCTAGAGAAAGAAGAGGACCTGGGCCCGTTACCATTCAAATACAGCAAGGATTGGGACAACAACGAGGATTTCAAAGCCCTGGTGAAAGAAACATGGAGGACAGAGATAATAGGATCTCCTCATTTTGTCTGGGAATCAAAGATCAAACACTTAAGAATTGCCATAAAAAACTGGGTTAGAAACCACGCAAATGAGGATAGGAAGGCAAAGCTCGAGCTGCAAAGAGCCTTGGAGAAATGGAACCAGGACAAGGAGTCAGTTCAAGAAACAGAGGAAGATCAAAAGATAGAAGCTGAGCTGCACAAAGCAATGTACAACCAGCACCGGAAAGAAGAGGAGGAGTTAAGGCAAAAGTCCAGATGCCTCTGGCTCAACTCGGGGGACAAAAACACTTCGTTTTTTCACAACTGTCTCAAGGTACGCAGAGCTGGAAATAATATAGACAAGATAACCTTCAATGAGAAAGAGATAACAGACAGAGAGGAAATTAAGGAGGCTGCCACAAATCATTTCCACTCGCTGCTCTCAGCTGACCCGCAGTATGAAGACAACTCAAACTTCATCAACATCATCGAAAAGAAGGTTACAGAAGCTCAAAACAGCGATTTGGACAAAGAAATATCCATTGAAGAGGTGGAATGGTCCATTAACAGTATGCCCCTTGACAAAGCCCCAGGGCCAGACGGTTTCACGGTAAGTTTCTACAAAACTCATTGGGAAACCATTAAAAAAGATTTTCTCAGAATGGTGAGAAACTTCCACCTAAAGAACAAATTGGGCAGCAGTGTTAAATCCTCATTTCTCGCTCTCATCCCAAAAGAGCCAAGCCCCCAATCCTTTGATAGGTTCAGACCTATCTCTTTATGCAATGTCTCTTACAAAATTATTTCAAAGATCCTGGCAAATAGGCTGAAACAAATTCTACCCTCAATTATCTCGGACAACCAAGGAGGGTTCCTCCCCAAGAGACACATTACTGATAATGTAATTTTGATACAAGAGGCAATACACAGCAGCATAGCTAGAAAGGAGAAAGGCATGATAATAAAGCTGGACATGGCCAGCGCTTTTGACAGGGTAAATCACTCCTTTTTGGAGAAAGTGCTGGCAAAATTTGGGGTCTCAAGGCTCTTCATCGAAAGGGTCATGGAATGTGTTTCTCAGAATTGGACAGCTCCACTAATCAATGGGAGGCCGTGCAGAGCTTTCAAAAGCTCTAGAGGATTGAGGCAAGGCTGCCCTCTGTCCCCCTTCCTCTATATTATCATGGCGGAAACTCTAAGTCTGCATTTGGAAAACAAGAGAAGGGCGAAGGAAATAACTGGAGTGGAAATAATAAGAGGAGCTAAAGGGATCAATCATTCCCTATTTGCAGACGACACACTGCTAATAGGTGGAGCCTCAAGCCTTATGGCAAGAAGATTCAAGGCCATCCTGGACCTATTCCTACAAGCCTCGGGGGGCAAATTAAACAACAACAAATGCAAGATATATACATGGAACGTTCCAAGATATATAACTCAAAGGATCTCTTTGATTTTGGAAATCCCAGCCCAATCAAGTTGGTCACACTTTATGTATTTAGGACTCCCGCTTGCGAGAGAGTCAATCAAAAGTGAAGTATGGGTCAAACTAGTAGAGAAGATGAGAGGGAAACTTCAAGGTTGGGGGATGCAATGGCTCAATCTAGCTGGCAGAACTACCCTTATCAAATCCATCCTTTCAGCCCTCCCTATCTATCAATTCGCCATAACGCTTGCCCCCTCAAGCATCCACAAACATATGGAGCTGATCCTCAGAAGCTTCCTTTGGAAGGGCGGAAAGCAAGAATCAAAAAAGTTCAGCCTTGTTAAGTGGGAAAAGGTCATCCTTCCCATTGAAAAAGGAGGCCTGGGAATTAGAGTCCCTAGACTTGCAAACTTGGCAATGGGATTCAAGTTAATATGGAGAATTTTAACCGAGAAGGGCTTATGGTGGACGGAGGTTCTCAAAAAGAAGTACTTGAGCGGGAGCAACAGCAACATACTCTCAGACACAATCATAGAAAGGCAGTGCACTCCGGTCTGGAAGCTGATCAAGAAGACTTTGCCTCTCCTCAAGTCTCACATCTCTAAAGCCCCTGGCAACGGGAAACAAACCAGCATATGGGGGGACAGAATTATGGGCCAGGAAGCCAAGGAAAAACTCCCCCATCTGAGACCGCTGCATCAGTGGATGTTAGCCACAAATCTCACTACTCTCTTTGACATCTCTAAGTGGGATCAAGGCAGATGGAAAGGATGGCAATTAAGGCACCTCCCGGATGGACTAAAGGATCTTTGGAACAACCTCAAACTCTCATTGGCAGGAGCAGCTCCCTCAAGCATAGGAAAAGATGACAGCTACATATGGGACCCTAATGGAGGCAATTATTCGGTCAAGGAAGGGTATAAAGCGCTCCAAAACCAAGCAGGGATAAACAACTGGCAATATCACAAGAATGCCTGGAAAGTTGAGAGCCTTCCGAAGATTAAATTCTTCAATTGGACCTTGCTCCATGGCAAGCTCCTTACAGCAGAAAACCTTAGAAAAAAGGGGATCCAGGGGCCCTCCATTTGCTTCATGTGCAAGAAAGAGGAAGAAAATCTCAACCATTTATTCATAGAATGCCCAATTGCTTCGTCCTGCTGGAAACTCATAACCCATCCTCTTGAGATCGGGGATCTCCCCAACCAGGTCACTCTCCTTCAGAAAGGATGGGGAAGGCTCTTCCCTTCCGCAAACAAAAACATGACCCTCGCAAAGAGAATCTGGTCCAGCATTCCTTCCAACCTATGCTGGCAGTTATGGCTTGCCAGAAACGCAAGCATTTTTAAAGATAAAAAACCTAGTGTTCCAAGTATCCTGGCTAAAGCTACTGCGCTCATAACGGAAACCATTGAAGCAAATGGGATCCACCATGCTGATCAGGACTACACAGACAAGCAGGTGAAAGAATGGATACAAAGATTCAACTACAGGATAATACCAAAATGCACCCCAATCAAAGGCTATGGACAGAAGGACTGGAAGATCAGGGGGTCAAAAGAGGAAGTAAACAAATGGATACAAAGGCAAAAGAAGCACACGCTTCACTTCGATGGGGCCTCTAAAAACAATCCAGGCATAGCTGGAGCAGGGGGAGTAATAAGGGACCCCCAAGGTAGAACGATGGCCACTTATGAATGGAGCTTGGGGAATTTGTCAAACAATAAAGCTGAGGCCTATAGTCTCCTGCTGGGGGTCTCCATAGCATGGAAAATGGGCATCCAAAACCTCCTTGTGTTGGGGGACTCAGCTATCCTTATTGCGGCAATGAACACAGGGAACAACTTCAAACAATGTGCTCTGAATAGAATAAAAGACAGAATTTCGGAACAAGCCAGGGGTATGGGCAATGTAACCTACAAACACATCCTCAGATTACACAACACGACCGCTGATGAGTTGGCCAACAAGGCCATAAGAAGACCCACGGGACAGGTGAGGGAGAATGAGGAAATCTATGAACAAGACATCCCTTAGTCAACTCGTGATCTCCATGTATCTGACTAGAGGTCACCTCAGGCATCCAACTCGAGATAATAATGCAGAGCATCAACGATCCTCTGCTCTCCAAATCCCTCTCGACTGCCAAAACGGGGCAAACAGGACGGTAAATCGACTCCAGGATCCGAGCAATGAAGCTTTCATCAGGGGTCCTCTTCGACACACTTCAGGAAGTGATAGAAGGCGTGACAGCGCCCATACCTGCTTCAGACTTCAAGGACAGCGACACATCATCTCAAATCCTTCTTTGACAGATAAGATCAGATCCTCCACTCCCAAGCACGAGTGGGAGAATGCCTGCCTCAGCCTTTTAAATCTCAGTAAGCCTACCACGGTTCCCTCAATCCATCCCAGAGAGAATCGGATAGCTCCTTCGTATCAGAGGAAAGGCTTAGGCGGTCTCCTTCATAGCAGCAAGGCCTGCACTGAGGCCCAAAGAAGCATTGAGACCCTCTCAGCTCATAGCAACCGTCGACATCCCTCCGCTCACTGTGACAGCCGGCATTGTTTTTGGCACTGCTTGTCGAGGGGAGACTCAACTGGTTCCTCTTTGCGCAGGGTAAACAATCTTTTCCCCATCTGTGGTTATTGTAAGACTAACCTTTGGGCTTTTGTTTCAAGCAGCGTGCGCGGTCAGCAACAGGGCTCCTACCTCCACTGTGCTCTAGACAAGCAGATCAACCTTAACATTGGCAAGCCTCCCACTTTCCTCGCCCTCGACAAAGGAAACAGTACTCCCAGCAAGATGGCGGATCAGCGTAACCAGCAAGCAAATCCGCAGCAACCAAGGAACCCAATGGACAACATCTTCAATAACAGAGACTGTCATATGTGTAAGGCTCATGTTGTTATGATTAACGCCCTGAAGAAACAGGTGGATGAACTAACGGAGGATTATCATGCGGACAGAAACTCCAAACGTAAGAAGTTGGAGAAGAGGAAAAAAGACATTGAAGACCTCAAAGATCGCTGCATACACATGGAAGCAGTAATAGATCATCTCCGCACCTTAACAGAAAGCCAGCAAGGAGAAGCTTCAACTCGAGCGAGCCGTAGGGGACCTCTCCCCGAGGACTCGGTCACCCAACATTCCCCTTAGCCCTCATGCACTGCAAATACAGTTGGATAGGAGGATCCTATGTAAGGCAATATAGCCGTTTATGTTCAGCTTTAAATATAGATAAGAGGAGCCAAGAGAACTACGGGTCTGCGTACCCAATTTTGAATAGCATCTCTCGGAACTCCCCTCTTATTGTAATAGAAATTTGAATCACAAGTTTTATAATAGACAAGTAGACGATATTGTTAAAAAAAAAAAAAAAACAAAATTAATATTAAAATCAAAACTATGCTAAAATCTATAATAAAATTTATATTAATATGTAAACTTATATTAATATCTATATTAATAACTATCTTAATGTCTAAGCTAAATAATATCTAAAATAATTTCTATATAAATTAGTTTAGTATAGTTTAATATAAAACCTTATTATATTATAAATAATTAATATTTATAAATAATTAATCTAATAATTTATATATTAATTGATCAATATGTAGAAAATTAATATACTAAAGGGTTCTGATGGAAATAATACTACTAATGAAAAAAGAACTGACTAATCATAATAGAAAAGGGAAAGGAAGGGAAAAACTGACCTGTTCGACAACTTACCTGGGGTTGGGTTGACGTTTCTTGATTTCACTGATCAGGGGAAGCCAGCTTCCGCTAATCTCCAAACCGCTGTCTCTGTTCAGATTACAAGGATGCTTCAAGATTTCGAGGGCTTCTCTGATTTTCCGTCTCTGATGCTGCTCTTCTCTTGCGATAATTGATGCGTTTTCTAAGCAGATGTGGTGTTTAGTCTTCGAGGAGTGCTCTGCCAAGGCTGAGGTACGAGATCTTCCATTCCTGATGTCAGCGCCATGTTCTTTCAGTCTTGTCTGGAGGGAGCGACCAGTTTCACCTATGTATCTTTTTCCACACGAAAAGTCTATTTTAAATCATCTTTTCAATGGGGAGGCTTTTAGGGGCCATTGCAAACCCCATCCCATTACAATATACACTCATAACATATTTTTTTGATTCTCGTTTTGATCATCAATGTATTACTTGCTCATAAGCCCCATAACATAACAATAAAAAGAATATAGCTTCTTAACATAAAAAATATATCTTCATGACTCTTCATGTCCCCCTGACACTCCATAAGAAAATTTTAGCCATTCCCCTTTTTAGGATTAATTCTGGAGCTCAAAAACACCCAAAAAAATTGCAGTAGTTAATTGTTATACCAAATTCCCATTTTAAGGCACATTCTACAAATAAACTTTTCAAGCTAAAAAAAAATACCCTTTATAGGTGCTACAATTTGCAACTTCTAGAGTGTTAATAACCCTTCATACAAAAATTTGTTTGAGCTCGACAAGACTCAAACCTATAACCTTCGCAGAGTAACCAAGCATCAAACACTAATTGTGTTCTATAATGAACCATGATAAGAAATGAGAAGAAAGTATACACACACAACCATAAAACCAAAGCCCTGCAGGCTTAACCTTGAATTCTTGCAACCTAGTCACATGTATATATATATGACCGCAAAACTAAAGCTATCTAGGCTTAGCCCTAATATGCCTAAAACCAAGTCACATGCTTGTATAGATATATATATATATATGACCATACAACCAAAACAAAGTATAACCACAAACCAAAGCCCCATGGGTTTGAAACCAGAATCACCCAAAACAAAACACTTGAAAACCTTCGCTCTTAACCATAAATTCATAGATATCGCATGTAATATGAATGCCAAGTGTGTGTCACCTACTAGGCTGTCACACACATATATACACATAAGTTGGGATTATGACCCATCATTTGATCTTTGGGGGCTGACATTATATGCACTCAGGCCGACTACATGACCTCCAATATGACTAAACTTAATTCTTACAGCAAGCCCCAAAGGTCTTTGAGGCTTGCCTTCTATGCCATGTGATCATGACATATGACCTGGACTTAGGGGTCACTAGTAACCCTTATGTTGATGTCATCATGACATCACACCTGCTATGTGTTGCTCTTTGAATAGTGCCATGTGCCACAAAAATTCATCCCCATTGGTCAACCAAATTTTCCATTTCATCATTCCATGTGACATCATGTCGGATTGCCATGTCATCATCACCTGACACATCATCATCTCTTTCTGCATCACCATCTCCTTCGACATCATTATCTTTGATCTAGTCTCAAGTCTCCATGTGTCATTGTAAATCATTTGTCTAATATGGATCTTCCATCTAAGTGTCCACGTCAAGGGTGCCATGTCACAATCACTTACACTGTGGGGTTCCACGTGGTGTCCAAAAAAAGGGGGAGACTGAAAAATTCTATGTGTCGCTACTGCATTGGACCAAGGTGGAGGACGTAACCTTGATTAACATTCGCACACCTTAAATTTTGACCCACCACTCATGCGATTCTCAATGGCCAGATCTACTTGGAGATGCTCGATCATTAACTTGGTTAAACCATGTGCAGGTTTACATTTAATTTGCTGTTGATTCCCCTCAAGGCAATGAATCTGATCCAAAGATGCCTGACATTTAACAATTTGGTGTTTTTATTAGTAAATTTGGTATTTTTTTTTTCCCTTTTTACAACTTCTAACTTTAAACTAACATATCTTCTCACCCTAGAAGGGTTTGACCAAGTGTAATATATCGTTGGAAAGGTATCAAAGTGAACTATCCAACCATGTCATACATAGACTCATTTGAGAGTCATAAAAATAAATAAAAAATAAATAAAAAATAAAAATAAAAATAAAAATAAAAATAAAAATAAAAATAAAAATAAAAATAAATAAATAAAATAAATAAGTAAATAAATAAAGAAAGATAAAATAAAAATAAATAAATAAATAAATAAACATTGATCCATATTGTCATCCATTAATGTGATCTTGTCAAGATATCGAACTATCATATTGCTTCCTTTGACTTACTCTTTGACATCAATGATACTACTTCTTTCTTTTACTTACCATTTGACATAAATGACATTTGTTGTCATCAATGAAAACATGATGTTCAATAATAACCCCCTTTGTGATTGATGGAAACACCACCAAACATTGACGATTGTTAATGGCAATGGATTGATATCCCCCTGTCATGTTGCTAGTGAGTCACCCTCTCAAGCTACTATTAAATCCACTAGCTTGTTCCTACTTTCCTGATATCCCCTTGTCATATTGTTGGTGATTCACCCAATAAAGCTATTTTCGACTCCCCTTTCTTGTTCCTTTTTCTTTCTCAATATTTTCTCTCTTTAATTCAATGTTTTCTTTCTTCCAAACTCAACCTGTTGCCTCAATGTCCGCTTTCTCCCCCCTTTTCATCAATGGAAAAGGGACATGCTGATAATGGTTGGTTATGAGTGACTACTTTTTAATGCTACATAATAGTTCACGTATCTTCTTGTGATCTTGATCTTTTTGTGAATAAAATCTCCCACTGATAATATGCTCCTTTTCATGATAGACTCTCCTTCTATCAATAAACTCTCTTCTTGTGAAGTCTCCATGCTATGTACATTTTCCTCCTATAAAATCATGTCATATTCTTTTGAAGTCATCTCTACATCTTGTAGCTGATATATCACTTTCAAAAATGTTTTGATCTACTACAAGAGTCCCAATAGCCAATCTTGAATTGCTTAACTTCCCTGGACTATTCAATTTATGCTTTCAGTGGTTGCTACCCTGTGCATGGTCATCTTGCGTTTATTATGCATAATATTTCTTCTTCAAGTTTCATTCCAAACATGTATATTCTTGAAGAAGACTTCACCAATGGATTAGAATTGGGTGATCAGAT